>CM076581.1:561434551-561887866 GCA_034641835.2 Pinus albicaulis
ACTTGGGGATATGGATTCAGGGATGATAATAAGCAAGAATTTGGTTTCTTGATCAAGGAGGCCTAGAAAGTCAACTTCGTCCAATGTTAGAGGAATACGAAAAATGACCTTCAAGAATTTATAATTCATACAAATGGTGCAATATTATTGAGATACAATGGTCTCAAAGACATTTCATTCATCTAACAATGGCCCATACATTAAATAATCTAAATAGACACATAATTCCACATTTCCATCATGCAACAATTAGCCCTAGTTATAGTGAATTCAATAACATGCAACAACAAGAAGAATAGAGTCAAATTATCACTCACAATGTTAGAGAGTATATCCAACTAGCTTCACATTTCAAAAACAAATCTCCAACATAAAAATAGCCCAAATCCATACATCAAAATGCATCCATTATCCAAAATAGTCCTCCAAGGAAAAATGTGAAGTTATCTAAAGATAGAGAGACCCCAAGTCAAGTGATGATACAAATGAATCCAACTAAATCCTATCTATACAATGATTAGGATTTAATCATTGATAGAGGAAAATTGAGGAGTTGCATAATGGGAGGCAAGAGGACCTGCCAGATGTGATGTTCAGGACATGTGGATTGAAAGGGCTATGTGTGGCCACCATCAAAAAATGGTTAAAGTGTTGTCTTGTTCAAGGTAGATTGGTTATCAAAAGACTAAAAATAAGCCCTAGTTGTATTCCTTATATCAGTGTGATTGTAAAGGGTCATGATCCGTGGTACAAGAGCTCTAGCCTATTCTATTATAGTTTGTATTTAACAAAGAACAGTTTGAAAAAGTTAAAAATTGTCATGTGCACTAGTTGATTCCCTAATGTGTGTAGATTTTGTTGTGAAAAGTATATGTGTTGTGGAACTTGAGTGTGTTTGCATCAAATATTCTAAGACCAAAAACAAATTCTCGTATGTCATTGAAATTCAACGTATACTTTATTCACCTAAAAACTACATGTAACTCATCTTAGGCTACTCATGTCCAATCTCAACTCATCCCACTTAACAAGTTACCAAGACAAGGCTTATCACATCCAACTGTGGTTGTAAAAAAACTAAGAAACATAGTTTATATATTGACATACCATAGCACCTGGCATCTCTTAAATGCCTTGGCACTATGTGGCATGTGTTAGCATCCCCTACATTCCTTGGCATGCTTTTACACACCCTAGCACTTCCTGACACGCCTTGGTAGTTTAGCATACCTTGGCACTGCCTAGCATATAACCTTGTCACTCCCTCCTTAACACACCTATAACTCATTGACACTCCTTGTCACACACTCTTATTCATTAATTTCCATGAATTTGAAACTAGTACTCCCTTGTTTTTCCTTGGCACTCCATAATACTCCTTGACATGCATTGGCAGACCCTAGAACCTAGCACATCTTGGCATGTTTCCATGGCCTCTAGCATGCCTTAGCACTGCCCAACATACTTTGTCACTCCCTCCTTAGCACACTTGGAACTTATTGACACTTCCTGTCACAATCTATTAATGTTTATTTGCATGCATTATTTTCACCTAGTGCTCACTTGTGGGTCCCTAGTGCTTCCTATCATGTGTTGGCATACCCTGGCACTTGGCACATCTTGGTCACATGCCACTCTGGCACACTAGCATGACTTAACGCTACCTAGCATACCATGTCACTCCCTCCTTAACACACCTGAGACTCGCTGACACCCCCTGTCACACACTCTTATTCATTTATTTCCAGGCATTTTGACATAGTGCTCCCTTGTGTTTCCTAGCACTCACTAACACTAAACACACATTGGCACTTGACACATCTTGGTATGCTTCCCTAGAAATCTTGCATACCTTGGCACTATCTAGCATATCTTGTCACTCCCTCCTTATCACTTGCCATGTCTTGGTGTGCCTAACATGCCTTAATGGAACTGTCTAACATGTGTTAGCACTTATTGAAATTCCTTGGCACACCTTCGCACTCCCTAATTGTCATGCCCTTATAGATAGCCTTACTTTTTTGCGACTTGGGTACCCAACCAAGTTCTTGAAACAATAGTGTTGTGCCTAACCCAAAGTCTCGACTTCTTTGTCTGGCCCATTAGTGCAATCGTAGGCTTTCCTCCTACAAGTCCTATTTTAAAATTATCCTAACACACTTCATCCTTGAGACACCTAGAAGTCACTAATACTCTTTGGCACACAGTCTTATTCATTCATTTCCATGCATTTTGACCTAGTTCTTCCTTGTGATGCCCTGACACTCCCCAACACTCCTCGACATGCTTTGAAACTATCTAGAATTTGTTAGCACACCTTTTCATTTCATGGCACGCCCTATCATTCCTTATTTATCATTCCCTCGCAACTAGCCTTATTTTTTTGCAACTTGGGAACCCAACCAAATCCTGCTTCGACTACAATAGCTTGACCAAGTTATAGTTACTACAACTATACTATTCCTTGTTCACTTAAGAACTTCCTATAACTCATCTTAGGATACTCACGCCGAATCTCAGATCAAAAAACATAATAAGTTACGAAGACAAGTCTCACATCCATTCGTTGTCGTAAAACAACTAAGCAGCATATTTTACATCTTGACATGCCATAACACCTAGCACATCTAACAATCCCTTGGCACTATGTGGCACCTGTTAGAATCCCCTGCATTCTTTGGCATGCTTTGGTACTCCCTAGCGCATCCTGCCATGCCTTGACACCTAACACACCTAGAAGTCACTGACGCAAAACTTCAAGCCCTTGAACTTCAAGATAACCCAATATTTACAATTGTTTACAATAATAAGTCCATTATGCAGACTTGTCCTCTTAGAGTTGGGCAGAGAGGGAGAATACTTCATTGATGGCAACCTTGTAAATGAACAACCTTAGCTACTCATTGGTTGGACTCTCCACCACTAGTTGAAGAATTATATGTGCCATGAATCAAAGATGATATCATAACATGAGTTATCTACAATTGAACATAATTGTCATAGATATCATAGAAAATATATGGTGATAATTTTTGAAACTTAGGAAACATTTTCTCATACTCTACTTAATCTATGGGTGGTAGGGCTTCAATTTTTTCCATTTACTAGGAAATCTCACCCTAAAATTCAACCATTGAAGAATAAATGTTATGCTAAATCACACCTATCTTCTTATTTTTAAGATCTTCGTGAGAACTCACCTATGACCCTTAAAGTCAGTGCCCTTTAGCAACTCAAATGGTGGAATGGAAGGCGTTTCAATAAGAGGTAAAATCCTTTATCCTTCACCTTTTTCAAGACCTCTAGAGACACCTACAATCTATACCCCTCCTTCGACTCAACATGAAATTTTGTTTTTTTCTACTTCCTTTACATACCCTCCCTTCAAGGGCATACTCACAAGAAGAGCTCACGGTTGAAATATTACGACAACAAAATGGGGCACACTATCTCTTTATAAGGTTTCAAGGGAGGGTTATTGGAAAATAACCATCGCATCCCCTACAACCCTTAAGACCTTCTCAACACATAAATGAAATGATAGAGTAATAGCTAGACCCAAAGATAGATCTCAATGTTTAAGGAAAAACCCAAATAGAAAGAATCACGCCATGGATTAAACATTAGCATTGAGTTTTGGTAAAATTAAGGACCTCCTTTCAAGATCATGACCTTACTTTTATCATTTTAAAATAAAAGGTTTAAAACCCACATTAAAAATGGGAGATTTGCACCTTAGAATTTGCAACCTTTACCCAAGATGAATCTATCTAATGGACTAGCTTGGATATGTCAGGTCATAAATTTCTCGAGTACCCAATCAATGTTTTTGAGGCTAACTCCATAGCTCCAACGAAATTTAATACTATTGAAGAGGCAACTTGAAAAATATCTCTAATAGGAGACATTTTTCCTTCCTTTTGATTGATTTACAATAAAGCTTAGTGCCTCTCCTTTCTTATCTTCCTCTTCCATTCTCCAAAAAAAATCATTAATATTATATCATAAACACTTTATATAGGTAAGCATTGCAATCATTTTCCTCAACTCATGAGGCACCTTTACACCTCAACCCCTGCAAGTGGACCTATGTCCATGGTACAACCCATCATACTCTGAGAGGGTTCTAATTATCTCCTCAAAACTAGGGCATAACACATCTTACAATGCCAAATGGTTAAGACATCTCAAACTTGTGGGTTTTTTTCCTTCATGAAACGTTATATAGCTATTTCTCATAAAACACAATGCACTAACATCGCCAACGCACACCAAAAGTACAAGATACCCGTAAGATGTGGCCTACACCCTTGCACCTCCCCGACACTCCATGAAAAATATACTCCAATGGTCACCTTCTAAGTTCCAATAAATCCTTTTGCAACACGACAAAACCACCTATATATGTTGCAAAAACCTTGCCAACTTCTTTAGTGGGTTCCACATATATTTCACATTTCTTATTTGTCTTGCAAAGTGGTAGTGCCAAGGAGAGGGTATCAACTTCGATCAAAGAATGTTCAATTAATACCACTGCTACGTTTTCTTCATGCAACTTGTCAAATATCTTAAGTTTGCTTCAAAACTTCTCATGGTGCTTAACTTGTTGTTCTACACCTCTAAGTGAGACTACAACCCCCAAAAATTCTCTAAGTATTCCACCTCTTCAACCCTTGTTAGAGTCTTCTTAGACGTGCACTCATGCCTCAAGAAGAACACAACACTAGCATACCGAATGTACATGCTTGTTCCATCTTTTAATGCCTCGCTAAAACCACATTATCACACTCCCTAAAATGAAATGTTCACATCTTAAGACAAAACACATATTTTACTTATGACAACCTAAAGTATGAGAGTGACTTCGAGATGACTCTATTTTCTCAAGATGAAAACATAGGCTCTTACAACCCCATTCACACAACCATTTGAATATATTTAACCTAAAGAAGAATATACACCTTACTCCTTCCAAATTTGTCATATGAAATTTAAGAGACTAACACTTTTTAACTATTAAACCCACTTACCATAAACCCTCTTTTGTTAACACCCACCCAATATTAAAAATAAATAAATAAATAAATAAAATTCAATACAACTAAGTTAAAAATACTTTCACATTAAAATTCCAAAAATACAACATTCCTATCCTAACAAATTTTAATAATAAAATCATTACATAAAATAAATAATCTTAAAAATATATTATTATTATAATAATAAATATGCCAAAATATAACCAAAAAAATGCTTTCAACTACTATTAAAAAAAAATTGGAAATAAAATTATAGGATTTTTGTTTTTGTTTTTTTTGGATGATTTACAAAACCCGTGGCAACCCAAATGTTCCGAAGTAGTATTTTTTTTTCGGTTTTTACCGGGCAGGAATGAAAACATTTACTCTCAAAGTATCTAAATAGAATCTTTTCCCTTTGCAGAGGGGCGAGAGCGAAAACCAGATTGAAGAGAGTTGGGATTTGGGGTTTTATCAGGGGCAGACCGGATATCCGATCTCGAACCCAACCATCGGATCTTCAGTCCATTGACGGTTGACGACGCTACATTTGTTCACTGCTTTTCCAAAATTTTTAGTGTTCCACAGAGAGGAGTACACACAGGTATTTGGTTCTACTATTTTTTTCGCATCCATGCTTGTATGTTTTGGCTTAATCTCTGTGCTGCATTTTGTTACTAGTTGCAGGGATGACGTTGGCTTCTGATGAGTTGGGGAGGCCATTTTTCATAATAAAGGAGAAAGAATAGAAGACCTAAATTAGAGGTTTAGATAAAGGCCAGCATTGCGACCAACAGAGTTTCTGTGAGAATCCTTTACACCTCACTCAGCCTCAAGGGAATAGAAAAGATGCTTCAGAGACCCCGACGACAATGTCACCATCAATGAGCTTCTGTTTCATTTATTTATTCTCTATTTTTAGATCGGTGAAACCTCTTAAATTATGAAAATAAGTAGAATTTATTTTTAAAAAGTATGATTCATAAGTAGAAATTACTTATTTTTTTTTATAGATATTCTGCAAAGAGTGAAATAAGCCACTACTCCGCAATCATTTTACTCTTTCTCACAAACTGTGAGGCCCAATTCCACAAACCTAAAGCAATTCTAAAAGCCTTTGGGATGTAAAGGGGTAATCACTCAGTGAGTAAAAGAGAAAATCAAACCTAGACTGATTCTGCAAAAATTTTGGATGCACAAGAGTAGTCAATCAAATAGTAAAAGACCATAGTCATTGACAACCTCCTTCGACAAACTGTATGAGGCATCTTCAAATACCACACTACACTATCTTAAAAATTTTCCCTATTAAGAAGCACTATATACTTAATTCATATACCACACATTTCACAATCTATGCTGGAATTCTGCAAAACTTTTGTGTTTGAAAAAACAGAAACACATTAAATATGAATCTCCCTTTCCTTCATAAGGCTCCCACCTACATTGTGAATGAAAGCCATTCTACCAAGTAACAAGGATAAAAAATTTAGAATACAGAACCCCTTGACATGTACTAAGGCCGTGATTGCAGTTATTGATTGATTAGTCACAACAAATAAGGGGACTTGTAATGCATGCCAGCTCCTACCAATTAACACATCTAAATTTTTGAAATTGTATTGTCCAAGAAGCTTTGTCATTTCACCTATTGAATGTTTTGGAAAATGATCTTCAATGTTGGTATGCCCTTCTTGCCCTTTTAAATGTCTAGTATTCTTTGCAACCCTTAAGCTTTTGTTGCTACCACTTCCTTTAGCCTTTTAGGGATCATAGTGTTGTATGCTATAATTGAAGCACTATGAGCAAGCTCACAGCTATTAGTGCAACCTTGGATACTACTACACCGGCCATTCTATGCTTCGGCTTTGAATTCTTCAAGAATTGGATACTGCAATTAAGAAAATAATTAAGGCCATTCTAGTATTTGTTTTTTAATTTTTACTATTTTCATCAGTTTTGTCATTTTAATTACAATGGACTGTTTTATTTTCTTCTCTGGTTGAAGATTTTTGGCGAGCACAATGGTTTGAATGTATATCCTCTTCCTCATCTTTGTCACTAGAAAATGCTAGAGCTTCTTGAATAACAGTTAGTTCTCTGCCACAATGTTCTCTAAGTCTTCTTATAAGCATGAAACGACTTTCTTCCAAACACATTAGAGTTTCATGTTTATCTATGCTTTGCTACAATTACAATGTCTGTTCAAGCAAAGAAAAGTTTAGACTGCAACTCTTATAGAATACAATTTTTTATAAGTGTAATGGTGAAAAGTTGAAGACCATTTTATAAAGTCTGTGTTATTAGGTAAAGGAATATTTCAGAAAACAACGATGGAGAAACACCCTCCTAAATAGATCTTCCACATTGAAAAGTTAGTTTGCAAAGATGCCTGTTTTGTCAAGGCAACACTTAACTTAACTATGAAAGTTACTATTATCCTAAAAGTATTAGAAAATTCTAATTCAAACTAAAAGCATATGTTCGAGAAACAAACAACATCACAAATCTAGTTCAAGAAACTTGTCATATAGAAAACTCAAATTGAACAATCCAGTGATTGTAAAACTTGGAAATATTGACCCAAATTCAAATATAACAATCACAAAGTCAAAGGAGAAAGAAATTCAAGAAATTTATTAAATTGGAAGGATAATTCAGAGACCTGTCAGACCTACTACTTGATGTTTTGTCAAATACATAACATCAACATTTTAGGCATATGAAGGAGTGAATGAAACAACGGTTTGTTCCAATGGATCTGTAGAAAAGTTGGTATAGGTTTTAGATTTCTCAAAGAAATGTGTGTCTGAATAGACCATCTGTATGAACCAGAAGAAGGAAAAGGTGAAGTGTTATTGTTCTACATTTTTTTCTTTTTCACTGAACACTAGCAATAAATTCTTGGTGAGGTGGAGAGGGCCCTTGAGAAGAAGGGCATACATTTTGGAGGTGACCTCGCTATTGGTAGACTTGTAACAGAAGGTTGTGTTCTCATAATCTAGTGCTTGTGAGTAAATAGCTCCCCTCCAATTCAGGAGGATTTTATCAGGTAATCCCTTGTTGAAATCAACTTCCACGCATATCTGTGCAAAGGTCACAATACCCTTCGCTAGCTTGTGCATGTTGATATTAATGAATCGGCCTAGGGCATTACCAATATCGGCTAAAATATCAGGGTGCATTAAGTTAAGAGGTAAATTAGGGAGTTGAACCAAAATAAGAATGGCCAAATTTGGCATTATTAGGGGTTAAAATCTACAAACCATGGTTGAATGGAGAGCCCTAATTAGCCCAAAACCATGCTGCAAGCTCAAGGACCCCCTGTCGATCCCTCTGGCTCTTGAAATATACTATAAAGTATCCCTCTGAGGAGAAGAACATATAACTGTGCTTAGACGAGGTCTTAGCCACCCAATCTCGAATTACATATGCTGAAGGCCAAAATCCATTAAATCGACAAATTATAGCATGCTCCATGTAGTCAACACTGAGAGAGTCGGATTAATTTTTTGGCACACCAATGGATGGGATTTTCTTGATTTGATCCACAAGAAACACTGGCACTGAGAGCTCCTTAGGAGGCTGGTTTACAATCCCTAGCTTTAACACTTCTTTTAAAAGATTTGGGCTGAGAGGAAGAGGGCCCACCCCTTCCTTGAGATTTTCCTCACAATCTAGAAACTAGATTTATTACTGTGTTGTTTACTATGTCATGCTCACTTAGTTTATTTGTATCCTAAAGTTGTTGGCCCTCATAAAGGAGATGCATAAGGCAGAGGGGATCTTGGTCCATTCTTGAATCTTGGCTGCAAGGGAGGAGACCAGATTTGTAGTTCGCACTTGCAAACATAGTATCCCCCTAAGAGGGGTCTCACAAGAACTCATAAAAACAAAAGAAATTAATCCCTGATTACAACTGGGGGGGAAGGTGGATTCGGCTTCATACAAATCTCCAAAACTATCTGCCGCTCATTATGGCTAGAGAAAGGGTGGGCCTGCACCAAGCCTTTTAAAAGAAGGCCCTTGACCACTACAATGTTGAGAAATCTAGGGGATTTAGTGTTAAGAGATTTCTCTTCATTAGTGTCTGTTTGTGAATGCCTTTTAACTTCTTTAGATTAAGATATTTTTCTTGTTATATTATTAGTGTTATTTCTTCATCAAACAGTAACCAATGCATAAACATAAATAGAAAAGAGACACAACATGTAGGCTATGAGCCAGGGCCAAAACCTCTCACTCTTTGAGAGGAAAAGCTGCACAAATTCTTCTTATAGAGATTCCAATTGAAAAATACCAAGACCAAGGCCCTTGACCTATTTTGCCACTCCAAGACCAAGACATAGTCATCTTCCTTGATCCTTTGATCTTCAAATCATAATCCCTATAGCAACATCCAAACATAGTGATTCATCACTGAAATTCATGTTATCACTACAACACCGAGTAGCACCAAGTGTTGAGAATTTAGGGGGTTGGTGATTAATTCAATTTCTCTTCTTGATAATTAATTGTGAGATTATTTGAGTTGCTTATGTCTTCTCTTCTCTAGCTTATTTAGTCTTTCATCAAGTCAATTACCAAAATACAAAAGATACAAAGTTAGGCTCTTCGAGCCAGGGAAAAACCTCTCCCTCTTGGAGAGGAAACCCCACGAGAAATTCTTCTTATAGAATTTCAAGATGACAAGTACCATGACAAAGACATAGACCCTTGACCTATTAATGCTTCCAAGACATTGCCACTTCTTCCAAGTCTTCCTTCAATATTGATCCTTCTTTTCTTCAACAACTTGCACTGATCTGCATCAACCTTAGAGAACTCGGTTTCTAAGTTCGTCTTCAGACACTTCTTATTGCTTATTCAAATATAAGAGACCATATCATTTGAAGTCTCATCGTTCACTTGTCATGCATTTGGAGATGTGTAACCTTTCTGAGAGTAGGAAGGTAAATCATAGATTTACCTTCCTCCTTTTCCCATACTTATACTAGCCCTTAGACTTATCATCACATCATGATCGTTGAGCTTAGCCCTTCGCATAGCATAACATTTGAATTCTTACATTCATTAAAATACATAGAACATTGACCTTATACTATTAGTGAATTCATTACAAGTTTGACTGCACTTCACTTGACCGTAGCTTCTTCATACTAATCCACGTTCACTGCTCCAAAATGCTACACATAACAGAACCACACTTACTGCTTCAATTTTTATTTTAAACTAGACTTTATTATGAGGTAACTATCACAAGAATGTCTGCAATTCTATCCTTTAGCCCGCACTTTTCTCCTTCCCGAAATCCTCACTTTTATGCTTCTTGAAATCTGCATTGTTTCCTGTCCGGAGATCCGCAATTCCTTGGTTCAAATGACCACAGAGTTGACTGTATATATAGGCATCATGTCACTGTTGTTAGGCTGACCCTTCAAGATGATTGGAGGCTGACATATAGTGCAATTATTCCAGTGTTTAATGAGGATGAACATGAGAAGGTCTTGGAGCATTTTGATTACTACTCTTCATATTTATGACCCTTAATTACATTTATAACTAGAAGACGAATCCTAATAGACATCAAGAAGAATTCTATTGACCTATAATAAAATATTTCTCATGAAACCCATGAAGCAAGTACAACAAAAATACATTTTATTATCTTTGTCTTCTTATTTACATAAATACATAATTACATAGTCAATATGAAGACCGATCCTAGTTACACTTTTCAACACCAAGTAGCTTCGAGCATCTTATCATGATAACATCAGTGAGCATAGTACCTAGAAGTGCCGAGGTTATACATTATGATATAGCACCTGGCACTGATCAAAACCATAGCATAGAGTATTATTCTTATTAACACAGTACCTAAGACCTTTGCTGAGATTTATGAGACTCCATGGTGTACTGCAAGCTCTTGTTGTGGTAGCATTGAACCACACATACCAAATCATAATGCAAAATGGCCTCAGATTTGCTTGGACCCATGCTCCCAAGGGTCCCAAAGCAAAGAAATTGGATCTCGAAGAAATGATGTGGACTCAAACAAGTAGGATTAAGCCTCTATGCTAAAGGAGAAGCTTCTAGAGGCTACTAAACCCACTCAAGAGGTAGATAACTGCATTTTTAAAAATTTTTAATTATAGGAATTACTGCAAGAAATTTTCCCATGAGGGACTTCCGTTGGCTTAGTTCTTGGGTTTGAATGGTAGATATTCTACCAAAATTGATGACCTTTAACAATCAAACCTTTATTTTATGGAAAGAAAAATGCAAGGAGAAATGAAGAGGAACTAGGCATTTATAAAGCTCCAAACCCCCTTCATTGAGCGCATGAGGACTATTGGGGCCTTCTCGTAGGCCCCAAATTAAAAAAAGAAGAAGTAAAAATAGCTTTTCCAATTGTCTTGGGACTAGCCCTACTCTTTTGGGAGTGTTCAACATTCTCTAGACAACATGAATATGCAGATTGTGAGTGTGCTCTTGAAAACAAGGTTGCAGGGAGTGCCTCCCCCCTATCAAACCCGCTCCTTGAGCGCGCTCCCTCGAACCCGCTCTCGGAGCGCGTTCCCAGAGCCAATGATTAGAGGGTGATATTAACGACAAAGATCCCTATACGAATCTAGAGGTAATGATAAAGATACCTTTGGTTCAATATATGTTTTTTTTATGTCTAATTCATCATTCTACATGCTTTTGTTGACATATATGCATCAAAATATAAAAAATATAATATATATATATATATATATATATATATATATATAAATATATAAATGCTACTCAAAACGCTCCCAGATTGGGAGCTTTTGAAAATGGCGCTCCTGCTCCCGCTCCCGCTCGCAAGTAACCTTGCTTGAAAACACTCGATTAGGAGTATTTTGGGAGTGCACTATTGTAGATACTTGCTTGAAAGTTGAGAAAGGGGAGTGCTTTCCTACAATATTTCCTTTTCCTAGGTTTTTCTTAATGGAGACTTGAATGACTAACACATCTAGAAGGATATTGTTATACAACATCTACTAATGAATCTTGAAAGATATTATGATGTGGTTTTTATTAGAAAATCTCAAAGAAGATATTATTATGTGACATATAGAAGCATGTTACGTGGAGTGCCCATTCTTCGGATTTCAAGTGGAATTCTGTGTTGTTTGGTCAATTATTGTGTTTGTACATTATTAATTATCTAGATTTCAGTTTTTTCTAGTTTGCTAGGCTTCCTTATCAACCTTATCTCTTTGGTGAGTTGTGTACTTCATAGGTAGGGGTTTCTTTTTCATATCTACTATCCTTCACTCTTGGTCTTAAATAGGTTTTTATTATTCCAGGCTTAGTCCCTTGTTTAACTAAGGCACTAAATGCGTCAATCCTCTGGGCAGTCTGCACGCAAAGATGGCCTTTTACGCTGAGCACTTCCTAGAGATCAGAGATGGACTCATCACTTGACCCCCTTATACCCTCCAACATTGGATGCATGCCATCAGGATCCCCCTTGGGCAGCTCAGAGTTGGATCTCACAAGCTTCGGGTGGAAACAAACCACCATATTGACAGGACGAAGAGGATTTGTCAACTTTGTCACTTACAGGAGGTGGAAACTGAGTCACACTTCATCTTCAGATGCCCCGTCTACTATGGGATCTATAGGCGCTTTTATTGCTTATCAGTCAGCTTCCTTAGATACACTGACCAGAGATGCTTGGCACTTTACCTCCAGGAGACCTTCAGACACCTTTTGACTCTACTCCAGCTTTCGTCCACCTTGGCCACCACACAGAGGATCACTGACTTCTTTAGAGCACTCCCAGCATCGTAGGGCACCAAGAGAGCCATCGATCGATCCTTAGACCATGACTCCAGGTCAGTGCGGATCTGGGAATCTCGTCCCACTAACCCCCATTAGCAATCCAAAACCAAGCACCCCCCACCTCCAGGGGGTGCCCCAAATCCTCCCGACGGTAGCAGCAGCAGTCCAGCTCCTCTTCAGGGCAACAAAAATTTACAAGTTTCCTTCAGTCCTTTTCTAACGGCCTCAGATTCTAGGAGAAGGAGTCATCCTTATCCTCCAGGACTTCTTCACCACAACTCATTGTCAAGATGTTTTAGTCATCCAGAATTTACTTTCGTATTCTTTGTAGTTTTTCTTTTCCTACTCTTATAATGAAAGGGGACTATTTGGTCCACGAGCTAGTATGCTGTGATCATTGTAACCAGCAGTCCCATTGACCTTTTTGTGGTCATTCGTTGGATGTTAATAAAATTATCTTATCTTTATCTATTACTTTGTCTTCCCTGTTAAGTATATATTGTTTAATGACCATAATGTTTATTTCAAGGATCGGGGTTCATTTTTCTTTAATCTATCCATCTCCATTTCTGTCTCACTCAGAATGATGTATTGGGAACATCACTAGTAGAGCTTTCTATGGAGAAGGAAATATAACCAATTGAATTGTCAAAGTAATGTCTGTTATCTTGGCAACTGAGATAAAGTTGAAGATGTCGACAGTCAGGTATGAAGGGAGGGTATCAGGGATGGAAAAAAAGATAAAAGAAGTAGCATTTCCCTGGCCTAGCAGAATTTGTCTGGGATATCTTTTAAAAACATCATCCGAGAATTGTTTACAAATTTTTTTTATATTACCAAATAATGGACCCTACGAAGAATTATTTTAGTGAACATATCGAAGTTAAAAATGCATTTCCCTATGTCAGAGTAAAATGAGGTAATAAATAAAAGAGTACATAAGTTGAAAGTTCATTAAACAAATGTATAAATTAGGATGTGCATACGAATGCCAAATAATGGAATAAAAACCCTTTTAGCTAATTCACCCATCCATTCTTCAGGCACTCTGCTATCCACTATGATGTAGGCTCTGGCTTGCAGAGTAAACAAGAAATTGGATGATGAACATAGGGTGGTCTTTGGCTGTTTACAAGGGTGATGAGATTGTGGAGCATTTGCACTAATGCTTTGAGATGATATTCATAACTCAATTTTTGTAGCTTCCACAATTTGGTGTGTAGTCATATTGTAATTCAAAAATTTGGCTAATAAATAATAGTTATGTAGGCCCCAGGGTTGGCTCAATTAGTTGAACCATATGCCAAAAGCATGTTGTTGATGGGGATGACATAGGTCACAGGTTCAAAGCCAGCATAGTCTGTTAAGGTTTCTAGCTGCTGTTGTGGCTGCTGGTTGTCCTGCTCTCCATGGTGGTCTTTGGTTGTTTACAAGGATGATGAGATTGTGGAGCAGTTGCACTAATGCTTTGAGTTGATCTTCATAACTCAATTTTTGCAGCTTCCACAATTTGGTGTGTAGTCATTTTAAGTTCCAAAATTTGGCTAATAAATAATAGTTATGTAAGCCCAAGGGTTGGCTCAATTAATTGAACCATCTGCCAAAGGCATGTTGTTGATGGGGATGGCATAGGTCACAGGTTCAAAGCCAGTCGAGTCTGTCAGGGTTTCTAGCTGCTGTTGTGGTTGGTGATTGTCATCCTCTCCATCTGGATATTTGGGGGAAGGGGGGGTGGGGGGATCTTGGGAGGTTTTCTTTGAAAAAAAAAATATTCATCCTTTTCATATGAACCATGAATCATGATGTAATTTCTCATGCTTTATCGTTTAAGAAGTAAAATATTGAAATATATTTGCATTTATATTGTTTTATATCTTCTTTATCTTTCATGTTCTCATTTTTTTTTTGAAAATTTTTATTTTTTGGGATTCACGCTTCCCAGTTCCTAATTTTTTTTCCATCCGCATTCTTGCTTTTGGCAACATTGTTATCAACTACATGTACAAGAGGATTTCAGAGTATTTGTGATGTTTGCATCAATTTGTTTTCAGCATTATTAAGATCAGTAACAATACAAAGACTGTTTGTCCCTCCTTTAACAACTAATAAGCATAATGGGGATTTATTGTACATTTTATGGATTGCCTTGTTTTTTGGCTTGGGTTGTCATCATTGTTGTTTGAGATTATCATTGGAAGAATGATTAAGTGAGGCATCTGCTCCAAGCACCTCTCCCAGTGGCTAAGTAGCACCTTGTTGGCATCCACTTAGTCGCTTGTTCTCTTTGAACCATCAGTGTACAATCTAATCTCCTTGACTTTGAACTTAGTTTTGCATTGAACTGGGAAAGCTGGAAAATGCAGTCAAGCTTGTAGCAATGTTCTATCCTTAACTCAATATCAGCATCCCTCTTGTCTTCCTCATGCTTCCACACTCACTTAGCAAACTATGCCATAGCTTTTTCCATTGCCTCCCTGATGATTTCTCTCACCTCCAACTTATAAAACAAAGTATTATCCTCCAGTCATCGAAATCTCTCACCCACACTGACAAGTGACTCATGAATTTATTGTTTGAGGAGCACATGTTCAAGGAAAATTTTCACTTCCCAAAGGGTTGCTTAGTATCATTCCACGTGGAGGACTCTTCCTGCCTGTGAACATATTGCTTGTCAATCTGGAATGTCTCCTTAGAGGATTTCCATCGTTTTTAATTATGCAATTGACAGGCATGACCCTCTTTCCTCACAGTTCCTTGAGGGGGCATTTGGGCTTTTTTCCTCTCCTTTATAGCCTTCTTCTGATTGCTAATGGCTAATAGAGACTGAGATAATGCAGAGAGAAAGTGAGTTAACAAGCCCAGTTCTTCTCTGGGTGTGAAAAAAACAGAAATTTCATAAGAATTAAACTATGATTTATACTACTCACTAATGGCTGCCACCATTATCGTAAATTATGGAGCGATTTGCAATTAGTCCATAAATTTGATGTCCTGCAACTTAAGGTATCCTGCCTTAATCTTTCTAATTGAAAAAACAGGGACATCTATGTCAGCTCCCCAAGGCCTAGTGTTTTTTCTAAGTCTCAACATTTTGACTTACTATTAATTTCAATAATTCATTATTCTTCCTTTGAACCTCAGGTTTTGAAAATCTTGATGTCATATACTTTCCACTCAATGGCATGTTAGAAAGCCAATTAGCAACCTTGTTGGCTGCTCTTGTAGCATAATGAGATCTATTTCTAACCTTTATGTTGAAAACTCCTTTTAATCCATTGACATTGGGGGTTCAAACTTTCAAATTTGGGAAGAAATGCATTCTATCATCACAACATTGATTATAATCTGGGAATTCCACTCCATTCCATTGCCACTCTTTCGAGGCTAGGCCTATGAAAAATTTAACTTCGCTATAAGATCCCTCATTCCTGCTTGATTTTCGATGTTGATTCCTATTTTTTTCCATATATACTGCAATCATCTCCCCATTCCTTCTCATTATTACCCTTCCACTGACTGCTCTTATGGGATCTCTTTTTGCAGCCTTATCAAAATTTGACTTAAATTGTCCTCCCTTTGGGGGTTCCATTTTGATGATGACTAGAAAAGAAAAAATTAAGTCTGTATAGGTTACCGAATATAAATATTGACCATATCTTATCAATAATTCATCCACAGTTAATAGCTAGTCATGTACCTCATTACACCACATGGAACAAAAAACAAACAAATAAATGGAACAAAAAGTAGACAGATAACTAAATTTTTTCTAACTTACACTTAATATTCCTAGGGAAAATAGAGCAGAGTCTCTCAATCACTGCCAAATCCCAATGAAGGAAGAGTGGACCAGATAGCTACAATTTCCAAACAAGGCAGCACACTAGTGAGCACGACATTGAAGGAGAACTAAATACTGGTCCTGATTATCTTTCCAAACAGATTAGAAACGGTGTAATTTGTGTGCTCACCTGTCTTCTAGATCAACCAACAACCCATATTACAATGAGAGTTGGAGTTAATAGATTCTGCTAAAGCAACAAAGGTTAAAGCCTTTGTGGTTGATACTAATACAAGGACTGACCAAAGATCCACCCCGCATCCCTGCAAAATGGCCTCGATGTCGCAATGTTATTTTTCAACACATTGGGCAAGGGATGAGCCCCCCCATCCTTGTGGAATATTGTCCTTCCCACCATACTTTTACCACAGGTATGATTGCATGATCTTCTCTAAATGCTGAAATTGAGTCTTACTAGGCAACCAACAAGATACATAATAAACATGTGAGGCATAGAGGATCTTTCCAACCCCCTTGTCAACCTCCCATCTAATGAGAGGTCCTTATGATGCCAAAATCAATGCTTACTCTAAAATTGTTGAAGACACGGTACACCAATCTTGGATAGCCACTGATGAAAGCCCCACTTCAAAATTTCAAATGCAATGCCTAGATACCTCACAATTACCCTCGGTCGAACATAAGTCCGCGCTGTGGGAATATAGTAGGCTGAGAGTCTAACTCTAACAAATAAAAAATTGTCTCATGGTCATTAACCACAACATCTAATGTAGATCTGAAGATGTGCAAACAAGTATGAGCACCATCAACCAAGCTCTGCTTAACACTCATAGAAATAAAGGATCCATTATCAAAATGATTGTTGACCATGTCTAACCTATCAGGATGTAAGATGTCCTTCACTTGCCCCTGAATGCCAGCAACTTCAAATAGGTGAGCCAAGGCATCCATTGTCAAATATACAAATCTGGGGCAAAGGGGCACCCTTGACAAATAGATTGATTTAGCAAAATTTCAAGGGATAATGAGTTACTAACAAGGAGAAATGTTGATGCATTAGAGAGTAGTGTGTTCACCATGGCCACACATCGTGGTCCAAACTTCAGGTACAACTGTTCAAGAGGATTTGCATTCAAGTGAATTGCATGTAGGTTTAGTTGTTCCATATCATACAAACACAAAGCTTCCGAAAGATTGCAATCCTGGTGAATTAACTTTATATGATATCAAAAAAACTATCTGCCAACAAAATGTACAGGAAGCTTAAAATGATGCAAATTGGTTAAAAAAAGAAGCCCATAGCTTATTTAAGCTTGGTTTCCTAGGTCTTGAGCATAGGGAACAAGTTGAAGATGTCTATGATTCTATTTCATTTAGTGTCTTAAAATTTTGTAGACTCTGAGTTACCAGATGAAGTAGATAAGCTTAAGAAATACTTAGCAGTGACATATCATATCAACTTATCTATTTTCTGTTCCATACATAATTCATGGGTCATAAATAAAGTTTTCCCTATAATGCCTTTGCATCAATTGCATGAGAAGCCAAATGCACAGGCAACCTTGGCTGATTTGACATGTGACAGTGATGGAAAAATAGAACACTTTATTGGACCTAGTGGGAAGGTTGAAAGTGTGCTCTCTGTGCACCATTTGTGTGAAGGATAACCGTACTACATGGGATTGTTCCTTGCAGGTGTTTATCAGGTATCCTCCAAACCTTTAATCATCTTCTTCGTGACGAACCGTATGTCAGGTTTAATGTTTAAATGGCCAATCTAAAATCTGTGCAGGAAATATTGGGAAGTGCTCACAACCTATTTGGTGGAATTAATGTCATTCATGTAAGGTCTAAAGGACCGAACATTGTAGATAAAGCAAGTAACAGCAAGGCCAAATTGCAATATGGTTTGGAATGAATAGTGCGGTGTCAGACGGTAGTACAAGAAAAAATAACATGTCTATGATGAAGCTTCAATCTGTAGAAAACAAGGCTGGTAGCCACTATTTCAAGCCCATTCCAAGGCCTCTCGAGTCTAGATTATGTGTCTATAATAATTGAACCCTATACAAAACCTGTCTGCTCTTGCTGAAATAACTTCCATGCAATTGAGAGTCATTGTTTTAGCCATGATCTTGTATGAGACACCGAGGAAAGTAATGAGGCTCCAACCTCCAATAGTGCCCCTAGCTACCTTGTTGGTAATGTGTTTACTAAGGCCTTGATTGAGAGATTTAGATAACCTTTTAGAAGAGAAATTTTTAGCTGTCAAACAATAGAAATAATCTTGTATTGTGTTCAACATGGCCTTGTGGAAATCAGAATGAAGGCCATCCATTCCTGATGAAAAAATCACAACAAAGGCCATCCATTTTTGATGACTTGATATTCTTCATAGAACTAAGAGCTAAAAAAACCCCTCTCTTTCGAGAAGTCACTATCCAATTTGAATCAATCACTACACCAATAGATATAAATCTTGCATGGAATGACTCTACAATGAGCGTTCCTGACATCCACCACATGATCCGTAAAAGAATTAAGAGAAAATATTTTGAAAATGCAATCAGAACATGCCTTTGACCTTTGTTTGATCCTCTGCAAGAGATTCATCCTGCTGATGCAAACGAAGAATCTTGTAATTGCCACTTTTCCTTTCAAGTAGTCAAAGTAGAATTTGGAATTTGGATCCTTCATCCCCTTCAAAAAATCCACTATAGTTGAGAATGCACCCTGGCACCCCTTGTAATGTAGTCCATTTCCTTAAAAATTGTCATTTCCCCTTGAAGTACCACATTGTAGTGATCCCTCTCAAGGAAAATGTGTATCTCCTTGAGTGTAAGCAGAGCATCCTGCAACTCTTTTAAGTTTTTTACTTTTGCAGGCCATCATTCTGTCTCACCCATTCTATTACAAAGAATAAATTTCTCATACCCATCCTTATTTTGCCTCTGCTTTTCAAGATGATTTCATATGATTTGAAAGATCACATCCATGCAGTGTGGTCATCTATTTTCTTTGAATTTACACCATTAAAGCACTGGTATCACAGATTGTTAAAATGGATCTATGGTAATGATGAAACTGTAAACCAAAAATAAAGCAGAAACTCTAATATTTTAAAATATCGAAGGGGTGAATCCACAGTTACTATCCTGAGCTGTTTTTCTATCTAACATAAAAATTGCTTGTTTCAACTTTCTTTTTTCTAACTAAGTCAATGCCCAGCATTGACATTTATAAAAATGCTAAGATACATTGATGATTCTTGTTACCTCACAAACCTACACTTGAAGTGGTAAAGCCTTAAAACACATGTAGAACCTTTAGGGGAACTAAGAAGGTTTGTTTGTTGCCACCACAATATTGTCCTCTCTTGCGTTCGTCTGTCTATCGCCTGGAACAAGGGGGGTTTCCTTAATTAAAATATGAGATAGATTTAGATATAGATTGTGATGTAAGATTGGGATTAGTGGGGATTAGTGCCTATCCATTTAGGGCAAATGGAGTCAAGCGGAAACCTTCAAAGGGTTTGAAATTGTGAATATGGATGGCATGATAGTGCTATTACAACATGCCAAAAACTCAACCTATGAATTTTTTTCCAGATTGCAGAAATTACATAGAGAGCCCTTACAAAGGTGCTCCTTAATACACACTCATGGCAACAAAAGGGGTGATTGTACTAGAAATTGCAAATGTGTCCTACCATGAACTGAAATGACAGCAGTAATTTGTCCAACTTAATAGTAATCGGCAAGGGAAATTGATAGGAACACCTCAACCAAATCCCTTCTTCAAATGACATAAATTTTCCTAATATGAAGCCTAATTTTTTGGGAAAATTTTAATGAATTTCTAGCAATAGAAAAAGAAAAATATGGATGCAATGATGAACCTTATATTACAAAAGAAATCCTTGAACTTTCTTTCTCCAGTAGATCTTCAACTAGGCTCACAGGGGAATTTCCCATTAATCCATCCATGCCTTTACAATGGAGAGAGCTTCTGCGTGATGCCTTTTGTAATCCCCACTGGGATTAGTGCCTCTCCAATTAGGGAAAATGAAGTCAAGTGGAAACCTTCAGAGGGTTTGAAATTGTGAATGCGGATGGCACGATAGTGCTGTTACAACATGCCAAAAACTCAACCTATGATTTTTTTTTCCAGATTGCAGAAATTACATAGAGGGCCCTTACAAAGGTGCTCCTTTAAGATGTGGACTCTCTTGATTAGAGAATAACATGAAGGATTTTTTACTTGCCTAGGTTTAAACATGGTATGATGTGCATTCTATTCCAATGCTTTATTTGGTATACCATTCTATGCATGGATTGAATGATTTTAGGCCTAACAAATATACTTTGCAATATGTGTCAAATTTGAACCATCTTTTTATGTTATTATCCTTGCTCCTATTCATTTATTCCTTGACATATTCATCCCCTTTTATTTTGGTTAGTAAATAAGCCTTTGTTAATGAAGTGGGCCTACTTTTGGCTTAAATTCCATGACCAAGCTGTATCTATTTCATCAAAATTATGCAGGGCATTGCCTAGGACCAACTGCCTAGGCTTAGTTATTGATGAGATATCAGACGATAACACAAATTGATAGCATTAAATCACGACATCATGTTCTTGAGGGGAGATTACACTTGAGTCTCCGTGATGATAACACATTTGATTTACAACTTGATCACAACCCGCTTGACAAACATATTTTGGCAGGCCTCAAGGATAACACGGGGTGGCCCTGGGTCCATAACATGTACACGACTTTAATCACTTCTTGATGGTGTAAGTTAAATGACTACCTCCACATGTTGGGTAAAATCTATGTGAATGGAACTTGGTCAGTAGTGTTTGCCTCAAGGAGAATGAGGGTAGGCTTCGGTTTTCCATATATGCACATGGTTCATCACCTCCTAATGCCATAAGTTCAATCCCTTCCTATCTCCTATGGGTGAAGCCTGTGAGAATGAAATCTTGACCAAAGGTGTGAAACTCCTTGCTACTAACTGGTAGTCCCAAGCATGTTGGTCATTGGTGTATTCTTCCCATATCTGGATGTTGTTTTTAGATTTTTGAGCAAACTTATTTAGTTATTTGGCCTTTTCTACCAAGGGGGTCACTGTGTTGGGGGGTGCTCAAGGGATATGACACGGTAGAATGGCAGGGTGGTTAATGAATTGTATACATTTAGCTTTAAAACATGTTTCTCTTAGAATATTTTGATAAGAATGGCTCTCTTTTCATGAGGAGTCACATCTGGAATTTCATTACAAGGGAGAATTTTTCTCAGATTTTTTATTTCCAGTTACATCCTCCCCATTTTGGACTTATGGATAATTTTGTTTACAGGTTTTGTGGCTCCCATGATACATGTCTGGTGCACTCATCACATGCAAGGAATTATGGTTAGTTGTGGGCAAAAGCTGTGAAATTCAGCACAACAAAATATTCAAATACATCTTCTGTGGGCTAGGACATGTGGAAAATTCAACCTAAAAAGGTGACGTGATGGGTGCATCTGCAGTGGTTGCAACTTGCAAATCCTCAGGTGTGGACAATTTAGCCTAAAAATGTAGTGTGATGGGTGCAACTGCAGTTGTTGTAAAGCTTTAGGAGTTGTGTGTGTGCCATGACTCATGAGGGATGAATTCACATTTTGTACCCATTTATTTCCATAAGTCCCTAATTAAGTGTTGGTTTAAGACTCAAGACTATGTTCTCTAGTGATAACCTCAACTCAGAAAGTTGTATATGATATCTCCTTGTCCTTGATGCAAATATTTTAACTCTGAACCTTGTACTTGTTCCCTGACTCAAAATTTTTCTAATATGATATAAAATGTTAAGTCATGTTGAAGATGGATTTTATTACCATAATTTTTAAAATTTAGAACAATATCTTCATAGTTGCAATCTGATTTTCTGCAAGATTTTTGTTGAAATATAACCTTGGTAATTTTAGTGTCTTTTCATATGTTTGAGAGAATAAGTAAAATGCTTTAAATTCTGAAACAACCAATAAACAATTCTGCCATATCTATAAATATAATAGCTGGTTAATGAGAACCTTATCATTTTCTTTCTTGGATTCATGTTTTTCGTCTTTTCAAGGATTAAATTAGTAAGGCATTAGTAATTTAATTATTGTTTTCATTGTTGGCTCATGTTATTTGGGACATGCAGGTCACATTGTACCATCATACTCTCACAATAAATCTTGAATGACGAAGTGGCTGAGCAAGCATTTTAAAGGTTCAAGTCACAAAGTGTCAGATGGACACTATGTAGGGGTGAATTTGGAGATGACAATGTAATTTGGCACGTGCCCTCTAATTCCACGGTAATCCCTAATTCATCAGAGTTTATTGTCTTTTAAACTTCAATCTTCTATCTGTTACCTCTAACAAAGTTAGCACCATGCCAGTGATTAATTTGAAACTATATTTAGTGGAAAAATTCACTATTTTTCTCCCAACTTCTACCATACATACTGGTTATAATTTTGGCCTTTGGAAATTGAGCATGAGTCGATGCTCATTCTATTGCGGGTACACTTTCTTCTCCAAGACTATTTGCCAGGTGCTTCTTCTGTGTTTCTCTTCACGCAACTTCTGAATTTTCAAATTTTGACCATTGAATAGATTTTATATTAATTATGAACTAGCAAACCCCAAGGTTCAAGCTTAAATCCATGCTTAATAACCACCCATGGCTTAATAATTCCACACTAGTCACTTAAAAATTCCAAACATCACAATCTATCTACTTACAATTTCACTTATAATAGCCCCAGCGCCTTGAGATGCTATCTTTTACTCTTAAAATGTGGGAAAAGAAGGTTATATCTTAACGGGGAGGTAGAACCTTCATTAAGAACTGATTATTTTATCAAACCTATCATTAAGGAGTGGAAATATGGAGCCTTAAAAAGTTTTCTTTAGATGTTTCTTCCTACGTCAGTCCTGTTGTCGAGTGTGAACTTCATCCATGCTTTTTGTTGAAGTTTTATCATATTTTATCTCTTTATGATCATGTTTTATCCATGTTGGTTGACATCAGAACAATTTTTGGCATGCAAGTAAACTTTGACAAAGCAACCCCTGAGTCATCCTAAAGTCAAAGTCTTTCTGCATATACATCAAAAAATTTTAGGACATGCTAGTGAAAAGTTGGAAACTACTAATTAACTATTGTCTGTTTTCTTTTTGTTTCTTTTTTTATCACGAGAATCAATAATTACTACTGTTATTTATTTTTATTTTTTTTCTCAGTATTAGGAGAATTTCTTTCTTTTTCCTTTTTTTTTTTTTCAGTATTAGGAGAATTTCTTTCTTTTTCCTTTATTTTTTATTTTTTGGGTATTAGGAGAATTCCTAAACTTACTGCCTGTCTCTGAGGAGGCACAAGGTCATGTCTGAGGGACTGACCCTATGCTCCTGAGCCTAATGCATTATGCAACTGCCCACATACAGGCTAGGTGTGTTAACTAAGTTTCAAACCTGGGTGGGGCCTCAATATTGCTTAGCAAAAACTTTCTTCCTTGGACTAATCTGGGGAAGGTCCAGGATCAACCTTTGTGGCTGCCTTATAACACTAAGAGTATATCCAGCAACCTCTAAGCCAAATATAAGCCAAATATACCAGATATTATGATTTAGTAAGAGCCTTATAACACAAAGAGTATATCCAACAACCTGTAAGCCAGATATACCATATCTTATGATTTAGCAAGAGCAGAGACTAGGAAATGGGGAGTCTACTCCTGGAGGCGAGATCATAGCAAGCCATATACTCAATGGGATTTGAACCGCGGTCTCGTTAGTTTCACCGAGTGAGGCCATATTCTCAATGGGATTTGAACCACAGTCTCATTAGTTTCACCCAGTGAAACTTACCGTTAAACCACATATCACTGTATAATTAACTATTCTCTATTACTTGAAACATTTCTAAAACATTAAAGTCCCTGGCTGATTGGATTGCTCTAACACTGAGCCGCTTGCCCTTTCATGAGGTGGGTTAACTGAGTTTCGAACCTGGGCGGGGCCTCAATATTGGTTAACAAACACTTTCCAATGTAGGTCGTCCACTGTTTGGCCTAGCACAATAGGCTAATTAACAATTGCCTGTTACTTGAAACATTTTCGAAACTTTTAAGTCCTTGGTTGGTTGGATTACTCAAACACTGAGCCACTTGCCCCATGCAAAAACTTTCCAATGCAGGTCGTCCAACGTTTGGTCTAGCACAATAGGCTAATTAACAATGTCTGTTACTTGAAACATTTTCGAAACTTTTAAGTCATTGGCTGGTTGGATTGCTCTAACATTGAGCCACTTGCCCCTTCATGAGGGATGCCCTTAAGGGTTCAACATAGATGTGTGTATTCCTATTTCCAACACCCTCGTCAGGCCACACTTTGGCTAAGGTCCCCTGGCTAACCTCAAGCAAAACTAGCTCTATCCCCCTCTTGAAAATTATACATACTAAGATTTACCCCAGAGTTTCCCTTGGCCAGTGTGCTACTGTACTACTGAGCTACATGCCCTTTCATTGTGGGAATCATTAATGGTTCGACCTAGATGTACGAATTGCTATCTCCAACAAAGAAAACACCTAATTTGGAAGTAAAGCATCAAAACTGAACGAAAGAGAATGTATAATGAAAAAAGTTTTTATGCCAACATTCTACCATATTCCAAAGTTGTCATGTTTGAATTATAAGTCATTTATATAGATTTTAATCATTTATTTATGTTTAATTGAGTATAATTGCAGCCCAAATCGTTTCATATTTAATCATCCCTGAATTAGGTGTGCTCATGCTCCTAAGTCATGACTTTTGGACCCGTGTGTGGAAGTTCTCGTTGCTCTGCTTCCAAAGGTTTTGAAAGTGGTCATTTAAAAAGTCATCCCCGTTTCCAAATGTTGTCCTTACCATGTTTCAGAAAACTAAGACTTCAAAATATTGTGCTCTTTGGTTGAATCAAAAAATTTATTTGCATATTAAAGACTGGGAATCCAAAAGGAAAAATTGGTTCCATTTAAATATATGTGCAACCTAAATTATCCAAATTCTTTTTATTAGACTCCATCCATCTATTTCATTGCAACATTCCTAGTCCTTTAGTATTTAATTATAACTCTATAAAATCAAGATGGCCATCCATATTCAAAGGCTTCTGCTTTTATTTGTGTTACCTTTTAATAAGGATTTCTATTTCCAAGTAATTCAACTACCAAAGGTAGTACATGCGAGTAGAGAAGTAATTCAACTACCAAAGGTAGTACATGCGAGTAGAGAAGTAATTCAACTACCAGTGATTCTCCTACATAGTACATGCTTTGATATATTATATCAAAAGTCTTACCAATACAATAACATTGATTGTTGTATGTGGACATTTTTGTTCAGGATGGTCCATTACATAATCAAGATGAGGAGCTGGATCAGGCAATTGCACTTTCTCTTTCCGAAGAACTAACCAAACCAAATGGTATATGATGGAAATTTCATTTTTTTACAATTACTTTTAGTTTAATTATATCATTTAGCTCGATGCTTTTCATATATTCAACTAAAATTTTGTTGCTTAACAAGACTTTGTCATTTTCATGTTTTAGTGAAATTGTTTATGGTTTGATACTCTCATACAACCTTTATAAAGTTACATGCACCCTCATTAGAAAAAACAAGAGAATTTTTCTTGCCATGACTATCTTTCTTTGTCATTGTTGACTTAAGAAAGTCTTTTAGCTAAGAAACTAGTTTCAAGGTTATGGCATAACTTTTCATATAAATTGAACAGAAGTTATATCCAAAATGTTAACTTGTAAAATACTTAGCTAGTTTTAGGCTTTCCATTTAAAATCTACTTCAGTTTGAACTTTGAATGAGTTCTTCGAGAGACTTGAATATTAAGAGATTTTGGTGTAAGGATTAAAAATTAGCCTGTAAGGCCTCTCAGTTATTCATTTATTTTATCTGAATATAACATTTACTATTAAATTAGAACCACTCGGCACAAATACGTCATAGATCAAGATCATACTTTGTAGAGTGTCGTAGAATATCAATAGGAGCAAGGACACTGAATTCTTTCAGTTTTCCTGGTTCTTATTCCTTTGGTGTATCTTTTCACCTTTAGGGGCAATTGCTAGTTTAAAGTCTAATTCTTTAAAGGGTGCTAGCTCAATGGAAGAGCACTTGCTTTACAAGCAGGAGGTTGGTGGTTTGATTCCATCGTGCCCTGATATTCATATATAGGGAATGACGAAGATCAATTTTTGGTGACGGATGCTCTTTTGACCATCACCAATGAGCTTATGGTGACATTTTTCGACCCTCACCAAAATATGAAATGGTGACAGTCAACGAATGCCACCATATATATGCATCAATAGTGACGACCATTAAAGGTTCGTCACCATAAATCATTGTTGTTGATATGAAATGGTGAGTATTCGTGATGGACCTTGATGTCACCAATGAGTTTATGGTGATGGTCAATGAACGTCGCCATATATATATGCACCAATAGTGGTGGCCATGAAAGGTCCATCACAAAAAATCGTTGCTATTCATATGAAATGGTGACGGTCACTATTTGTCATTATAATCAATATTTGTGACGGACCTTGAATGTCACCACAACACATACTTTCGGTGACGCCACCTTTGGTGACGTTTAGTTTTTTGGTGACGGAGGCTATTGTCCGCCACCATTGCTCATATGAAATGGCGACAGTCACTATCCGTCACTATAAATCATTATTGGTGACAGACCATGAATTTCACCACAACACCTATACTTTTGGCGATGCCACCTTTGGTGATGTTCATTTTTTTGGTGACGGTTGCTATTGTCCATCACCATTGCTCATATCAAATGGTGATGGTTACTATTCGTCACTATAAATCATTATTGGTGACGGACCTTGAATGTCACCACAACACCTATACTTTTGGCGATGCCACCTTTGGTGACATTCAGTTTTTGGTGACGAAGGCTCTTTTGACCCTCACCAATGAGCTTATGGTGACCATTTTTGCCCCTCACCAATGTGCTTTTTTCTTGTAGTGTTTCCACCGTTGTTGAACACATCTGACATTGCAAAACAACTCACACAAGCAAAGTTAAACCCAAACTACATGGAACATGACACAAATTATTGGATCATAGACACACATATCAAGAAAAGCCGCTAGCAGAGGATCCAGCTATATCAAGTTTTCAAAGTAGGCCAACCCCTTCACTAAGGCAAGTGGTTCACTAGAGACCAGATTCAATAGAATTTTCCACACCTCATGGAGGCTTTGCACGCAACGGGTACCATTTCTTCCTAATGGGGGATGAATTATATGGGTGGATATTGGTGGCCATAGACCTATTCCACCTAGACCTCCAGTTAATTTCATCAGTTTCCTTGTTTGTAGTAGCATTTAATATTTTTAGCAGTTTTTCGGTTCCTAAACTTTTGGAGTAGTTTTGACCCCCTGAACAACATTTTTTTTAGTTCCACAATAGGCCCATAGCGATAGGCAAGGGTCTATGGTAAAATTTTTATTACTCAGAGATATACTTATGATCATATATTGTATGCGCAAAACGGAGATACTATGACCAAGTTACGACCCAGGAAGTTGACTGCCCAACTAACCCCAACGGGGCCAAAAAACACTTGGTGTTCCATCTCTTGTGGTTAGGGTTTTGGTTTTTTAGGGTTTTCCCATGTTGCTCAATAATAAAAATGCCCTTGAGCCTTATTGTAACATAATTTAGAGGCATGTAACTGCCACATCTCTTCTCAGAGATAATCTATCATCACCTGAGCTAGTTTATTTCCATTATGTCTGTAAGCTTATTTCAGTTATTTGATATTAATGAAATGTATTTTTATTTTTTCTACATATTTGTTTTCATGTTTATGTCTATATTTTGTTGCATTCTTGTATAAATATGTATTAGTGACATTAGAGTTGTCTCCTCTTTCTCGATCTTTCTTTGCATGTCCCCAACGAGATCGAGATATAAGGAGTTAGGGCTTAGTCTAGTTGAACCTTTGCAAGATCACCCTCGCAAACCCAGATGACCTCCCATGGAAGAAGAAAATAAAGACGAGGGAACAAGTGATATTATCAAAAAAATTCTCGAGGAGGCCCTCAAGGAATAGAGGAGCGCGCTGATGGAAAACCTTTCCCAGATCCTTCGACAACCATAACCCATTGACGACGCATCTTCATCCGACAGACACTCTGGAGGTACCACTCCTTTCAAGGTACAATTTAACTTTGACATTCCCATATTTGACGGTCAAATAGATGCATATGTCATAGATATATGGTTGAATATATTAGAAGGATATTTTTTGGTTCGTGACTTTTCCAATCGGGAAAATATTATTTTTTCACTCCTTAAGATGCCCCCCATATTAGGGACCAGAGGGAAACCTACTGTGAGAAGAAGGATGAGAGGGAATCCTCCCTGTTCTCCTGCACACCCACATGGAATTGTTTATGAGACACCATCAAGGAACAATACTATCCGTTAGGGAGCTATGAGGACAAGTACATACAATGGACTATGCTGCAGCAACAAAGGAATCAAGATGTGCATGGAATAACAAATATGTTCCATACCCTATGCACAAAGTTGGGTATCCAAGAATCAGAGAAAAATTTGGTTCTTAAGTACTGTATTTTTTGGCACATATACATCTAGGAGGAAATTGATTTCCTCAACATCTCCTTGCTTGGTGTAACATACCCGTATTCCGCCAATATTGAGCAAAAATTCAAATAGAAGATGAGAGACTTTGGATCTGTGAATCAGAGGCAAGGGAAAGTTGCCCCAAAACCGCAGAACAAAGGACAAGGCCAAGGTGGAGCTTCGTAGGACAACCCATTGAAGCCACAAGGAAAGAACAACACCATGAAGCTAAAGAAGGACACAAGAAAGTAGTGTGATTTCCATAAGAGCTCCACTCACAACACAAGTGTGTGTTAGGCCAAGAAGTCACTGGTGGTCGAGCTAAAGGATTTCAAATCAGATGCATGTTTATACTTTGAATCAGAACCTAAAAAATGGAATGACAAATGGAAGTAGATTATTGATGCGTAGCCTAGTGCCACTATTTCCACCACCAAGATCTAGAAGGAATAACTCGAAGATCCAGAGGTAGGGGAGTGGCTCTTCCATTCCCAGATGTGAGTGAAGGGTTCCCCATTGTAGTTCATTGTTGACAGCGGGAGGAAAAAGAACCTAATTTTAGTAGAGGTTGTGAAGTGGTGGGGCCTGCTGATCGCAACAAACCCGCAACCGTACACCATTGGGTGGCTTCACCAAGGACGAGATCTCCACGTCGGCCAGCAGTGTTGCCTTCCCTACAACATCAAGCTCTTCATAGATGAGGTATTATGTGATGTTTCTCCTATTGAATTTTGTGATGTATTATTAGGAAAACCATATTTTTGGAAGCGAGATGTTGTGTATGAGTCTTGGCCTTGTGTTGTTATTCTTACTTTGGGTAATAAGTAGTACATGATACCATAGGTAGCACCACCTATCTCTATCTCTTTGATCACTGCAAAGAAATGCAGTAAGCTCATTTACCAAACCGGGATTTTTTTTCCTTATGATCCGTCCTCAGGGAAAGAGGAAGACTGTGGCCATGACCTCCAGACAAGGCTCCTTTTCACAAAAAAAATCATATGGAATATGTTGTCGAGGAGTACGTGGACTTCTTCACCTCACCTGAAAAGGTGCCTCTACACTATCAAGTCAAGCACTCCATCGATCTAACCCCGGGTGCACTACTACCAAATGGACCAATATATTGACATTTTTTCTGGAGAACAAAGAAATCAAGAGGAATATTCAGGAGCTGTTGCAGAAAGGTCACATCCGATTGAGTTCATTGCCATATGGGAGCCTGATCCCGTTGGTGTAGAAGAACGATGGAACTTGGAGACTTTGTATTGACTATCGAGTGTTGAAAAATATAATTGTTTGGAATAGGTATCTGATCCCATGGATCAATGACCTTTTGGACCAATTCAATGGGCCCAAATATTTCAGAAAAATTGACTTGAAGTCCGGGTATCACTAGGTACCAATTGAGCCCTGTAATGTGTGAAAGGTTGCCTTCAAAGCCAAGGAGGGCCTTTTTGAATGGTTGGCCATGCCTTTTGGGTTGATGAATGCTCTTGCAACCATTCACCAACTCATTTTTTAAAGTGTATTTGGATGAAATCTTGATCTTCATTTAGAGTTGGGAAGAGAACCTTCGCCACATTCGACAGGTCCTCAAAACATTGCGACAACACAAGTTGTGTGCCAATATGGAGAAATGCACTTTTGGCATGACCCAGGTTCAATATTTGGGATATGTTATCAATTACCAGGGGGTGCATGTGGACCCAGCCAAGATCGACGTCATTCGGGATTGGCGAGTCCCAACCACTCTAATAGAGCTCTGCGGCTTTCTGGGTCTTGCCAATTTCTACTGCAGGTTCATGTTGGGGTTGTATCATATCCCTTGTAATTTGAGTCAAGTCACCAAGGGAGGAGAAAAAGAAAATTTCTTTTGGTCTGAATCTAAATAGAAGGATTTCACAGAGGTGAAGCATCACATATGATCTACACCAATGCTCACATTACCAAACTTTCAACAACCATTTGAGATCGAGACATATTCCTTTGACTATGCTATTGGGGTATTACTTACTCAGCAGGGGAATCCAATGGAATATCACAATGAGAAAGTTTTAGGCATAGTCCGAAAGTATCCCACCTATGAAAAATAAATGTATTCAATTTTTCAGGCCTACCGACAATGGAAGCATCACATTTTGGAGAAGGAAATGGTCATCCACACAGATCACCAACCCCTACAATTTATACATAGACAAGGGAAGTTGCAGAACGATCACCATCATAAATGGTCCACATACCTGCAACAGTTCCATTTGAACATCAAGTACAAGAAGGGAAGCACCAATAATGTTGCATATTTCCTGAGTCAATCTGTGATCATGGCATTAACCACTGTTCTTGACTCTTGTGGGCACGAGAATTTTAGTTGGTTGCATCTCTACAAAATTGATCCAAAATTCAGAAACACATACCAAATGCTCCTGGAGGGTAAGAAAGTTTCAAATTTTCACCTCTAGGATGCATTGTTATGCCACCTAGAACACCTCTATGTTCCTTCAAACGAGCATGCCAAGATGATTTGGGAATCATGCTACAGTCAAGTCGCTGAACATTTCGGGGTTGAGAAAACAATGGCAGTACTACAAAAGTATTTTTGTTGGCCAAAACTTCTACATGATGTTGGGAAGTACATTACATACTACACTTCCTCTGCCATTTCCAAACCGACCATGAAGAAGCAAGGTCTATATATTCCGTTGCCTACCCCTATTTGACCTTGGGGATCCATCTCCATGGATTACATGTCGGGCCTTCCTTTTACCAAGCACATAAATGGCGTTGTTTTTGTGGTCATCGAAAAATTCTCTAATATGGCCATTATGGTGGTCTGCAAGAAGAATAACATAGCAAAATTCACTATTAAACTGTTCTTTGAATGAGTGTGGGTAGAATTTGGAATTCCACATTCCATTATCTTAGATTGGGACAACAGGTTCCTCAGTACATTTTGGTCAAGTCTCTAGTCGATGTTGGACACCAAGCTCACTAAGTCCACACCTTTCCACCCCCAAAATGATGTCTAAACAGAGGTTATCAACAGGATGCTCGTACACATTATGCACATGTACAACTTGAAGCATCCATGCACATGGGATGAAAGCCTCCCTATGTCTATAACAGCTATAATTGGGCTCTCCACAGTTCAACTGACCACAACCCCTTTCAGGTGGGCTTGGGATTCCAACCACTATGTCCCATTGATGTGGCCATACCATTTGTAGCTTCTCAGGCATATTTGGGTCATGTCCTGTCTGAAGCCGACTAGGAAAAAAACTTCATTGAGCACATTCAACACATCTGCCAACACTGGCCATGATATATTGGATAGAGCCAATGCTAAGTACAAGAACCGACATGATCAACATCGGGTGCCACACAAGTTCTAGGTGGATGATAATGTTTGGCTACATTTGCAGAAGGAGCACCTCGTTCGGCCCCACCGTAAGCTTCACCCGCTCTAATATGGGCCATACACTATCTCCAAGGTGGTAGGGGACAATTCCTTCGAGTTCAGTGTTCCACCATTCCTTGGTCTGCACCCAATGTTCAATTTGGGCCACCTTCAGTCCTACTTTAAACCATTGTTGGACACATTCGACATTGCAAAAAAACTCACACCAATAGAGTTAAACCCAGATTGCATGGAAGAGGCCACAACTGATCGAATCATGGACATAAATATCAATAAAACCCGCTACCATAGGATCCAGTTATATTGAGTTGTCAAAGTAGGCCAACTCCTTCACGAGGGCAAGTAGTTCACCAGGGACCAGATTCAACTGAAATTTCCTCACCTCATGGAGGCTCTGCATGCAATGGGGACCATCACTTCCTAAAGGGGGAGGAACTATCCAGGTGGATATTGGTGGCCACCCACCTATTTCACCTAGACCTCCAGTCGGTTTCGTCATTTTCCTTGTTTATAGCAACATTTACTATGTTTAGTAGTTTTTCAAGTGTTAAAATTCTAAAGCAGTTTTGACCCCCTAAATGGAGTATTTCTGAGGTCTGCAGAAGGTCGATAGACATAGGAAGGGGGATACATAAAAAAATTGTATCACTCAGAAAGATATTTCCAATGATATATCATATGTGTAAAACGAAGATAATATGACCAAATTACGACCCCGGGAAGTTGGTTGCCCAACTAACCCCAACGGGGCCCACAAACTCTTGGTGTTCCATCTCTTGTGTTTATGGTTTTGGTTGTTTATGGTTTTCTGATGTCGTTCAATAATAAAAAGGCCCTTGAGCCTCATTGTAACATGGTTCATAGGCATGTAGCTGCCACATCTCTTCTGAGAAATAGGCTACAATCGCCCAAGCTAGTTTATTTCCATTCTGTCTGTAAGCTTATTTAATTTATTTGATATTAATGAAATGAAGTTATATTTTTGTTGCATCTCTATGTTTATATATATATATATATATATATTTACGTTCCTGTATAAATTTGGATCAATGATCTTGGTGTGCAGACGTGCGAAAATATCTTGAGCATGGTACTTTGTCCTCTCTATTATCTGCAAGTCAAAAGAGGGAAACTAGATTGAAAGCTCTATATTATGAGTTGATACATGGAGTGCTTTTCAAAAATAACCACAATGGATTCTTGCTCATATGCTTGGAGGAATGAAATTTGGAAAAGGTTTTGCGTGACCTCCATGATGGACTAGCTAGAGGATATTTCATGGGTGACACACCGACGCAGAAAATTATGTGGGTTGGTTTTTATTGGCCCACACTTTTCAAGGATGCTTATGCTTACACCCGCAAGTGTTTGGTCTGTCAGAAATGCGATGAGCAAGAAAATAAGTTAGTTGCACCATTGCATCACATCGTTGTAGAATAACCATTTCAATAATGGGGCCTGGATTTTATTGGTGATGTCTTTCCACACTCATTGAAGTAGCACCATTATATTCCCACTGCTACAGACTCCACGGGGTGGAAAAAAGTGATTCCCCTCAAGCAAGTGAACTATCAAGAACTCATCAACTTCCTTAAAAAATATTTATTACCAGGTTTGGTTTTTTCACTTCACTTGTTTTTTATAATGCAATTCATTTTTCGGCATTGAAACTTTATGATTTTGCATTGTAAAATGGTATTGTATTGAAAAACTCATCAAATTATTATGTTCATGGAAATGGTCTTATTGAGTCAACCAATAAAAATACTATCCACATAATAAAAAATATCATCTTTTCTTAATAAAGGAACTAACATTATTCTTTGGTTAACACCCTGTGGGCTATCTGTGTCATGCCTAAACCTTTTCTGAATACCTATCGTTACTTCTTGGTGTATATAAAAGAATCCATCCTAACTTCGAACATCTACCTTCATTCCCTTCAACTTTCACAAGAATATGAGGGTAAGCCTTTCCTCTTCGTTCAGAGTAGGATAGACACCCTCCTTAAGCTATAGGAATAAATAAAGAAATAAATATAAACAAATTATCTCCACCATAGTCTTATCAAGAGATAGTTTGACAAGAAGTCTACGGGGAAAAGTGAGTTCAGTGTGGGTGACCTTGTCTTGAAATGGAAAAAATACCATGAATATAAGGGGAAACATAATACATTCCAATCCCTATGGATCAAACCATTTGTTTTTCTTGAGAAGCTTTGCCATCACACTTATCATATTTAGTCTTTGGATGAGAAGACTGACTCTCTTCCTGTAAATGGCCAAGATTTGAAACAATATTTTCAATAAGAGTATAGGTTTTTTCCCTAACCTATATACGTAGTTCGTCGCCTTGTTTTGGTTGCGTGTAATTTTCATTTTCTTCTATTGGTTGTATAAATAAGTTTTCTATGTGTGTGTGTTGGTTCCATTGTGTGTGTCCAGATTGAAAAGAGTTTTGTGACATTGCAAAATTTGGTTGACCCTTTGTCCTTCTTCTTCATCTTTGTTACACCTTTTGGTCGATGATGTTCTGATGGGAAACATGATCCTTGCATAAGAAAATCCTTTTATCGAACCATGACATATATCTTTATTCTTGAAACCTCATCGCTATAATTGATTCTTTATGTTTTGGTGTTTTCCATGCTTATCCAGTGAAGTAGAGAAGGACAAAGGGAAAATATAAACAAGTAAACCAAAATTAGAGGTCTTATATATTCTTCTCTCAATAATTCAGGATCCCTCTTCTACCCATCAAGAGAATAAGTGTGGATGCACAATACTATATGAAATACATAAATAGAGGGTGAAAGAAGAGAAAGGATTACTATAGAGGGAGGTGAAGCAAGAAACTCTGTCGGGGTATTTTACAGGCTCACTGACAGCAGATAATTTTTTTTGTTCCTATAGTGACTTTGTTGAGGTACTATCCAGGGCTGCTGGTAGCGAAGCAACACCAGAGATGACAAATAGTTTCTGAAAACCTAAATCTTGTAAACTGTATCACCCTATCATGATTCGAAACATTGTAATATTGTTGGTCTTATGTTTGTGTTCAACCAATAAAGGGATGAAGGGGACTAAGTTTGTGCATAGGTTAAGTGGGGACGTTGGGTAATATGAACGATGAATCAATACTTCGTAAATAACTAGAACTTGCAAAAAAGAATTAACCAAGGTGGAGAAGCTGAAATTCTACCAGTGTGTCGCCAAGTGTTGTCGTTGCTATAACACTCTCCAAAATGTTTTCCTACATCGAATTTTAGACACTACTTTGGCTTCGTATTTTGTGCTCACAAACATTGATTTTCATCGCACATGTTTTTTTGTAAATATTGTTTTACCTTTTTGAAGAAAATGAAAGTGTCATCTTTTAGCATAAGCGAGTAGTGCACATTGTGTAAATGTGGCTTTTGTTTGTTTCAAGGGGTGGTATTCATGATAATGGGTCGTTCTTACCATGTAAACATGTATCACACTCATTCATAAAGTTTTAAGCATTGGCACACAAGTGTCATCACCATCATCATAAAGTGTATCTTTGGTGTCGCACTTTGGGTAAGATATCAAAAATTTTTCAAGTATGTTTCTCATGTGTTTTGAGTGTTCCATGTTTTTTCATCAAGTAATCTAAGTGTGTGGCCATATTCAAGTCTTATTTTTGTTCAGATTCATATTATTGATCCAATACATAGTAAAATATGGGAAAACTCCCCTATCGGGCCACTTAGCCTCATTGATCCAGCCTAAACTGTGAATTGCGTAGTATTAGTCCTCAAGCAGCAATATTTCCTCTTGACATTGTGAAATGTGCGGTCTCTGCCTCCCATAATTGTGCACTGTGTAATCTCAATGCTCAAGCCCAACCCCTAAGCTCTGTAACTACACAATCTTTGCCTCTATCCCATGCTAAAATATGAATTACGTAGTATCAGTCCTCAAGCCTCAGCCTTGGACTCCTGAAATACGCAATTGTGAAATCACCTGGCCTCCTATACTTCCACAACTGCACATATGGAAAACTTAGTGCTCAATCCGTCATCTTGACCCATTCAATCCATCAACTACACAGTTGTAAAGTCCATTCCATCCTCAACTACACACTATGTAGTCTCAAGGCTCAGTCCTTGACCTTGACATCCTTAGTTGTGTAACTGCATAATCTCTAAGCCTGATCCCAAGCCTAACACCTGGTTATAGCTTAGTAAATGTATTGTTATGCATCATGTTGGACTAGGTTATTTATCGAATTGATGTCGTATTGTCATGAGTGGATTTTAGTTTCAGGTGTGCAATAATGTTATGATAGGATGATTATTAAGGGGGCGAATAAGGAGACCTTTCTAGAAGACACTTTTGAAGTTGCAAGAACAAGTTGATCAATCCAGAGAAGCCAAAGGAACATTAGTTGCGACAATCGTTAGAGATCAAATATCACATTTAATACTCCTTATCCTCAATCCATATGGAGGAAGAAGAATACCTTGTCCCATATATCATGAAGACATAAATAAATAAGAAACAAAGAGTGGCTAACATTTACATGTCATCCTATAGTCTATGTAAGCAGTTTCATGTCATGTCATGTCATGAGTCACCATGTGCCACATCTGTGTAATATGAAAAGTCATGTAGGAAGTTGAAAGGTCACAAGAAGTCAAACATTCATGAGGGTAGTCCAAGAGACACAAGGGAGGTGATGGGTCACCCATTTGCTATATAAACACCCTTATTTTTCATGTAAAGGGCTGAGTCACCTTGGCTCCTCCTACCAAGAATTAGAGAGGAAGATGGTTTTTTTGGAGGAGAAAGTGGTTGTTCTAACACTCCACCATTAGGGCTAGTGGTGTTCACTATTTTGATGTACCTTGGAACTTATACTTAATTCAAAATATTGTTGGGCCAACACAATATTCACACGTATGTCGTAAATATTGTAATACTATTCATTAAATGTTTGCTATATATGTTTTTTTCATCTGTATTAAGTAGATTGAACTATTTCAGTAGCTTTGGTACTCATCTTGTTGAATGTGTGTTGTATGTGTTAACAATCGTTACTGATAAGCGAACTATTTATCTAGTTTTCCAATGATTCATCTATATGTTATGTTCATTTGTATTTCCTTAATTAGTATTATTACTTGTCTTTGAAAGACTCACTTTTATCCCCCTTTTCATAGATGAACCTTGATACATTCCACAGTTGAACAACCATAAGGCCCTACTCACTTGCTAATCCAAAATTACCTATGCATTACTATCTTGTGCTAAAATTTGAAGCCAAGGAAGATCTTTAAGAATATGTCAGTCAAGCCTTTGTTCCAGAAGGGCTCCCAAACCAAACGATGCCAAAATCTAATTGGGAATTTTCATCGGGGAGACATCCTTGCATGTTGTTAGTATCCAACACCATAAACAGGTTGATATAAGGAGGTTTGGATAACAACTTCTCTGATCCTTTTTTATTCCAAGGTACTTGGGGGATTGATCACCTCAAGAGTCCTCGCTTTCAAGAGGAACATTTTTTACTTGATTTTTCTATTGAATCTCTTAGGGACCTTACAATGCATGTTTTTCGGTCCCAGTATAGTTGGCCATAGGGGTGTATAAAATTATTTTATCTAATAACAAACATTTATTCACTATGGATGACCAAACTAACTTTGTTCCTGAAAACTTACTAAAACATTCTCCTAAAGAGGAAGATCCACAATGTTGATGACGTAGGATAGCTCCATTATTTGAGCGCTCAGATAAAAAATGAGCTAGGGGGATAACCTTATTTCTAAAGGGGAAGATGTGGTCGCTGTTGAATTTATCAATGAAATTATCTCACCACACATCAACCAACCTATAAATAACCCTCTCGACCCCGTACTCGTATACCTAAGTGCATTTTCTACAAAGCCTTTTCCCTAGTTCTCTCATCAAATTTTTGGTGATATTGGTGGTTCTACCATGGGGGAAATAGATCCATCATCGCTATCAACATCATGAGTGTCTTCTATGATCTCTTCTTTACCATTTCCCATTGTGATAGGCCTACTCCCTCAATTTCAACTACATCTTTTTCCTTACAATGGGGCATCCCACCAATTTATACTACAATTCCAAGTTTACCAAGTTTGTATATATGTGTCCCTTTCCCCATCAATATTCATGCTTGGAATGGGGGCAACTCTCCTTCAACCCATGGGACTTGGGTGGTTTCCAACTAGTTCATTTATCCCCATGGTCACAATCTCTTACATGCGTCAGTCATTTTTGACGAACTTTATGGGGGGATGTATGTTTTTCCTTAGTTTGTATGGGGGAAACATTATTTCTAAGGGAAATTTTAATCCTTGGGGTACTTATGTGTTTGAACGAACACCACTCTATGGATGTTTTAAATCTTTCAAAGGGGATAACTTACATGGGGGAAATTTCACCAGTAGTTCCTTTATGCCCATGATTTTTCATGCTTACGATATTTATTTTGCGCCAAGGGGTATTCCTTCTAGTGTTGGGTATAATCCCATTAGCAGTCACACTTTCTGGAGTTCCTTTTTCTCTAAGGGAAAACCCCTAGGGGAAATCATCCTTTCACCACGATGACTAGTCCAGGGCCTCAGTAATCTAGCTCTAGATAAATCTTTAGGAAATCTTCACTTTCTAGAAACTTTGTTATGGTGGGATCACAAGGTCCATATTCAGGTTATTCTCTACCCTTAGACTCATTCGACAAAAATAAACTTTCATTTCTAGCATATCTTGATTTTCCAAATTTGGAAAAGTTAACTAATGACCTCGTATCCCATGATCCTAGGTGGTCTCTAATTCCTATCAAATTTTCTTCTCATATTTCCAAGTTTAAAGGAAGGACAAGAGAAAACCTAACCATTCATATCACGTCGTATCTTGTATGGTCTTCATAAAATTGTTTAGTGGTTGATTTTGTGAGGTTGTTCCTTTTCCAAAGAACCCTAACTGGGAATTCTTCAAAATGGTATATTGATTTGGATAATTCATCTTATAGTAACTATGCTCCCTTCACATGAACGTACTTCAATCACTTTCAGTTACCTTCATGACCAGATGTTGGAAACGATATCTTGTATACTTTCAAGAAGGACACCTATACACATATGTATAAAAATATTCGCAATCAAAGGAATAGAAAGTGATTAATTATGAGCAATATATCAAATATTGGTTTACCCAATCCTTGTTACCACCTATTTCTAAGGATTTTTTTATGGTTGAGGTGGCTACTAAAGATCAAGCCATTTTACGTGCCCTACAATTTGACTTGATCTATTATCAGTCAAGAAATTTATATGAAATTATCCCTAATGGTCCTCATCATTTGAATAATATGAAATGACCTAAACCAAAGTCGCCTGACCTTCCCTTACAAATATTCCTAGTTCTCAACAAACCATGTCTTGTGAGAAAACCACTGAGATTCATACAATGAAGTCCACACAACTAAATAATACTCTACAACCTAGTCGGAAAAGAAGATGAACACATATCATAAAACTTATAAACATACTTAAGAGGCTCAACAACCCCAACCCAATCAAGTTGGACGTACAAATGAGCATCATTGAAAGGTAAAATTCCCTTTCATGATTTGTAAGGGGGATCATTTAACTCGTGAGTGTTCAAGAATGGATGAGATTCATCACCTACATTAGAGAAATTTTGAGGTAAAAAATGGCCTCAAAACAAAACATTACCAAAAAAATCAAATTTATAAGAACCAATAGAATTTAATATGATGATTTCAACCATGGGGGAGGATTCACCATTTTTGGAGTAAAATAGGAAAAAAAACTACTTTTTCAACTCGTATTTTCAACTTATCTCCTTAAGATTTTACTCAAATTTTGCATGGGAGAACTCATTTGATGCGTAACTTAATTTTTCATCCAAGGAGAACCCATTTTTCATAATTTTGATGGACCCTAATACACAAAAAATGTGAAATACATGAAAAAATGTGATTGCATGAAAAAAATGTGATTGCAATCACATTTTTTCATGTATTCACATTTTTCGTGTAGTAGGGTCCATTGAAAGTATGGAACATGGCAGGTACTCCTTGGATGAAAAATTAAGTTAGAATCCATTGAAAGCATGCAACATGGGTACTCCTTGGATGAAAAAATAAGTTATGCATCCACTGAGTTATCCCACTCGAATTTTGAGTAACATCGTAGGGAGATAAGTTGAAAATACAAGGTTAAAAAGTAGTTTTTTCTCTTTTCCCTCTAAAACTTGATGAGGTAATCTGATATTATTTTATTATTTCCACTATTATTTTATAATATTACATAGGATTCCCATTAGGCCTCAAAATTTCTCTAATTCTTGCACAACTAGATTCCACTCAACAATTGCCTTTTATGACACATATGTTCTATTCCCATAGGATCTACTCCTATCCTTATGTGCAATGAGTAATTGAACATGTATATGAGAGATAAATCTTAGGAAATTCCATATTCAAGTTCTCCTTGTAAGGGAATGGTCATCGCCACTGTGCTCAATTGACCTCTCAGACTAGATAATATTTTGGAGAGAATGTTTCAGCCACCTAAGGGTATCCTCCGAAATTCAACACACAATCTTGTTGTGAGGGATTCCCAACTTTATAGTATGGTTGAGGATCTAGCCTAAGCACCCTATTCCATTTATACCTATTATGTTCTACAAATTTGTAGTATGCAACACAAATCCTTTTTTACCACTATCAAAGGGGTTGATCCCTTGGATTCAAGTTTGATCACATTTGATGTTGATTCCATTCATTTTAGATTATCCCATTATGTCCCTTTTCAAATCTTGGTGCATGTCTTTAGTTGAGATGTGTGTCACACTCTTGTGGATGAAAGGTCTTCCATCTGCATTATGGTATCATCATTCCAAATTTTTCTTAGTTCTCCAACACTCATTAATTCAATTTTTATGCTTCAAGTCTTTGATTGTTGTACTTTTGTGCCCTGGGGCGTTCTTGTAGCATTTGTCATCAAGTTAGGGAGGAATCATTACCGTCAATCTAGAATTTGTTGATGCTCCATTCAATTATAATATGATCCTTGGCCATTGTTGGTTATATTCTATGACTTATTTCATGTCATCGATCTTCTGTATTCTTCACTTTCCATATGAAGGAAATATCATCGCAATTGATTAGCTTGATTATTGTATGCTAATGACTAAGTATACTAATGTGGGAACTACTATACCATATATTGGAGATAACCCTTTGGCTTATTAGAGAATAAATTTGGGCTTGCTTAAAACCCCATCACTTTTCAATGTCTTTATTATACTCCCGCCCAATTTTCCTTCAACTTCTATGGCTCCCATGCATATGACCTCTTCCATAACTAGTGGATCCCATTAGTCACTTGATACTTGGGTGGGACTTATCCTTCAGAAGTTGATATATATAGTGAGAATATGCTTCCTTTAGTGAAATATATTTCCCCTCATGCATTTCCACCATTACCTATTGATGTTGGTTAGATTATCCATCCTAATATGGAATGTGATCAGGATTCTCTATCCACATGGGTCATCACTTTTCCTATTCGAGATGACTCCCTCAACAAAATGTTCCCTTCACACCAATTCATAATAGAGTTCATGGATTAAACTGATAATCCAAGGTATATTATGCCTCTTGATTCCTCTATTCTCCCATCTTGTAAACAGTAGAGATTGTAAAATTTAATCTTGAATCAAGTCACAGTGAATTTTCTCAACCATCCATGGAAGTCCCACCCTTAGACCAAGTCAAGTCTTCGGTTTCTAATACTAATATTTCCAATGAATTTTCCATCCCAAACCTTCTCACTAGTGATTGTCTTATACCCCCTACATGTCCTTAGAGTCATTGTCAATGAGTTGCATTAGCTTATGAGACCCTCACCTTTTATGTTCGCGAGACATTCTTGATAATGATATGGTTCTAGGGTATTCCTAGCATCATCAACCTCTTAGGAATGTGGCAATTCAAATCTATATGGCATGGCCATATCATGGTGTGCCATATGATGTCTACAATAACCCATGAGTTCATACAAGTATATACCAATCCTTGTCCTATGCTTGATGGTGGGAACTACATAACATAACCTATTAGAATATGTTATGCCTTGTACATATGTATATTTTTTTTTTTTGGGTGTGTGACGTGATCAATTTTTATTTATGAGTATGGGTTTTATTTCGATTTGATACTTCTCATGCTTGGTGCTTGATTTTATTTTGTCAGTCACATACTCTTTTCCTAAAATATGCACACCCATAGTGAGACCAAGAAGTTATATACATTATTCTTCTAGCGATGTTGACATTTGTTGTAACAAACCTAGTTCCCTCAAAGAAATTCAGAGGTGATGGGGTAATCAAAATTTTCCTTTTCCTTTAACTAGCTTGACAATAAGTTGTAATACCCTTTATCACATACCCACAAATAATATATCTTAAGCACACTTGCAGAAATTTGATTTTCATCTCTCATACATTTTTCCAAACACTTTACATGTAAAAATTTCTTCAAATACTTTGTATAGAACTAATTATTGAGTAGTATTTTCTTGTATACATTTTTTCAAACATTTTGTATGAAATCAAATAAAAAACATTGCTATAATTCCACTTGTAACAAAATAACTAGAAGAGATAAAATAGAGAGGATTTTTCCATTGTAGCATCCCATGGGTCACAAGCCTCTCTTATTTATACTTTCATCCATTTTCCATTTAGATAAAGAGATTGGAGTGGCCTCATCTTCCAACAAGGTTTTCTCGCAAAAGAGTTTCCTGAGGTATATCATGTGTTCCTATGGCTGTGAGTGGGTGTATTTATTGCAATTATATATTTTTTTACATTTTGCGTGCATGAAATTGTAACTTAATAAATTTATATGTCCAAGGAAAAATCATTTGAATAATATAAATTTCCAAATTTTAAGTATAATTTTATCAGATCTATTGTGACAAATTTTCCAATGGAATATCTGCAATAATTTACAGACCATAAATTGTGTGATGCCTAAGTTGGACTTTGTATCAGAGAGTACCTATAGCTTGCTTATGGGAATTTCACTCATATAAACATGTCCATATTTTGTTCCTACAAGGATTCTATGGATGATCATAGGGTGAAAATGCGAAATTGGGAAACACTTTTAGCTTTTTTTGACATACAAAATTGTGAATTTTTTAATGTTTTTTCAACTCTGCTAAAAAATCATATTTTCTTTGAGAATATTGCTTTGCAGTAAAAACAAGATATCTAGAGAATTGTATTGTTTTTAAATTTTTTATGGAAATAGAGCTGTTGAAATTTGGTGGATATTGAATGCATATACATGAAAATTTCAGGAAAGTATAATGAGTGACTTAAGTATCCACCATGGTTTGTAGATATGGTAATTCATTTTGGAAAATAAATTATCATCAAAATCTAGAGAGATTGTACAAAAAAAAATCGGTGATTTTTCAACACTTTCACTATCCATCAATTTTAATTTTAATGTGATCATCAATGGGCTAGTTAAAAATACCATTTCGAAGAGTACACAAAGAAGAAGTACCGAGTGAATTTTAAAATGATTTTGTGTTTCAATTTTGAAGTTATGGATTTTTTTTTTCAATTTTTTTTTTTTTAAATAGAAAACCACAATGACATATTTTAGTATAAAAATATTAATGAATACCATTTCTTCATGAAAATGAAGAAAAATTATACCATTAAAAACTAGATTTGGACTTGAATCCAATGGTACGACAGTCATCAACTAAATTTGATAGGGATTTTACTCCTATGAAATAGCTATTTCCTAAAATTCACCGATTGTTTCATAATTTTCGTTGACCAGAGGCTTTCGACCGACATTTGAAAACAAATCTTGGCCAATAAAAGTAAAACTCTCATTCAAATCTTGGCCAATAAAAGTAATCCGAGAAAATTTAAAGCTCTCGGTTGAGAGTTTGAGCAGAGAATTTTTCCATTCCCATACTCTAGGCCCAGACTTTGGACATATATTATTTCTTTCCAATAATCTCGACCAAGAGGCATACTCTGAGAAAACTCTCGGCCAAAATATTTACAAACTCTTGGCCGAGTTCATTTTGGGAAGAGAATATTTCCCTTGGTTGGCGTGATTATTTTATCAATCGATGCCAATTTCAATGTACAATTCTTTCGAACAAGATTTGTATAATACTTGGTCAAAAGTTTTCATTGAGAGCTCAGACTGCTAAGCATAAAGTGCGAAACACAGAGTTCATCTTTGAAGAAAATTACTACTGAAGATACTATAAACATTGTTTTTTTTATATGGGAAAAAAGAGATGATTTTTCTGTATTGAAAGAAAAGGTATTTTTTATTGTTTTGCTGTGAAAAATAAATATTGTTATTTTTTCGCTACGGAAAAAAATATTGAATTTTTTCCTATAGAAAATGATATTTTGAATTTTGAATTTTTCTTTTGCAATGGTGCAAATATTTTATTTTTAATAAGGGGAGAAAAAGAGATTCAATATATGTAAAGGGAAAAACTAGATTATCCTTTCAAACGAGAGGTGTATAAATACTCAGCTGAAATTTTTCATTGAGAACTGAGATTGTGAAGTGTAAAGTGTGAAACAGAGTTCATCTTTGGAGAAAATTACTATTGAAGGTACTATAAACATTGTTTTTTTATATGAGGAAAAAAGAGATGATATTTTTTAATTGAAAGAAAAAAAACATTTTTTCTTTTTTTTTTGAAAAATTTAACATTGGGTTTTTTTGTTATGGAAAGAAAATATTGACTTTTTTTCCTATAGAAAAATGATATTTTGAATGTTTCTTTTGCAAAGGTACAAATATTGTATTTTTGATAAGGGGAAAAAGTGATTCAATATATATATGTAAGGGGAAGAAAGAGATTATATATATATATATATATATATATATATATATATATATATATATATATGGAATTTTTTTGTGTGGGCGAAGGAGCTTTATTTTATTGTTTTTCTATGGAAATTAAATATTACATTTTTTTATGAAAAAAGATCTTTTGAATATGTTTTTTTTTTGTTTTTTTCTTTCTGAAGAACAAGATATATAGAAATTTATTTTAGATTAATTATGAATTACCATAAAAAAAATTACACTTTGATGTATTTGAATTTGTCTTGAATCATTTGTAATATTAAAAATTTGAACTTAGTTGTGTTGTTTTCCCATTAGATTTTAGATATATAAATTTAATAACATGGGAAAAAAAAAATTGTAAACAAAAGTACGATTGAATTAGAACTAGTTTAAAAGAAAAAAATAAGAAACTAAAAGAAAAGGTGAGAGCACTAAGGGAAAATACAGAGGTCGAAAGGAATGTGGAGATATCAAATAGAGAGCATGCAAGAGATGTAGAGGTACCAAATAGATAACTTGAAGAAAATGTGGGGTGCAAAATAGAGAGTGTTAAGGAGATATGGAGGTACAAAATAGGGAGTTTGAAAGAGATGTGGATTTACATGGAAATGATGAGGAAATGGGGGATGTCGAAGAACTTTTCAACAAGAATTTTGATAGTACTAGTGAGAAAATTAAGGTTTTAAATTTTGGATAAATTGTAATATTTAGATCTATTACAAAGTCATCATTATGATCTATTGTAATAATGTTCAATGTACATACATATAAAGTACAAAATAAAAATTTGTATCCTTTTATGCAGGGACAACATCCAACCCACAACAGGATCCCACCACATATATAAAAATGCCGAAATTAATTTGAAGATACAAGAAAATTTCCTTTAATGATAATTTTCTAGAGAATATGGATCCAAATACAATTAAATAAATTGGGCTATCAATGGATGAACAGGTAGTTCAAAATAAATTAAATAAGTGGATCAAAATGCTTTTTGAAGGAAAATATATTATAGCATAAGCTCAAATGTTATATAAACTTTTAAAACACAAATATTTAAGAGATGTAGTTCAATTACTGGGAGTTAGAGATTCCAAATAGGTGTGGGTAAATTAGTTGGTATCAAAAAATATTACATCAACCCTTGGAACTCTTGAAAAAAATCAATCTCGAGATGTAAAAACTTTCCATAGAGCATTTTTAGCGAGTATTATCAGAAAAGGAACTTCTACACATCAGTTTTTGTCAGTGATAGTAAGAATATAAAAAAAATTAAGAAGAAGTCTATGGAGGCATAATAAATTTAGGATTCAAAGTAGATGAGAATGATGAGATTGCAGGTTGGGCTAATATCTATAGGCAATCCTATCAAGATAAAATTCTAGATAATGTGAGAGACAAGGTGAAAGAGTTTTGGAATTTCAATTCATGTGTGTTAACAAATGAAAAGGACATTTTTGGATATCATATATCTATAGGGAATTATGAAATTATCCAAAAAAAATAACATAAGTCAGTCAAGTGGAGTTATTTCATAATTTTATGGAGAGTAATGATGATATGAATATTTTCCTTAGAAGATTTGTGAAGCTTAAACCATGGTATGTCAAGTTTATGATTGTTTATGACAAGTGTTATTTTCGATACCATGTATAATTCTAATTATATTATTTAGAATTTATAAAATTTGGCGTAAATCATTGGTCTAATGATCCCCCTCCTTCAAGAGTTTATGATTTTTTTATCTAATATATTATGTGGTAAAAAAAATTACCAATTATTTTATAAGAAAGAATGTGTTGGTGGAAGAAAATGAAAATAGTATTCTCATTTGGCACTGTTTGATTCTAAGTATCCCATTGATTTGAATGATTCATAATTTTCAAATTTCACCACGAAGTGGAGAATATATGAATATGTTGCGTACACTATCACATATTTTATGGATAATTTTATGGAGAAAATATATACATATATTAATCACTCTCATATAAAAAAATGGTAGGAATTACATTTAAAAAAATCGATTGGTGGAAAATTATAAAAGGGTAGAGACCTTGGGTTTAGACATAGGGTCCAAAAAATGATTCGATTTAGTATAGCGTAACGCTGACATTTTCACCTCACTCAAGAGGAATAAGGAATCTCACCCAAGGCGTGGCGTGACATTACTTGGATATGGATTATAAATGGGTATAAAGGGGAGTCGCATAAAGACTAGCACTTCCATCTAATCTAGAAATCATGGCATTTTATATATAACCATCACAAAGAGTAACTAGTAAAGAATCCAAGAGATAGAAGATATACACATTCATTCATAAGAAATTTTTTAAAGAGGCCCATAAAATCAACAGATGAAAATTCATAAGCAACCCCACAACTCCTTCCATTAACTTCAAACATCATTACGTTATGGCTCTAACGCCTTTCAGATAGGAACATGAAATCAACATATAAACTAACTCAAAATTAGGTAAGCACAGAACAATGCTAATTCAAATAGACTCAGCGAAAAAATCTTGTATACAAGACTTTCTCTCCCTTTGTAGTTGCCTTTTCCTTTAGATTTTATAAACCTCGCTTGCCTAAACTGTGAATTTATTCCTCGAGTGCCATGCCCTTTCCCCCTTGGCTACTTTTGTGGCTCAGTTGTTACTACTTCCTCTTCTGTTGATAGTCATTGCAGCTCGTTTGCGACTACATGTCTCTGTTTTTTATGCTAGCCAATCTTCAATGTCTAAAGAATCTTAGTATATTTCCTTTATTTCAAGGGTTGCTTCCTCCACAACTTCCCGTCAGTCATATTTGGTCAAAACATGTCAAAAAATTTGTCCTCCGAAATGAAGGACACAAGAGGCCCTAACCACAATCGATTGCCTCATCCCCAAGTCAATCCCTTACCGATGATTTTGTTTCTTCTAGCTAATATGGGACTCTTGCTTGTGTTGCCCTTCACAAAGTTCCTTCACAGCAACCTAAGCTTCTACTTCTCAAACTAACAACCTTAACTATATGAAAGATTGGATGGTTAAGTATCTTGAGTTTTTTATAATCAAATTGTAAGCAAACCACACTGTATCCATTTGGAGGTTAGCATGCTCAATAAATTGCGCAAGGAGTTCCCCGATGTTTATTAGAAGGTCTTGTATTCGGAGAGTGTTCAATTAATTTTCCGATTATGAAGTGAGTTTTGTTGGGTGAAGTGCTATTAAGACCCATGCTAGTGGCTTAATGTCATGTGTAGAAAATCATCAAGCCAAAATGAGTCATCCTCTAATCTGTGGATGTTGGACGTAAGACATTCATGACTTATGGGCCCTACAATTCAAAATGGATAGGTTGGCTAGTTGTGAGAGTTGGGCTTGATGCTAGTAAAAAATATAATATAGGTATTTTAACGAAATCCATGGTTGTAGGGTGAACAACGAGTGCATCTTGGCTAGTGTCAGTGATTTATTGAATTAAAAAGTCTACTTTGATCTCGATATCAAAACAGAGGAGGTTGTTGGTCAAAGGAAGGTCTCAAATAGTTGTTGATGGGTAGGTCATGTAGGTTGATGTTTTGTGTAATTTTGTGGATCTAGTGGAGGTGGATTGTGGGATTTCCTCAGTGTTTACGGTGTTGGTAAGGGAATGGGGTTCCTTGTTGGTGAGATTGATGACCTGGGAAGAGGTAACTATAAGGGGTTTTTAGGGAAGTGATGGATGCCTAGTAGCAATCGGGTGAGTATACTAAATGGTGGGCTCAGTAATAAAGTGGATTTCCATGGAGGGAAGTGAGGCAATCACTAGGATGAACAAAAAATTAGTGATTAGACTAACATTAAGAAATTCAGAGAACATAGGCAGGGGACACTGATGACTCGAGACCCTCCAGAGTATTGTGAACAGAAATAATCATTGTCTTAAACCTCTTCAAGATAGGATTTAGCATATCTTCTACTACTCTCTTCCAGGAGGCCCTTGCTAAGTAGTGGTCTAGGTAGCATCCCTTTAAAGGAATATGTCTTCTTTTTTTCCTAGACCTCACTAAAAACTCTGGGCTAGGACATAACTTCAGAATGGAATGCCTCTTCTGAGAGAAGTTAATGTAAAGTGCACATCTAGAATGTGTTTATATTAACGACTTTAGGTAGAATATAGGTGTTTTCGTGGCGAACAACAAACCATATTACATGAGAATATTAATCTAAGGGCGACTTCAAAATTTTGGGAAAAATTTTGGTGACAAAGAGCATGTTTTATTACCATCTTGTGAAGGAGGCCTCATTGATTTTCTTCTTTTTTTGGTCCCCTGAGGTTTCCCATGGTGAGTACCATAGTTCCAGGGTCTGATCTCTAGAGATAGGAACTATCTCTCTGCCTTGTAGAGGGCACCACTTCATCATAGCCAGAGAGCTGACAAGATATCCATAGGTGAAGTATGTTTCCATTTTGTACACATATTCGTGGGCTTCAAAATGTTCATTCAACAAATAACTACACAAATTCATTTGTTCCCCCCTTTCACAAGTTTATGCCACTAAAATAGTGCCCAAAGTGCACTCTCCCTTTGTGTAATGCTGCATTATTTTCCCAGAAATTATGTAACATGTGAATTTGATGGAGGGAATTTTAATTGGTTCAATATTGGATCCATTACCACCACGTTGAGTAGTATACTTTTTGTAGTAATTCTTGTCGCTTGAATTCTTTTCGCGTGTTATCACCAAAATCGTACCTGATTGGCTACTGATCAGAAAAATTTAATGTAACTATTTCAAACCAATCTTGTGATTGAGGCTTAGCCTCCTCAGCCTGAGAGGCTCTCTCAAGGGTTAATGATATGGGATATAGATAGATGGCTAACTCTATTATTTGTGTTTTGGTTCAGGTTGAGAAGATGAATGCTTGCCACCATTGGGATATGGAATCAGTGATAAGGCTCTCAATGACAAAGGCTTTCCTTGTGGAAGCTGAGGCTTGTATACTTCAATGAAAGGGTAACACATTCAGGAAAATCCCAATAACTTGAAGTTCAAAGGAAGTCAGAGCATGTAATACATGAATTCTGAGTAATGATAAATCAAGGCTATGGAAGAGAAAAATTTCAAAGATAGGACATAAAACTCATTGAAAATACACTAAGAATATCAGGTGAAGAAAAGTTGTATGTTACTGTATATATCAGCCAATCCAAAGCTTTACAAATTGGTTTTCTTAGATAAAATTTTCCAACTTGTAGGTTTAAATAAACATCAACATGTATACATGGGGCTTATGGAGTCAAAGCAATCTCAGAAAATCAGTGAATCTAATTGACATGGAAGCTGAGGCATATCAGGGTTTTTAGTCATGAGACATACACTTGAAACATGTAAAAACACAGTTAGTCCATTTATAAAGGAAGTCAGAGCATCTAAATATGAGTTCTAAGTAATATAGATGAACACCACTGTAAATAAGATATATAAGAAACACTGACAGAACATGAAAACACTAAAAACCCCTTTTGAATCTCAGGTTGGTCAAGTAGAAGCTCTCTGCATTAGCTGAAATAGTCTTTTTACAATATGCACCAGTTTTGCCAAAAAGTCACAAAGCCTTTGCTAATTCGACCTCTTGGCCTTTAATATACCATTACAACATGAGATGAACTCATATTCTACTAGATACTTCAAATTCCTAACTCTTGACACCTTGCATAACCATAAAACATCAAATTTATGACAAATAGACACATATCCTACTTGACAGTCCTATTTCAACTAGAACTCAAACGTTTCATTACTATCTTTAACAACCTTATCCTAACAACCTATTGTAGCCTCTACAACACCCCCCCAAAATCCCACTCTCTAAAATTTTTGGAGCCCCCTGAGCATCTAAAAAAGCTAAGTTAAAATATGTAAAAGTTAAGAGTCCCTGAGTTGCAAAATGGTTCTTTTCCCCAAATCTGCGACCTAGCGACCTGGCAACCTCTCGGGTTGCTAAGTCGCTAATTCACAGATCTCTTGGATTTTTCAAGATCGCGACCCAGCGACCTTGTGACCTCGTGACCCTCTAGGTTGTGAGGTCGCAAGGTCGCGAAGTCGCACCTCCCTTAAAACACAGAACATTTTGACCTAGCGACCTCATTAATGGCTCGCATGCGCGACCCTTTTATAAATAGGACATTCACTAGGTCGCATTATGTTCATGTGACAGAGAGAAAAAAATGCTTTTGACAGACCGACTGGAGCGCGATTTTCCTAGGTAAGTTGTCGTTTCCTCCTACTGTTTCGTTTTTTTAGTTTGTTTCCCTGTTACCTCTGCCTTAGCCTTTAAAGCCATCCATCATTCCTCCTCTTGATGCTTTAGGACTTGAGATGCCTTAACTACCTTAACACTCCTCCTCCTTGCACAAACATGTAACCACAATTCATCCAGCCTCCTTGATATGTGTTTTTCTCTTGAAACTGCTTCCCCTCCTTTGTTTTTATGGCCCACTTAGCCTTGCATTATTTAAATTCAATAAGGAAACGGACTGCGTTGCGTGCTAAAAAAACCTGGCCAGCCCTAGTGCGACTTTCAATCTTTGCGACTTCGCGACTCGTGCGACCCCGGTCGCTAAGTCGCCAGGTCGTAGCCGTCCTCTAAACGATTGTTCGCGACCCTTGTGACCATGCGACCCAGTCGCAAGTCACAAAATCGCACCCTCCTCAAACTTCCAAGCATTTACGACCCAATGACCTCGCGACCTGGTCGCAAGGTCATGAGGTCGCAAGGTCGCTGCCTCCCGAAAGCTTAAACCTTGCGACCCTTGCGACCCAGCGACCCATTCGCAAGTCGCTAGCTTGCCCTTTCTTGTTTTTCAGTTGGGAAAAGTTAATAAGTTGTGCCTAGGCTTTTATCATTATGGCATCCTTCTTATCTTGGGATTCTTTCATGAACATGATAGGTGAATTCGAAACAGACTTAAAGTGTGTCCCCGTCTCTTCAGACTCGAGCGAAATGGGACCTTCGGCGGCCTGCAGAAAAAATAAGAGCCCAGAAATAGAAGACATAGAAATGGATATTCCAATTTCCCTTCCCCCAATCTACAAGGACACCTTGTGTACATTTACCAAAGGGGACAGCATGAGTTGGTATCAAGTATACCAGAAATTTTCTCACCCAGAATTCCCAGAATACCTCCCCGATCGACAAGTATACATACAAGTTAAAAGGTCGAAGATCCAATATGTAGGTGCCCACCTTGCTATATTCCCATGCGCGGAGGTCATTGATTGGATCATACAAAACACCGACCCCAAAAAATGGGTAATTCGAGACTATGAAGGTAAAGAATTTGTGACTGTCAAGGGCTTAGATGCTGAGTTTTACTATGCACTGACGGAACGAGATCATATCTTCACAGAAGAATGGGCCACCACCCACGCAGTCACCATAGAAGATACCCTGAGAGGGTGGTGGGAGGAGCCCAAAAAGTTCAAATTTAAGATGGATCAAGAATATCCCGTGGAGGGTCTCGGGAAGGTATAAAATCTGGTGGCAGCTATGCTTCGCAAGATATACGATCGTCCCAATGCCACCACTTTCAGTGGCATGTGGGTATCCCTGATGAATTATTTCACTGTCCACAGCACTCATTTCAACTGGGCCAGCATGCTGATGGTGTCTCTCCAAACAAACATATCCTTGGCACTAGCGCTGGAGGAGGGATATGCCTTTGAATTCTACATGGCTTCCTACTTGTTGGATGTTGTTTATTCCTGGTGCCACTTTGAGGGATGGGCCCACAACTAGGATCCAGAGCAGGCGCGCCTAGTTCACATAGATATGAAAGTATTTTGGGACTCCAGGTATAAGCAAGACATAGAGTCAATCTCGCAACTCTTCACCCCGACACTCTACAGGAAATTGTTCAGTCAAGACACTCCATGCATGTCCTGGCGAGCCATGGAGACGTTAGTCAAGGTGGAAAATTAGTTCCCACTCACAGAATATACCTTTATTTGAGTCTTTGGTTCATTCAAGACTCCCCATGCTATGCCCCAATTTGTTATGGATAAAAATGCTCCTTCAGAGGTTTGTTTCGATGACTTCCCAGCTTTCCAAGGTCCCCGACTAAAGGTAAGTAACAGTTGTGGCCTACAATGAACCCTCACCATCTATAAGCCTACATGGTCAAGGATTTCAGAGAGGTAGAGGCGTAAGCATAAAATGAGAGTTTTTCACCTAGGACCATTGATCTGTCGTTCCTAGAGACAATCTTGAGTTGTGGAAGACCAGTGCCTAGGACATCTTATGTAGCAAAGAGTAAAGCAATATATTATGACAGGGAGGACTAGCAGAACGAAGCTCTCATGCTATTTCTTTGTAAATAGGAAATTCAACTTGAATGGGACCAAAAATTCCAGAAGTTAATAACAGAGAAAACAATATTGCAGAGGAAAGATGTGAAACTCTAACACGAAATGTAGCAGACAATTTAAAAGCAGCTTAACTGCAAAGAGGGCTGAATTCTAAATACTTCACAGAAATGGGTAAACATAGAGTATCTATAACATTCGTAGAATAAAGAGGATACTAACTATTGTTGAGACAATATCCAGAAGCATATACCAGCATGTGATGGGCTTAGTAAAATAAGAATCCACCCATGAAGGAAACATTTGTAAATAACATCGCAAGGCAGTCAATATAGCAGAAATGCAGATGAATTGGAAATGAAACAGTATGTCATGCCTGAGCCATATTTAAAGTGCCTAAAAGCTTATGACATAAGTATCAGCGAGGATAAATTCATATCAGAAGCAGTAGGCTACTCGCATTCCAGAATGTGACACAAGATAAATGGATATAAACGAAATTAATGGCTAAGCTACATCACATAAGAAAGAAGTACACACTGTAAAGCACCAAGATCAGAATCCTCCTTAAAGATCAAAACTATTTCTCATTGAAACCTGACGGGCTCTTCACATTTGCATTAGAATTTGCACAAAAGCATACAAGACATCCTTTTACAGTCAATTCTTCAGAAAATTTGGAACCCGTTCTTCTCTTTAGATCTTTCTTATATAGACATCTTCATAACTCTGCAAGAAGATATTTTTGGGAAAAATATCTTCTTCACATGATCAAAATATGTTAAAGGTCCTTACCAAAATAACAAAATTTATGATGAGGAATAAAGGCCTCTCATCATGGATAGTTAGGCACTTGGCCATTTTTAAAACAAAATATTAAACAACAGTTTGGTAAAAAGTGAAATGCTGAAGTGGAACATGAAGCCCACTTGAAACTTGAAAAATAGCTAACTAAGTAAAAAGCAAAAAGGCCATTGAGAACCAATCATGAGTTGACAGTGTTTCACAGATGCGAAGGGGTTGAGGCAGTTGCAGATGCTGGTGGTGGAACATTGGCGGATGAGCTGGTGATCTGAATGGTGAACTGAGTGCATCTTTGCTGGCTATCTGTTGATGGTTCGGGCGTTGCTGCGAATTGTTCCACCCTGACATAGGCCTCTGTGAGGTCGTTGAAACTTGCATCAGTGGGGAGCCTGTGCTTTATGAGATGAAGAAGGGAAAACTCTTGGCGGAGGGATGAAACAATTGTTTCGACCTTTAACCATGTGGTTTTATCTGACAGAATGTCCGTCCGGTCTTTTTCTTCCTGTAGGCGTGTCTTATACTTTGTCAACGGTCGTAGCACGGAAGGAGTGGTTGAGTCCCAACAAGATGGTAGTCCAGCTATGGTAATGTCACCCCATACTGCATTAAAATGACCCACGTTCGCTACTACCTGCTGCAGGGCTCTCGAAGCTGTAACTCGGGCTGCCTCCTTGTCAATGATTTTCTGACATTCAAAAAATTCCATGGATCGACTTGGTATGCCATGCTTCTCCACCTCATTAGATTTCAGTCCCTTCAAGAATGAAATATAGCTTCTGGAGTGCAGGGCTCTGACGTACAAGTTGAGGTCTGCCTCCTGCAATTTCCTGTTGAGATATGGTATAGCAGATTTATTTTCTCCCATCATTCTTAGAAACCCACTGCTCATCACCGCCGCGATTATTTCCAACCAAATCATACTTTCGTCTACCGAGGGTGATATTGTTCTTCATGCGTTTTCGAGGTCGTCGATGGTTTTTACTATTTCTCTTTTTCTCGTCAATTCTTCGTATATGTGCTGTTCTATTTCCAATTTGTCATCTAAAAGTCAAGTTTATTGCTATCGATATGAAAAGGGTATTGGGGGTCATGGATTCCGACTTGCAAGTTGATGAAAGGCTCAAACCCGGGAGGGTTTCTTCTTTCTCGTACCTGAGGGGTTTCTGGTTCAGCTTTCTTGGGGGTGCCCCTTCCCATGATTGACATATAAAACTTTTAAAAGATGAAAGGAAAGCAGCGAGTAAATGGGGGACGGAATACCTGTGCAACAGGGAAATATACTCAGGAAAACGACGCGGGGGTGTTGATAGTGAGTGGGTAGACCTTGGCTCTGATTCCCACTTAGTTTATACCGTAGCTGGAAGACCTGTGACTTTTACTGGAGTAAACTACGGTAAGACTGTTATTTTACGACTGAGTGTTCTGAGGTAAACAGGCGGGTGGGTAAAATAAACGGGGGTAAAGTGTCGTAAGGACACTGACAGTGGAGCACGCGGCACGTAGGGATTGGACGTCAGCTGGGGACAGGTGAACACCGCGTGCCGGGTTTAATACTGGTATGGGCCTCTGTACCAGTTAGCCTAGAGACATACCTTACCTTTTTGTTATAATGAACCATACGATTCTCAAAACCTTTTATTCATGAGCCAGGTTAAATATACTGCGTACCAGTCTTTAGGACCCACGTTCCGATCTGCCACGTCATCGAAATCCCTATGCTTTGATATGCCACGTAGCTCTTTAATTTGGGCCCACACCATGGCGCTTCAATATAACTCCGCGGGGGTATGGGTCTGTCTCCTCTTTCGCCTTTCAACCCCCGCGGAAATTACCGTATGGAGAATTCCCTCACGTGCCCCCTTGAGAGGCGGCCAACGTTTAAATTATTTCACTTTGTATCCTTTGCACCGTATCTTTGCGCTTTTTGGAGTACCATTCCCCCTTTTGCCTTGTATTTTGACCTTTCTCGTACATATGTTTTGTTTTGAGCGCACTACTTGTCTCATCATCGTTTCTTACCAATCGACCTTTTTACATGTTTCACCATTTGCCATATCATTCAATACCTGTCCATCTGAAAGTTAACTCGGAAAAATGACTATTGTTAATCCACGATCAATGTGATCATCGAACATATGACCCAGAGAGGATAGTCCCTGATCACTGTATGCAGGATAAGTTCAAATGGAGCTACCAACACACTGAATGCCTGTATGAGGATGAGAAAAGAAAATGGTATAACGTGGATAGGGAACTTGCCCCGGGGGCATGGTTTGATCAAGAAGACCTAGATGATCACATGTTGGAGGAAAGAATCCGTGAATTGGGAGGCGCCTCTTCTTCTCAGGCCAAGAAGCCTCGAACCAGCACAGGACACAACACTGCTTTCCAATATAAAGAGAAAGAGGCCAAATCTCAACGCAAAGGTGAAAAGAAGACAAAATAAGATGAAGAAAATCATAAAAGGAGCCTGAAGGCAAGACAAAAGAAAGAGCAGGCAGAAGAGGCCCAAAAAATAAAGGAAGAGCAGGAGGCAGGAGTTGAGGTGGAACAAAAACTCAAAAGGGAATTAGATCAAGTGGAGGTTGAACACAAGAAGAAGGAAGAACAGGAAGCAGCAGCAGAAGCAGAGTGAAAGCGAAAAGCAGAACAGGAAGCAACGGAAGAAGAAGAGCGCAAGCAGAAAAAAGAACAGGAAAAGCAAAAGTAGAGCGCAAGCAAAAGGAAGAATAGGAAAAGGCATAAGTAGAGCAGATTCAGAAAGAAGAGGAAGAAAGGAAAAGAAAAGAAGAGGAAGATCGAAGATCAAAGAACATCAAGACATCTCCTCTAGTCACAGAATCACAAACTGAGCTACAGCACATTGAAGTGCTTGTAGTTAATACACATTTTGGACTCTCCGAGCTGAACTCTTACGAAGGGCAAGAAGAAGAAGTATTTAGCCTTACAAGGCTCACATATGATCAATTCTCTTTCAAGATACGAAAGTAGAAAAGGAGATGTCTAGCACGAAACCCTTATGCCCGAATCACAGCCATGACAGAGAAAGATATAGTCCTGGATACAAGGACTAACCCAGTAATGATAGCATCGGTCGGCACTACTTTTGCCGCAGCCATGGAGGAAAATGTAAACCGAATGAGTAGAGAAACCCTCTCTCTACAAAATAAGTTACAAGAATCGGAACAAAGGGAGGAAAGGGCAGAGCAAGAAAAGATAACGTTAAAGGAGAAAATTCAACAGCTTCAAGACAAAATTACTCCTGTTAACGAAGTACTGCTCACCATCCAAACAGAGTTGGAAGTATTGGAGGTCACCATGAGGCAGGTTTATAGGGAAATGCTCACTATAAAACAAACATTTTCTCCCATACTAAGAGCCCAAGCAGAGACTAAGCAGAGGAGTGAGAAACTTAGGGAGGACTCCGGCGCTTTGGACAGAATGATAGAGTGGACAGGTTGGTACTCACAGGCTCTAGAGAACTTGCCCAAGAAAGAGTGGATCCACACCCAGGATGCAAAGGTCCAGATTCATATTAAAATGCTATCCAAGGACCTAGAAAAGGTAATGGCTGCATACGAGAATTTGATCAGTGGCATCGAGTCAATGCATGCACTACACCACATTCCATCGCTGGGTGCATTGAGTAGGGAAAATACATGGGGATAGGTGGATCAGGAGATTCAAACATTTCTGCAATCGATCAGACATGCCGCTGATACTTCTAATCTGGCAGCATCGCAGGAGAACTTGGGTAACTTCATCGCTACACCAGTTTGGATCTACACTAAACTGGCCTCTTTAGCAAACTAGGTCACACTCAAAAGAGAGATTCTGATTCCCAATTCCTTGGAGTGCCTGCATCGGTTAAGGGAAGAAGTTCCCTTGATTTCCCCAGTAGCGGCAGATTATCATGCATGGAAGAACTTTCTCAGAGAACAACAAGTTGATGCCTTGGACCTCATGATCACGCGCACATTCTCATGATCATATGCCATTAGGTTGCAGGTCACATTTTGCAACTGGGTCGCAGGTCGCACTGTCCAACTGAGTCACAAGTTGCATCCTCCATTCAGGTCGCAAGGCAGCCCAATGGTCAGGAAAGCGAAGAGTCTGGTAGCCCAAAGGGAAAATTTTGGTCTATAAAAACTTCCTTCGGGAAGATTGGAAGGATCTTTTTTTTGGGACTCAAAGAGTTAGAGAGCATTGTATAGAAGGACTACAGACTTTTGAATATGAATACCGATACTTTTTAAATTCCTTTTGGATCTTATGTGGTTTGATGTGTGAGCACTATGAGTATTTCGTTTTCAGTTTCTAATATCTTTTGATTAATGAAATTGTGTTTCCAATTACATCATTGATGCATTATAGTTTTCTAAATATGTGTTAATGGTGCTAAGTTTATTTCGCTTTCTCAATGAATGTTAATAAATTTGTTTACTAACATTTATATTTTCACCAAAACCATTTAAGGAAGTGAAGGGTGTTCTGCCATAAAGAATTGTTTCTTCTGTGGTTAGAACAGTGTACAAGCATGACCCTAATGATATGTTGTTGACAACATTTCCTTTGGCCCCATTCTTTATTATTCAGCTTGCTGCGCATATTGTTATATATTCATTTAACTCATCAATCATGTATCTTGTATCATCTGAATAAGCATGTGTCCGTAGGTCCGTTGAAGTCCTATCGCGACCCAAGGAAAGTAGAATTAAGTGGTAGCCAGACCCACACCCCGGACGGGATCCCTATTGCAAACGTTTTAGAGTCTAGTCGGGACTTTTTACTAGGGAGATCATCTGCTATTGGCCGGATATTTTTTCCCGTCAAAAGAATTTGCGCTAGAAGGAGGGCCTAATGGTAGCCTCCTAGCACACGAATAATATTATGTTAAAAACTCCCTAAGGGGAGGTCACAAACAATGACACCGGTCCTCCCCTTTTGGAAGATGTCCAAGGGGAGGAAGCTCCTTATTATGAGGTCACAAGGGAGCAGCTAAGAGTTCTACGCCTGGTTTCCCGTAACCTCACTAGGGATCTGAAATTCACTTCAGTCATGAGTTTCCTGACCCATACAAGGACCCCTACTGCTAACCTCACTCGCAACGGTGCCCTTGTAAATTCCCTGCCTCAGTTGATAAATTTGATGGTTGAAGACCTGGTAACGGTTGTTGAGAATAACGAACCTATTTTGGAGCCCCGAGGAGCTAAAGAAGAAGAACCGACATGAATGAAACCCATCCTGACCCTCAGCCTAACCAGACCTAGAATAACAACAATCAGGTCCACCGTCCACTAGGAGGAGGCGAGGGAAATAGAGGCCAAGGGAATAGAGGTCGGGGAGATAGAGGCCATGGCCAAGGTCACCATGCCACCTACCACCTTAAAAACAAAAATAGGGCCCCTATCTACAATTGGAGATATCTTATAAATATGGCCAACCACGAGGGACGTCAAGACGAGCACTCTCACCATCAAGGGGAAGCATCTGTGTCAGGTGCGGGAAGTGAATTTGAATCTGAAATCAGGCACCACAAGCATGCCAGGCAGGTCAAACCGCTTTCTTGGATGGCCCAATCCGCATTAGATCTACTGGGCCCCCTCCATGACATGCCTAGGCACCCTAAAAATCACCTCCCCAAGTTTGACCTCAAGAAAGGCACGCTGGCCGAAGACCACATAAGTAACTTCTACCTTTCACTGCAAATTATGAGAGTTCAAATAGATGATGTTGCCTGCCGTATTTTTCCCCAAACTCTTAAGAATAAAGCGGCCACTTGGTATCGCTCTCTCCCAAGTGCCTCCATAACTTCATGGGACCAATTTCGTCACATTTTCTTACAGAATTTTTTGAAGGACAAAACCCCCTCCATGCTCCTCACAGAGTTAAGTACCATCAAATGCCAAAATAAAGAGAAGGTCAGAGATTTTAATTAGCGTTTCGCTACTATACTGAAAAAATTTCCCCCCAACTTGGCGTTGGATGAATCCATCACCATAGACTACTAGACAAAGGCTCTTCCCAGAGACATTGCCATTTTTGTAAAGCGCGAGGCTAAGGCTACCCTTGCAGCAAATTACGTGGCTGCCCTTACCGTATAAAAGGACATGCTTTCCATAGGGGTCATCGATCATGAAGGTCCAAACGATCACAAACCCACCTCGAAGAAGAATCGGTATTCCACACTCAAAACCATGGATAAGGACAAAGATACTTTTGACTTCGAGAGTATAGCAAAGACCCTTGAGCTATTAACCAATGAAGTATTTGATCTAAAGAGAAAGGGAATTGAATCCACTACTAGCTCCAAGACGCAAAAGCCTTTTTTCAGAAAGAATACCCCCACCACCAACCCACCTCCATCAAACACAAACAATGTTCTCAACGTGGAGAAGATCGGAAAATATCATTTTTTTTCTTTCCACCAGGCCGCCCACTCTGAGAAGACATGCCCCCAATGGATTAGCAGCATGACTACAATTTAAATCAACTCCTGGATGATCAAACCCCAGGGGACGTAGGAGAGGATGATGTCTCTGGAAATGAAGAATATCTACCCCCTGATGAAGAACTAGGATCTGCTGTCCTTGCATTTGATGTGATCTGCGGGGAAAGCACCCATACCATCACCAGTATCAACATGGTCGATGACTCTAAGGTCAATCCCGTGTGAAACTATGGCCTAAGAAGCAGAGGGCCAGTTCCTGAACAATCCTTTGAAGAGAAGAAGAGGGCCTTCTTAAGGAAAATATTCCCCCAGGGAATGAACACCAAGCTGTTATTCCTGAGAATTCCACTCCTAACAGCACCCGAGTAAACCAAAAGAGCAAGTTGCCGGTAGGGTCACCCAAAACCCCCATCGAGACTAGTCCACACTCTGGTTCTATTTACAACATTGTTGAAGACATGAAGAAAACTAGAGCCAACATCTCCCTTTATGAGCTTGTTCGCATCACCAACCAACGAGAGCTTATTCTCAAAGCCTTCGCCAACGCCTCGACAACCAAACTTGTAATCAACACATCCGCCCAAGCTAGTCTGAGTTTCCAGTCTATTGTGAACACCATAAATGTGAACTCCAGGGGATCTACTCCCCCCTTTCTCCTGTCATTTGAAATTTTTAACTTCAACGTCCATAACTTCTTGGTTGATTCTGGTGCATCCACAAATGTAATGCCCCTGTCTATTTGTAAAATGCTGAACATTCGCCTGGAGAAAACTAATGCTAGGATTATTCCGCTTGATAGATCGCAAGTGCCCGGTGTAGGTGAACTAAATAATATCATCATCTGCTTTTCGTCCGACTCCAGAGTCCACCAGTGTATAGACATTGTAGTCGTGGACATCCCGGAAGCCTACGGTCTCTTGCTAAGCAGGGACTAATCCAGCAAGCTACAAGGGTACTTTGCTACCGATTGGTCTCATCTATGGCTTCCTTACAAGGGTCAAAACAACCAAATAAGAGTGGAAAGTGAACCTTATATGAAACATACTGTGACTGACTTGGACACTACCAATGAACCTGTCAGCTTTTCCCAAGAGGAGCTCAGCATGTGTTTCTTAGAGGCCATCTTCGGATGCTACCACCCCCCTCAGTCCCCAGTAAGCCCAGATGTACAATCAGATCTTACACTCGTCACTGAAGACCAAGATGTCCCCATCATACACCAAGCTGAAATCTCTCCCCAACCCACAACTCCAGAAGAACCAGAAGATGATGTATGGACCCTGTATTATGACAGTTCCAAGATGCATGATGGGGTTGGTGCCAGATGCATCCTGTTGGATCCCTAAAAGAACAAGTTTTTGATTTCATGCTGGCTAGAATTCCAGTGAACCAACAATGCTACCGAATATGAAGCCTTAGTCCTCGGACTTAGAAAGGCATTGGACCTAAAGGTAATATGCTTAAAGGTTATCGAAGATTCTGAGATCATCACTCGTCAGGTACGCAATACCATCCATTGCTTGTCTTCACACTTAAAAGCTTACGAACAAGAGGTATGGCATATAATTTCTTCTTTTGATGCGTTTGGTATTAAATCTGTTCTTAGAATGAATAATTCGACAGCTGATACTCTGGCTAATGCTACTGCTAGGTTCACCCCTCTAAGAGATGGTTTTTCTATTGAAACAGTGTATAAACCATCTGTGCCAGATAACATCACTAATTATGGTTTTTAAACTTCCATGGTTATAGTTATTGTAATCAGAAATTGGATCATCCACGGTATCATAGAAGACTTGTCAACGTTTCGAATCCCAACGGGAATCCATCTTCAGGACAAGAAAGAATGAATGAAAAATTGAGAGAAGGAAGCAAGAGGACCATGATGACCAACCGATACTGTAATTCATGCTCAGCATCGAGGTGTTCAAAGATGAAGTGATAGAAGAAGTGGACCATGATCAAGCCTTGCAGGAAGAACATGATAAACGCAAGGAAAATCCCATGCGCAAGGGAATAGTGTTTCTTCAAAATTTGTTCGATCTATAGAACTGCTTCCGCGGGCCCCCAAATACCAAAATAAAAAGTTCCACCTTGGAACATCGACAGGTAAACTTAGGAATAGATGAGGACCCGAAGTTCATCAACCTCAGGAAAGATTGCTCTGATCACCAGAAGCAAGATTTCACCCAACTATTCTGGAAATACCGAGACGTTTTTTCCTGGACATATGATGAACTGTGTACGTATGACACTCGAATTATTCAGCATGTGATCCCTATGAAGGAGGGAGTGAAGCCTTTCCAGCAAAATCTAAGAAAAGTGCATCCTACACTGGAACCAATGATTCAGAAAGAACTTAAGAAAATTTTGGATGCGCGCATCATCTTCAAAGTCCGGCACTCCACTTGGGTATCAAATCTGGTCCTGGTACGGAAAAAATCTGGTGAGATCCGTTCGTGCGTGGATTTTCGAAATCTGAACAGGGCCTAAGAAAAAGATAACTACCCGGTGCCCCCTATGGAATATATATTGCAAGCCATATCCAGATCCGAAATTTTCTCATTGTTGGATGGGTTCTCTGGGTATAACCAAGTGCTAGTAGCTGAACTCGACAGATTAAAAACTACGTTGCGGACTAAGTGGGGGACTTTCGATTTCAGGCACATGCCCTTCGAATTGATTAATGCTGGGGAAAATTTCCAGCGGGCCATGGATATAGCTTTCCGTGGTCTAATAGGACAAAGAGTGGTAGTATATTTGGACGACGTCACCGTGTTTTCGAAACACCGGGGTCATCACTTACGTCACCTCAGGCAGATGTTTGAAAGATGCAGGAAGTATGGGATCTCACTCAACCCAGAGAAAAGTGTTTTTACCATGTCAAAGGGGAACTTGCTGGGCCACATCATAACCAAGCATGGTATTTTTGTAGATCCTGAGCGAGCGAAGGTCATAGCCCATATTCCACCCCCTAGTAGCAAGAGGGCCATGCAATATTTCCTGGGGAAAATCAACTTTGTACAAAAATTCATATCAGATTTTTCCCAAATAGTCAGGCCTTTTCAGGGTATGATCAAGAAGAATGCGATTTTCAAATGGAATCCACCTAAGAAGGAGGCTTTCAATAAAATCAAGTAGGCCGTAGCAGACTTCAGCAAAAGTTTCGTCTTGTATACCTTCGCCTCGGATTCTTCACTTGCAGCTGTCCTCACGCAGAAAGATACTAACAATGATGAACGACCCATATCATTCATGAGTACTTGGTTGCAAGGAGCTGAACTGAATTACCCCAAGGTTGAAAAGTAGGCTTACGTAGTATACAAAGCAGTCAAGCATTTCTGGCCATACATCTTGAAAAACCATGTCACAGTTTTCGTTCCCCACCCAGCGGTTCGTTCACTTTTCGTGAAGCAAGAGCTGGGCAAGAGAAATTGGATGGCATTTCTCCAAGAGTATGACCTGGAGTTCAAATAGGGACATACTGTCAAAGGACAATGACTCTGCCAAATGTCCGCGGAGGCTGCAAGCTCACACAGGGTTGAAGAAGAATGCTGGGAACAAGAAATCGACATGTATCAGAGTGACCACGCACCTCAGTAGAGCAACCTTTATTGGTACTCTGACATTTTGGAATATTTGGCCCACGACGTAATGGATCTTGTTTTGACTGCTCGGCAGAAATGTGTAATAAGGCTAAAGGATGCATCCTACCAATTAATACAAGGAAAAATTTTCAAGAAACATTATGATGGAGTTCTACTACACTGCTTGGAACAAGATGAATCACAGAGCGTCCTGACATAACTACACGATGGACCAGCCAGAGGACATTTTGCAGGCGATACCACTGCCCACAAAATAATGCGCGCAGGCTACTATTGGCCAACCCGCTTCAAGGATGCTCACGCATATGTCTGGAAGTGTACCCAGTGTCAGAAGTTTGCCAATCGGGAAGCACGGCCAACCGCTCCATTACAGTCAGTGGCAGTAGAGGAACCTTTTCAACAGTGGGGTTGGACATGATTGGAGAAATCTTACTGCACTCCTCCAAGAAACACTGGTATATCCTCACTGCTACCGACTATTTCACCAGGTGGGTTGAAGCGATACCATTACGCAAAATCAACGATCAAGAAGTAATAGATTTTGTCACTCATTCTATCATAACCAGGTTTGGCATTCTAACTTCACTTGTTTTTTACAATGCAACTTATTTTTCGTCTTTCAAGTTGTATGATTTTTCTTTGGAAAATGGTATTTTACTTAAACACTATGAAAATTATTACCCCCAAGGAAACGGGTTAGCCGAGTCGACTAATAAAAACATTATCCGCATCATCAAAAAGACTCTGTTGTCCCACCAGCGAAACTGGCATAACGCCCTCCATAATGTCCTTTGGGCTAACTGGGTCACACCCAAATCCTCGCTCGGCACCTCCTTGTATTTTCTTGTATATGGGAAAGAGGCCATCCTTCCTCCCCACCTATCTCTCCCTACCCTCCAGTTGTCCCAAGAAATCCATGGCACCCCATGCCCCACCTTGCAGGCCCGAATCGACACACTACTGAGACTGGAGGAGGAGAGGCAAAAAACTTGGGAAAAATTCACTATCCACCAAAGTCGGATTAAGAGATGGTTTGATAAAAAATATGCCGGGAGTAAAATTTTTGAATTAGGAGACCTTGTTCTTAAATGGGATAAATCTCACGAAGAGAAAGGGAAACATTCCAAATTCCAAGCTCTTTGGACAGGTCCATTCCAGATTAAGGAGAAGCTAGGTACCGACATTTTTAGACTGCAAACCCTAGAGGGAAGAATCGAGGTCCTCCCGGTAAATGGGCATGACCTCAAGCATTACTTCACTTAATAGCCCTCGGAGAGCCGTCCCACCCCTGTACCATATTTTATTGTTTTCTATTTTAGTTTTTGTTTTTGTAGGCGTCCTTCTATAAAAAAAATTAAAAAAAAAAAAAAAAGAAAAAAAAAAAGAAAAAAAAAAGAAAAAAAAAAGAAAAAAACGCCAATAAGGTGGAAGGCATTGTAGAAGTCACGCAATTGGCATACTGCACCAAGGTCTGTGATGATGATAATTCTTTCCTGGAAATCACAAAATATGGCAGGAGCTTGCTTGTAATTGACACCCAAAGGTAATACATGACCTAGTCTGAGCTACTAAGCATGGGTAGCTCACCTAGCAAGCTTGAAAGGGTGTCTGTGAAAATAAAGTTGGTTAAAGCGGCAACTAGACTGAAAGGGAACAGAGCTAACTTCGGGTGACGTAAGGATATCTAGGAAAACCCAAAATCCTCATACAGACTAGGAGCAACCTCTCTTGCAAGTAAAATAAGCTGGGATCCCTCATCTACCCATGCAAAATTGCCTCTCTCAAATAAGTGCCATGAGAACATCTAAATAAGTGTCTTGGGCACATTTAAAATAAGTTCAGTAGCACGCCAATAAAGGGTAAAGGATTTAGAAATGATTACTTCACAGAGAGGTAATGTGACGACTCCACTGGGGTACTAACCAGGCTCACTGGCTGTGGAGCAACGTCCGTGACTCCTAGGCAGTGACTCCGCCGGGACCACAAGGTTCGCAGGCAGCAGAGCAACACAATGAGGAAGAAATAATTATACCGGATCTTGCAAATCCCTGAAGTGCTCCAACCCTTTTGGTCTGGAAACCAGAAGAAAAAAAAGAAAACTCGGTCAACCAGCACCTGAACAAGCAAGCAAGCAAAGCAACCTCGCAAGGTGCGACAGGAAAGATCGTGGGAACCTTAAGGTGAAAGGAATAGTCTGCTAAGGCCCCTCCCTCCCCCCACCAAGGCAAATCATCAGTAGAGGTTCTAGGCCTGGCCAGTGAATCACCATTTGTTGTAGCCTCTACAACACCCCCCCAAAAATCCACCCTCTAAAATTTTTGGAGCCCCCTAAGCATCGAAAAAAGCTAAGTTAAAATCTATAAAAGTTAAGAGTCGCAAAATGGTTCTTTTCCCCAAATATGCGACCTAACGACCTTGCGACCTCTCGGGTCGCTAAGTCGCTAAGTCACAGATCTCTTGGATTTTTCAAGATCGTGACCCAGTGACCTTGCGACCCCGTGACCCTCCAGGTCGCGAGGTCGCAAGGTTGTGAAGCTGCACCTCCCTTAAAAAACGGAATATTGTGACCTAGCAACCTCATTAATGGCTCGCACATGCGACCATTTTATAAGTAGGAGGGTCGCTAGGTCGCATTTTGTTCATGTGATGGAGAGAAAAAAAAAAGCTTCTGACAGACTAACTGGAGCGCCATTTTCCTGAGTAAGTTGTCATTTCCTCCTTCTGTTACCTTTTTTTACTTTGTTGCCTTGTTACCTCTGCCTTAGCCTTTAAATCGATCCGTCATTCGTCCTCTTGACCCTTTAGGACTTGAGATACCTTAACTACCCTAACACTCCTCCTCCTTGCACAACCCTATAACCACAATTCATCCAGCCTCCTTGATATGTGTTTTTCTCCTCAAATTGCTTCCCCTCCTTTGTTTTAATGGCCCAATTAGCCTTGAATTATTTAAAGTTAAAAGGAAATCCATTGCAATGAGGCAACGGACCACGTCGCGTGCTAAAAAAACCTGGCCAGCCCTAGTGTGACTTCCAATCTTTGTGACTTCGTTACTCGTGTGACCCTGCGACCCCGGTTGCTGAGTCACCAGGTCACACTCGTCCTCCAAACGGTTGTTCGCTACCCTTGCGACCCTGCGACCCGGTCACAAGTCGCAGAGTCGCACCCTCCTATAACTTCCAAGCATTTGCGACCCAGCGACCTCGCAACTTTGTTGCAAGGTCACGAGGTCGCAAGGTCGCTCCCTCCTAAAAGCTTAAACCTCGCGACCCTTGCGACTCGGCGACCTAGTCGCAAGTTGCTAGCTCACCCCTTCCTGTGTTTCTGTTGGGAAAAGTTAATAAGTTGTGCCTAGGCTTTTATCATTATGGCATCCTTCTTATCCTAGGATTCTTTCATGAACATGACAGGTGAATTCGAAGTAGACTTAGAGTGTGTCCCCATCTCTTCAGACTCGAGCGACATGGGACCTCTGGCGGCCCACAGAAAAAACAAGAGCCCAAAAATAGAAGACATAGAAATGGATATTCCAATGTCCTCGCCCCCGATCTAGAGGGACACCTTGTGTACATTTTCCAAAGGGGACAGCATGAGTTGGTATCAAGTATACCAGGAATTTGCTCGGCCATAATTCCTAGAAGACCTCCCCAACCGACAAGTATACATACAAGTTAAAAGGTCGAAGCTCCACTATGCACGTGCACACCCTGATATATTCCCATGCGTGGAGGTCATTGAGTGGATCATACAAAACATCGACCCCAAAAAATGGGTAATTCAGGACTATGAAGGTAAAGCATTTGCAACTCTCAAGGGCTCTGATGCTGAGTTTTACTACGCACTGCTAGAACAAGAGCAGATCTTCACAGAAGAATGGGCCACCACCCATGCAGTCACCATAGCAGATACCCTAAGAGGGTGGTGGGAGGAGCCCAAAAAGTTCAAAGTTAAGAAGGATCAGGAATATCCAGTGGTGGGTCTCAAGAAGGTATATAAGCTGGTGGCAGCTATGCTTTGTAGGATATACAGTCATCCCGATGCCACCACTTTTAGTGGCATGTGGGTATCCTTGATGAATTATGTCACTGTGCACAGTGCTGATGGTGTCTCTCCAGAAAAACATATCCTCGGCACTAGCGCTAGAGGAGGGATATGTCTCTGAATTCTACATGGCTTCCAACTTGTTGGATGTTGTTTGTTCCTGGTGCCACTTTGAGGGATGGGCCCACAACTAGGATCCAGAGCAGGTGCGCCCAGTTCACATGGAGACAAAAGTATGTTGGGACTCCAGGTATAAGCAGGACATAGAGTCAATCTCACAACTCTTCATCCTGGCACTCTACAGGAAACTGTTCGGTCAAGACACTCCATGCATGTCCTGGCAAGCCATGGAGACGTTAGTCAAGGTGGAACATTGGTTCCCACTCGCAGAATATACCTTTATTTGAGTCTTTGGTTCATTAAAGACTTCCCATGCTATGCCTTGATTTGTTACAAATAAAATTCTCCTTCAGGAGGTTTGTTTTCAGATGACTTCCGACTTCTTTAAGGTCCTGACTAAAGGTAAGAAGAATTCGTGGCCTACACTGCCCCTCACTATTGGTGCCTACACAGTCAAGGATTTCAGAGAGGTAGAGGCAGAAGAAGAAGAAATGAGAGGTTTTCACCTAGGACCGTTGGATCACCGGACATATGACCCAGAGAGGATAGTCCCTGATCACTGTAAGCGGGCTAAGTTCAAATGGAGCTACCAACACACTAAATACCCATATGAGGATGAGAAAAGAAACTAGTATAACAAAGATAGGGAACTTACCCCGGCGGCGTGGTCCGATCAGGAAAATCCAGATGATCACATGTTGGAGGAAAGAATCCGTGAATTGGGAGGCGCCTCGAACCAGCACAGGACAAAACGCTACTTCCCAACAGAAAGAGAAAGAGGCCAAAGCTCAGCACGAAGCTGAAAAGAAGAGAAAAGAGGATGAAGAAATGTGTAAAAGGAGCCTGAAGGAAGGACAAAGGAAGAAGAAGGCAGAAGAGGCCCGAAAAATAAAGGAATAGTAGGAGGCTGAGGCTGAGGCAGAACGACAACTCGAAATGGAATTAGATCAAGTGGAGGTTGAACGCAAGAAGAAGGAAGAACAGGAAGCAGCGGCAGAAGCAGAGCGCAAGAAGAAAGAAGAACATGAAGAAACGAGAGAAGCAGAGCGCAAGAAAAAAATAGAATAGGAAAAAGTAGAAGCAGAGCACAAGCAGAAGGAAGAGCAAGAAAAGGTAGAAGCAGAGAGACTTCAGAAAGAAGAGGAAGAAAGGAAAAGAAAAGAAGAGGAAGATCGAAGATCAAAGAACATCGAGACAACTCCTCCAGTCACAGATATCACAAACCGAGCTGCAGCCCATCGAAGTGCCTGTAGTTAATACACGATTTGCACTCTCTGAGCCGAGCTCTTACGAAGGGAAAGAAGAAGAAGTATTTAACCTTACAAGGCTCACATATGATCAATTCTCCTTCAAGGTCTGATAGGAGAAAAGGAGATGTCTAGCACGAATCCCTTCTGCCCCAATCACAGCCATGATAGAGAAAGATATAGTCCTGGATACTAGGACTAAGCCAGTAATGATAGCATAGGCCGACACTGATTTTGCCTCCGCCACGGAGGAAAATGTAAACCGAATGAGTAGATAAATCCTCTCTCTACAAAATAAGTTATAAGAATCGGAGCAAAGGGAGGCAAGGGCAGAGCATGAAAAGACAACATTAAAGGAGGAAATTCAACAGCTTCAAGAAAAAATTACTCCTGTTAACGAAGTACCGCTCACCATCCAAAGAAAGTTGGAAGTATTGGAGGTCACCATGAGGCAGGTTTATGGGGAAATGTTCACTATAAAACAAATAGTTGTTCCCCTACTAAGAGCCCAAGCAGAGGCTAAGCAGAGGAGCGAGAAACTGAGGGAAGCCTCCGCCGCTTTGGACAGAATGATAGAATGGACAGGTCGGTACCAACAGGCTCTGGAGAACTTGCCCAAGAAATACTAGATCCACACCCAGTATGCCAAGGTCCAGATTCAGATTAAGTGCAGTCCAAGGATAAGCTATCCAAGGACCTAGAAAAGGTAATGGCCGCATACGAGCATTTGATTAGTGGCATCGACTCATTGCATGCACTACACTACATTCCATCGCTAGGTGCATTGAGAAAGTAAAAGACATGGGGATAGGTGGATCAGGAGATTCAAACATTCCTGCAAGCCATCAGACAGGCTGCTGATACTCCTGATCTCATAGCATCACAGGAGAACTTGGGTAAATTCATCATTACACCAGTTTGGATCTGCACTAAACTGGCCTCTTTAGCAAACCAAGTCACGCTCAAAAGAGAGACTCTGATTCCAAATGCCTTGGAGTGCCTGCATCAGTTAAGGGAAGAAGTTCCCTTAATTTCCCTAGTAGTGGCAGATTATCGTGCATGGCAGAACTTTCTCAGAGAACAACAAGTTGATGCCTCAGACCTCACGATCACGCGCACATTCTCATGATCAGATGGCAGTAGGTCGCAGGTCACATTTTGCAACTGGGTTGCAGGTCACACTATCCAATTGAGTCGCAAGTTGCATCCTCCATTCAGGTTGCAAGGCAGCTCAACGGTCAGGAAAGTGAAGAGTCTGGTAGCCCAAAGGGAAAATTTTGGTCTATAAAAACTTCCTTCGGAAGGATTGGAAGGATCTTTTTTTTGGGACTCAAAGAGTTAGAAAGCATTGTATAGAAGGACTACACACTTTTGAATATGAATACAGATACTTGTTAAATTCCTTTTGGATCTAATGTGGTTTGATGTGTGAACACTATGAGTATTTTTTTTTCAGTTTCTAATATCTTTTTATTAATGAAACTGTGTTTCCAATTACGTCATTGATGCATTATAGTTTTCTAAATATGTGTTAATGGTGCTAATTTTATTTCGCTTTCGCAATGAATGTTAATAACTTTGTTTACTGACATTTATATTTTCACCAAAACCATTTAATTAAGTGAAGGGTGTTCTTCCATAAATAATTGTTTCTTCTGTCGTTAGAACAACGTACAAGCATGACCCTAATGATATGCTGTTGACAACATTTCCTTTGGCCCCATGCTTCATTATTCAGCTTGCTATGCATAGTGTTATATATTCATTTAACTCATCAATCATGTATCTTGTATCATCCGAATAAGAATGTGTTCGTAGGTCCGTTTAAATCCTATCGCGACCCAAGGAAAAGAGAATTAAGTGGTAGCTAGACACATACCCCGGACGGGATCCCTATTCCAAACGGTTTAGAGTCTAGTCAAAACTTTTTACCCGGGAGATCCCCTGCTATTGGCTAGACAGATTCTCTTGTCAACACAACCTTATCTATTTTAAATTACATCATTGAAAATTGTATCATCACATGGTCGAATTTGGATGATGGGCTTGAGCTCTTCATGACCACTTTGCTGACCTCCACATAAGCAGGAAACCAAACCCTGTTTTTTACGCATATGGTATTTTGCATTCATTGAACATTTTGAACATCATGTACTCTTCATTTTGTGGTGCTTTTCTATTTGAAGTTGAAGTAACACATGTCAAAACTCCTCCCTAGGCTACATCTTTCCATAACCATCATCAAACTGTTCAAATGAGCTGAAAATAGATTGCGCTATGAAAACAAGACAGTTTCGTAGCGCTGCCCTTTAACCCTTTTTCCTTCAAATTCTTGACTTCTTTCCTTCAAAATCATCTTCGTTACCTCTATATATATCCTCCATAGAAATTTCAAACCTTAATTCATATTTTACCCCCAAAAATGTGATGAAAAAGGGCAATAAAAGCTGCTACAGCAGTTTTGTAGTGTTTTTTGCCTTTTTTACACTGTTTGCGCTACGAAACTGCTAAGTGAGCAGTTTTTGTCCAAAATTTTCCAAAATGAAAATTTTAAATGTGCTAAAAACTCAAAATAAATCTTATTTCATCATATCACTTGAAAAACAGAGTCATTCCAGCATTCTTGAGGTCCCTTCTTCATTTGCAATAGGTTGGCCTATTGGTTTTTCCAGTTTTTTCCTGAAAAATAGGTCTTGGGACAGAGCCTATATCTCCTACTACATGATCTATTTGGAGAAATTGAAGGAGGTTTTTCTAGGCCATGATGTCTTGAATACAAAAATCTCTTGGGTTTTTGAAACACATCTCTTGCTGTCCAGAAACTGCCTTTGAAAAACATGTGTAAAACAAGAAAACTCTGTTTCTGAAAATAGGGCTTCAAAGAAAGCCTTGTATCCCAAAACTTATAACACTTGTGAGAAACTTGAGAGAGGTTTTTGTAGCTGGGGGTGTGATGAAAACAAACCTCTTTTATAATTCGAAAATATTTTTTCATTTTTTCGGAAATTGAACTTGAAGTTGACTACTAAACAGTCATGTACAGGACATTTTGTAACAGTAGTTTCATAGTGCATTGTAATTTATCAATTTTTTCCACCTCCTAATGAATTTGAGGAAACTCAAAGAGGTTTATGTAGTTACGTATGTTATAAAGAAAAACCTCTTTCAGTTTTCCTAAATTCGTTTTCAGTTTCTAAGAAACATCCTTGGAAGTTGACTACTCAAAACCAGAAAATAGAGTTTTTGCTTTATATTGCGCTACGAAAAGACAACGATTTCGTAGTGCAAAATGAATTTTCTGAACTAGTGGCGCTACGAAAATAAGGTTTCTTAGCTAATTGGCCAGTTTTGATGAAAAACTTAGGGAAATGAAATGAATGATGAAACTATGAGTGAATTGACATAAAAAACCTTTAAAATGGATTTATTTAACACTAAGGAAGGCTCAAACCTAAAACTCTAATACTCCCTTTTGGTCAAATTCATGAAATGACTCCTAAGACCCTAGTTTGACCCATGATCAAAAACAAAATTGAAACAATTGTTTTTTGATAAATTTTGAGTGAGAACACTGCGCTTGCATGTATTATGTAACGCAGACGACACTGTGGCCCCTACAACCAATAGACATGTATATTAATGAACTTCATTATCATGTATGGCATATTATTTTTCAAGCCAAAGTGAACCCCCATGTAGCCGGTTGATAATGAATTTGGTACATTTTAGCTTTGCCCCCCATGTGCGAAAGACTGGTAAACTCTACAAATGCAGTGGTATGGGATGAGTTTGTATTCCTCGGAAATATTCTTTTATTTTGGATGATTGGCTACCATCTAGTTTGGTTGCATTATATGTAAAAAAATTTCACTTGAGTGTGGGGAAATGGAAAGAGTCTAATAGGTCATTGTCGATGAGTGTGGCTTTCTCATATTTCTCGTAGAGATTCTCAAGCTCAGTGACTCTGGAGTTAGATTGAGGGGCGGGAATAAAATTTTTGGATACCTTAGTCATGACTATAATCTAGAAACTATACACAACAAAAATAGGTGGTTTGAATTTGGACTGAGGACCGGGAGAATTTGATAAAAAATCCAGAGTGAGTAGTTTGAACAACTAACATTTTACAATGGAGGGCTTAACGTTTCCATGAAAACTATATATAAATAATTGAAACATGTTTTTTATTATACCATTTAAATAATTAATACAACAACTTGTTATACTTAAATCAAATTGTGGCATTAGCGATGACTGTGACCTGGACCTGATCTGGATGAGGAAAAAAATTAAGAGGCGGGTGATCATGATGGTCAATTATTCAGAGATGATGGAAAATTCCAAAAAATTGATAACCATAATGTGTAAGGGATATTACAGGAGATATTTAACCCAAATTAGAAAATATGTATGGAATAATTTCTAATTATGGTGGATAAGATGATTACCACATTTCATTCCCAACCACAATCAATTTCGGAGGGGTGCACTGAACTGACTAAAAAACATGACTCAATTAACTTTATTCGTGACTGAAATAATTCACACAACTGACATAACTGATGCAACTTACATAAATAATGCAACTAAAATAACTGACACGACTTCAAATTTAACTAACTGATTGTATCCTAAACCTAAACACGACCCCCTTTCAAATATCAAATAAATTTGATTATGACATTTTCAGGCCATGGAAGGGCTTCAGGCGTACACCATTCACCCAGCCAGGAAATAAGATTCCGCCCAGTTGCAAAAGTTTGACAACCCTGGAGCCTCGCACTTCTGCAACAATGAATGGTCCTAACCAATGCATTCGTAGCTTTCTAAGATGTTTTAGAAACTTAATTTATTATAGGAGAAACTTGTCTCCAAATACAAAAGAATTACTTTTTATGTGTTGTTCATGCCACGATTTCTATCTCTCCTTCTCGACAGTTTGGTGAAATTATTCTAGGAACCTGGCTTCGTCCATCTTCCAAAATTCATCCAACCATTTTGTAATTGAATCATCCTCTGAAATTTGAGTGGCATGGAAAATAAATAGGTTGGGAATGATGAAATCAGTAGGTACTATGGCTTCTCAGCCATTAAAAATCTGGAACAAGATATATTTATGAAGGCGTTTAATGGTGGTATAATAAGCCCATAAAGTGGTCGGTAAATGCTCGTCCCAGTTGTCTCGGTTGGAAGAAAATATCTTGCTGAGGCCCTTTTCAAGTATTTTGTTAGAATATTCTATAATTTTATTTACTTGAGGGTGGTATTGGCTTCTTTTATAGTGTTGTGTCATCAAGTTTCGTAGCTTTTTTGCGTCTGTCTCATTAATGAAGTCGGCTCCCTGGTCACTAGTGAGGCTCCGGGGTAACCCAAATCGAGTGATAGTATTTTCGAAGATGAACTGCGTGGTGGTGTTTGCAGTCAAATATTTAACCTATTATTGGTCAATTTGGCCACCATTCCCACTGACCTGGTTCAGGGAAAATTTTAGGGGCAAATTTTAGCCCAAAGGCGAATTTTAAGGGATTTTAAATTTTAATAGAGGCAAATTTTTTATATAAAACCCATTTTCTATAGTATTATAAAGTTAGCTCAATAATTATTTTAAAAATAATTAATTATTAAATATTAGCCCACCAAAATAAATTCCGATCAAACTGAAAAAATGGAATTTCCTCCCGATTTTCTTTGTTTGGAGCAGATTTCAATGGCATTCGCCTGGATTTACTAGGTTGGAGGGAGGGGTTGGAGTGATTTTCCTGACTTTTTCACTAGTTTTCCGGAATTTACTGGATCAGAGAGGTGGTTGGGGCTTGGAAGGGGTGTGGAAGTTGAATGTTGGATGTGCAAACCTACCAGATCGATGGAGATCAGATTAATGGAGGTGGAAACTTACAAGATCTGGACGCAATGACCAATGATAGCTGCACACATTGACGAGGGAAACTGGTTCTAGGAGACAAACCACAATAGCTAGATTTACAGTTCCAAGGTCCAAGATATCCCATTTCCCTGGTGCCATGGAGCTAAACCCACGCTGTGAGGAGGAGTTTGGGCAGTGGTGTTGGCCCTTGGGTTGCAACTGTAATTATATTTTTTCTATAAATTTGCTGAGTCCGAAATTCGAATGCTTCAAGTGTGCTGTGATTGTTTTGGATAGTCTAACTACGCTCTGTCATTATTAATTTTTAATAAATTTTCCAGTCCAAACGTGCTAGACCGCTGGTGAAGGCTGGTGATTGCTTCAAAGTTCAACGAGGAGTCCTCATAGGTCAAATTTCAGCCCTCTCTAAGGAAATTATTCTACAACAGAGGTGCAATTCCCAAGGCATAATTTTTTCCCTAGGACAAGAATGTTCACTTCGTTAATATGTTGTGGTTTCCTTTATAATTTCAGCCCTCTATGTCTGGACAAGTTTGAGCCATATTTATTGATTATGTGAATCTTTCAAAGGTTTTCTTGTGTATTGGTCTGTAAACTTGAATGAATTAATTCAATCCTATTTAGTTGAGCCTTATTTCGAACTATGTAGTTAGATACAAACACCTTCTCTGATACCTGTTTTTGGCATAATTTCAAGGCATACTTTGTGGCAGAAAGACTAGTTGCAAAGGATATAAATTACTGAAGAAGTTTCTTCACCACCTCTGACCCCTATTGCTTTCTCAGCTAGCAATTTAACGTCTGTTAATTTAAATATTGCTAGTAAATCTTGACAAAACTCTGAGATGGGTTTTTGTAATTTATCTTATCTTCTTATATTTATGATGTAGATCTTGTGGAATTCCATTGGTTGTTGATTTTCTTTATTAAGGTTAGTTTGGGTGCTATTTCATCTTTCAGATGCCCTACGAGTGTGACTGTAATGAGCATGTGTTGTTGTGGTGCATACAAATTTTAATTTATCATTATGCATATCATTTAAAGTTGTCGGATTTATTTCCTTAACCAGTATGGAGTTATCATCCTCTGGAATCATTCATGGGATTTGTTAATTTAAATTTTTATCTAAAAAATAACAGTACAATTTATCATTTATCTTAGTTACATTTTTTATGGCTTTTAAAAATCAGAATATAAGTGTAGTGAGAGCATTTCATGAAAGTGAGACATAGATACTTTAATGGTCAGCTTATTTGGTGGAAGCATGCATGACATCATGATATTTTGATCACCTGTCACGATATCTTTGGTGTTGTTCTAGTTTTTCATTGTCGATTTGAAATGGTGTCAATCTAAAACTCTATGGCATTGACATTTGATGCAACATTTGGAGTTGGTAACTTCTTTGGCTTCTCTTTTTTAATAATTCCATGTGTAGATTCTATTAACTGGGACATAGCGTTTTGAGATCATTTCTTTGAAGTGCATGTATGATATTTTACAAAGAGTTACCTGAATATACTATGCTAGTATTAAGTTGTAATATAGGAAGCTAGCACTTGATAAAAAATTAAACTAACGGTGCATGTGAAAAACACTAATGTGCAGAAAGGAAAATATTTATCATTCAATAACAAGGCACCATTGAGGTATTTCATAGGTCTAGGAAGAGTTTACGCAAATATTATAGTCAATACCATTTCAAGTTGATACTAAAAAATTGTCCAACAAGTTTATATTATAAGGTCAGTGTGTCTGGTTCTCAGGATATAGTCAAAAGAAAATTAATATTCTTAGTAAACAAGCCGGTGTCAACATCTACATTGAAATCCAATTTCTGACTTTGTAAATCAGAATATTGTATAGAATATTTTAGAACTCTCTTGTTGCATAACATTTTAGTGCAGGAGTCAAATATTAGATTTGGGATTGTCTACCAAGGAATTTAGCTTGTGAATGTTACTGTAATCAGTTTCTCTCTTCTGACGATAGGATAGCAACTTCAGAGACTTTACATTGATATGGTTCATCTTTATTTACAAAGAAAACTGTAACCCATGCATTTCATTATTTGGATTTTCCCCAAAACACAAGGTTCCTTTTGCCTCAAAATATAATAAGCCTTGTGAAAGACCTCACAAGGCAAGAGCCAAACCAAGGTGAAACAATGAGGTGGATTTCCACTTTCACGTCAATACTCCACCTTCTGATCTTTAGTGGAATTTCATCACGTGAGAGGCTTCCCAACTTCTCGCCTAAAGAGTATATGTCAATTGGCTCAAGGTGATATAAGTGAAAGGCTAAGCAAGATACTTATATGGATAAAGGCACAGTTCTCTATGTAAAAGGAACAACGTACCATAAACAAAGCCTTGAAAGATGCTTGATTGCCTAGGGTTTCAAGATGTAGCTTATATAAGGAGTAACTAGGAATGTAAGCATAAAGAAAAGGTTTTCTTAGTGATGAAATTGAAAAAAGGTGATGGCAAGCCTTCAAATAAGCCCTAAGTTGAAGCCTTGTAAAGGATTAAGGTTGATGATGTCAGCCCTACTAGGGTAATTTTCACCATGGAACAAGATATATTTTGAGTGTGTGAGGTTAATCGAGGTGAAAACAATCCAAAATAGCTTAAATGATGTTTTCCAAACAACCCTAGTTGAATTTGACATTTGTCTTAGCTCTAGTAGCTTGCCATAAAGGGCTTACAAAAATAAAAATGGAAGAAAATGATAAAAATTTTGATGAGTTTTGACAACCACAACAATCACAATGCCTTTCCCTACTTGGGTGATGGAGTCTTAGGCACTCAGTTTTAAGAGATATCAAATTTATGCATGGAATAAGGGGGAAAGCCCTAGTTTTCATTTACAAAACCCTAAATATTTTTTTTATGAGGGGAGAAGTTAACTAGAAGAAATCTCTCTAGGAGGTATTCTACAAAATTCAAAGAAAATAGATTCAACAAGAAACAATAGAAAAACCCTAGCAAACATTTATCACATGAAAAACCATTAAAGATATGCAATAAAAATCACAAATTTTACAATAATTTGTCTTCTTTTAATCCAAAATGACATTTCCAATACATAAACTAGTCTCCTATAGTAATAGCTCCACAGAAGATCACATCTCCACAAGTAGTGATTAGTAAAGGCCTAGTTGAGCTCTCTCCAAGGAGGTCGAAATCCCCAAAGTGATGATAAACAAATGAATGGAGTGATCGTTATTTTATAGAAGGTATATCACATCCATTAATCCAACTAAAAGCCCTTGAACAAGTTTGATTCTGAGTAGACATAAAGTAAATGGTTTATAAGCTAGCCTAGTAGCTCAACAAAATAAAATATGCCATCATTTTCCCACACGTGTGAGCCATAAGGCCTCTCTAATAATGATTTCATGCCCTTTTAGGGCTAAAAATGCTTCAAAAGTGCAATGCAAGGGCTAGATGTGTCTACAAATATCAGAATCAACCACAATTTGAGGAAGGGTCCTCAAATCAACCCTCAAAACATATCCATCAAAAATCCAGCTTTGGGTGCCTTGTCTCATCTCCATGGGTGCCATCTAGACAAAATAATGTAGTTTGTGCTTGATCATTTATTAATCTAATTTATTTTTTATGTCATCTGAACCTAAATCTGACTCATTATTATTTTTTAATAAATTTTCTAGTCTGAATGTGTTGGACCGCTGGTGAATGCTGGTGATTGCTTCAAAGTTCAATGAGGAGTCCTCATAGGTCAAATTTCAGCCCTCTCTAAGGAAATTATTCTGCGACAGAGGTGAGACTCCTGAGGCATATTTTTTTCCCTAGGACAAGAATGTTCACTTCGTTAATATGTTGTTGTTTCCTATATAATTTCAGCCCTCTGTGTCTCGACAATTTTGAGCCATATTTATTTATTATGTGAACCTTTCAAAGGTTTTCTTGTGTATTGGTCTGTAAACTTGAATGATTTAATTCAAACCTATTTAGTTGAGCCTTATTTCAAACTATGTAGTTAGATACAAACACCTTCTCTGATACCTGTTTTTGGCATACTTTCAAGGCATACTTTGTGCTTGATATTTTCTTAATGTAATGTATTTTTTATGTCATCTGAACCTAAATCTGGGCCATCCCTAAGGATTTATTTCAGACCTAATGAAGAAATAAAATTTTGGTAATATATTTATGGCGCTACGAGTCTAACAGTGTGGTGAATGCGGGTCCTTTGTGCTAGTCGATGGTGAATGCTTAAGAACACACAAGAAGTTTCAGAGGTTCAATGTGTGAAGAGTGCAAATGTTCCCTTGATGCGGTTTAAATTCACTGGGATTTCAATTGATCTCTTATATGCAAGGCTTTCTCTGAGAAAAATTCTGGAAGTAAGTGTGATCTTCAGGTTTTGAAATTAATATACGATATTAATTGTCTTTCTTTTTTGTGAATATTACATTGCACATTTTCATGTTCATGATAAATTCCCTTCCGGATGATAGAAAAGGTGGACCATGGAGTAAAGGTGCTGTAGGTTGTAGAGTAACATGGAATTTTACAATATGGATTTGGTCATTTATAATATTCTCAACAATGTCTGTTGCTACTCTAATGTTAATAAGTTCAAAAAGAGAATCTCAATGCACAATTGAGGCATTTGCATATGATACAAGGAAGTTGGAACTAACTCACAAACCTAGCGTTGTTAAATCATAGCAAGTTTATTTGCACTCGTATTTCATTCTCTCATGAACCGAGTGAAATTTCTTGGGGAATTTATAATCAACAAGTTCTAGGAGTTTGTGTCAGAATTGGGTTGACTCATAGAGTGATTAGCTTGTGGCTGATATAAACTCTTTTTCTCAACCCATGGATACATGGGTTAAATTTTCACTTGATTTGCAATTTCCAATGATTTGACACTAAGAATCATTGGCTGACTATGATGATTCGCTGACTTCTTTTCTTCTTCTTTTCCCCTTTCCCTTAGATGGTCATGCATGGGAGGGGAAGTTCCAGTGAATGTATGATTTGTGGTGTGCATTTATCTGTTGGTTAACTCTTTGGTAACATCCCATGACTGTTATTTCAATGGAAGTTGGTTAAATAACAAACACTAAGTGCTAATTAGGAGTTTTAAATGTTTGATACAATAACTAATTTTGGTTTATAGGATCCCAAATGTGCGTTTTTGGGCCTGAAACTTTACATCGCACCGCTGTGTTTACAAATCATGGAAAACATTTGAATATTTTTAGTTTATTTCATGGCCATACTGGACGTGTTTCACTACCTAAAACATTTCCAGATGTTAAAATATAGGTGGTTGAATTTCATACAATTTAGGTTACATAAAACACAAATTTTGGTCAAATTTTATTAATGTATTGAACCCTAGCCAAATTTTTCAATTCATGTTGTGACATTAGGGAAGAGCTTGTAGATTGGATTCCATGCAAAATGGCTAGGACCGAGGTTGGTCCCGTACATGTTGGTTTACAAGGGGCTTTGATACCAAGAAAAATTATAAAAAGCGGCAAATAATGTTTTGAAATTTTGATATGATAGCAGTCCATGACTCCATTATCATGAAATTGGAAAGCATACCATATTCATATTCTATTTTTTGAATGTTTCTTCCAGCTTTAGAATGCAAACTAAACTAGTTATTGAATGCAAGAGTAGAAATCCCAAAGTAACTCTGCCATGCATGCGGGAATCTCACCCAAGCTAGTATGCCACAAGTTTGAGTAGAGCTCCCAGAATGAATACACCTTGTAGGCCTAGATAAATGCACCCAACCAAAAAAAATATGAGGTTGTCTACAAATAAACTTGTCCACATGAGAGACTCTTCCACAGGTGTGCCCTCTTTCCATTAAAGGCCAAGTTCTCTACCACCAGAAGGAGAACATGCTCGGAGAAACACATTAGATTAACAGTTTGGTGTCAGGCATGCTCTATCCCCTAAAGGTGCCTATTATGATGGATGTATCGTGATTTACCCTACAATTTGAGGTGGTTGCATTGCTTGCTTGCATCTTTTCTCCTATTTGTCTATGTAAACATGTGTTTTAGGGTGTTACTAGAGAAACCATTCTTTAACAATAAGTTGACTTGGAGAGAAGTGAAAGTTGGTTATGCAATCGGTTAGTGTTGTATTCTTCTATGTTTGGGTCAAGGAAAGGAGTTTCACAAATCTAGGATTTCTAGGCATTTACAATTGTATTGAGTTGCATGAAGGGCTTGGCTTTTATGCTGTGTATGTATAGGGGATGGGTTTTACTGAGGTCAACAATGGATGCCCCCTTCTATCATTACACCTTAGACATATCATTTTGGTTGTACATTTTCGTATTTCTAATGATTATTGCATGGATGGAATTTTTGATATATATTCATGCCATTGGTACACATTTAACTTAAGTGGAAAGTTGTATAACTATTGGATTGATATTATAAGAAAGAGGGGGAGGGGTCTGTTCCATGTTGAAGTGTTGATATGCAAATTGATTCTTTATTGATTTTTAAAAAGAGCTCCAGAGCTCACAAGAAGGATCAGAAAATGAGAAATTTTTTTAGCATTGAAAGAATATGTGTCCTCTTTTTTTCATACAAAATGCTGAGTTCCTCAAGGGTCATGTGGAAGGAGATGAAAAATAAGTCAAGATTCTATTACTATATGTAAGGAGATTTACCTTAATGTCAAGGGTTGTATGGTTAAGTAATATGGAAAAATTGGACTTGGGAATAAACTTGTGGGGGTCAACAACTTTGAAATTCAACAACTCAGGAAAACAATGGAAATGACTTGGCAAAAAATGGCTAAGCATTAAAAAATGAAAAATATTTCATTTTTTCATTTAAAATTATGTATAAACTAGCAACAATATATAATCATATTGTCATACCATATGAAAAGAAGATACATATATAAAAGGTGTAAGATGCCAAATGATCTAGTGTCTACTATCAATGCCTCTGCTCCTTTAGTGGGCATATATATTGGGTCATCCTCTAGTAGTGGAAGGTTCTGTGGCTGGAGTCAAACATAGTGGTGGGTACTGAGTCTAGTACAGGACTTTTTCCATCCTGTAGTGGTTGGTTAAGGACATCCTCTACTGCAAGCCACTCTTGCTCATACTTGACATCTACCCAAGCAGGGAAATCCATGAAAGATTTATTGGCACTGATTAAATACTCTAGTGTTTTTTTTGAAATTTTGATTTTTTCAGAACTCAGAAAAACTTGCGATTTGTTTGGGTTATTTCTTGGGATGGAAAATTGGAAAAAATAAATATATTCCAATCTTTTGGAAAAATGTTCCGCATTATTATAGAGAATATAATATTCATTGACATTGAGATGCAGGGAAAGAATTATACGTTGAGGAAAAATTTACAACCTGTTTTGCTTCAGAAGCTTATACCAGTTTTCCCATCACATTTGACATAGAAAAATAAATCTTTCACTAGAATTAACAATGAGAAACTAATCCAGAAAGGGAAAATGGAAGTAGATGGATGATTGCTTTGTCAAACAAAATAATGAGCTATTCTCAATTTTGACATGGTCAAGTTTGGATGGAACAGATGATTTCCCATAGAAACTATAGCCAAAGTATGTCTATGCTGACAAAAACAGCTTGAGCATGTGCCTAAGATAGTTGAAAACTACTAAAAAATATACCTATTTGATTGTGCAACCCCTAATATCTGGGTGGGTAGAAGAACATTTTAGATTGATGATTGTTGAACTGAAAATTATTTTCATCCCAAGGGAAGGTAGGCTAATAGTTTCTCCAGAGAGGCATCTACAACAACTACGTAATTGACATAAATTAGTCCAGGAGTGTGCAAGTGTTCAAGTTTGAGTCTTCGAAGTTCCTCGTCTATACAGTGAAATGTCTCGAACCAATGTAGGTTGTCCTTTGATGTATATGAGACCCAACTAGGAGCATGCATTTTAGAAAGGTAGGATAAGCTCAAAATGAAAATAATATAACTCTTGCTATAGATACGATTAATTCATTTTCAAGTGCTTTCTTCATTATAGGAGGATAAAAAACTCCTATAGGTAGTGTTAGCCCCCTATGAATTTTTTGACAAGAAAACAGGGGGCTACAATGTTTTTGAGCCTTCAAGGAATGCATTTCCTCTGAAAACACATCATCCTTGAAGCCTCCTTGTGCCTTTTTTCCTTTGATAAAGTCCTGTCCCACGATAAAATCCCCTCCCGACCGATCTTCTGATGCGATAAGCGCTAAAGGGCCTAGTACCTGGTCTTGGCGCCTGAGCATATGGGGAAATGGTTTGAGGGGGGCTGGCTGAAAGGGGCTTAACCCGCATATATGGAAAAATATGGATTTTTAAGCCAAAAAAGAGGATTTTTAAGGCTAAAGAGGGAAACGGTAGAGAGAATAAGGGGGGTATTAAATGAAAAAAGGGTATTTGAAGGGTTTAAAGGGGAATGAAGGAAATTTAGGGGGTTAATGAGGGAGATAGAGGGGAGAAAAAAGGAAGGAAATGGAGGCTTAATGGAGATGGAATAAGAGGAAAAGGAGGCCTTTTGGGCATTCTCTTCACAAACAGAGAGGCTTTATAATGGGAACAACAGAGGGGATTTTATCAAAGGACAAAAGGCACAAGGAGGCTTCAAGGATGATGTGTTTTCAGACTAAATGCATTCCTTGAAGGCTCAAAAACATTTTAGCCCCCTGTTTTCTTGCCAAAAAATTCATAGGGGGCTAACAGGTAGCACTATGCCATTATAGTGAACAAGGAAGGGTAGATGTGATATCCTAATCCGAGGCCCTTGGTGGCCTTGAAGATTCAAGAAAGACATTGTCATCCTGTTGACCATAGTTTTAATTGAGGGTCCTATGTAGGCCTTGGCCCACACAATGAAGTTCTTAGCAAAGCCAAATTACTTCATAGATGAGAATAAGAAATTATACCTCACTCTATCCAAGGCATTCACCATAGCGAGTTTTATGACTCATGTACTTCTTTCTAGATGGGTGGCTACTGTGAGAAGCTTCCTGAACTCTGCCTTGAACAAAGCAAGTTTGTTTCTCTGCGATAACACATTGCATCAGTGGTTTAAATCTAGAAAAGGTAGTCTTACCTAGAATATTTTAGTTTCTAACGTTAGGGATGAGGGTGAAGTAGAAGGAATTTATTTGTTCTTTAAATCTGCATTGCTTCCTTGATTCTTCCACATAGCTTAAGAGATCCATATTGATATATTTTGATGCTTACTAAAAATGTGTTGAGAACTTGTCTGGACTCTAGACTAGGGACTTTGTTAAGTTTCATATTCCATACTATTTCTTGGACTTCCTTGCTTGATATGGGTCCTAGGAGTTTCTCATTATCTAGTTCTTGTAAAAGACATGGATCTTGTCCAACATTTCCTCCCAAGCACTTCTAGTATCTACTCTTATTCTGAAAAAAGGTTCCTAAAGTGAGAGAAGGTTGCTACTTTTATTTCATTAAACCATCTATTTTCAATATGTCTAAAAGTTGCCTCAGAGATGAAATTTTAAATTCTTCTTGAGTGTTATTGGTAATGGAAAAATTTAATGCTCCTGTTCCCTGCTTTTAGCCACTGGCTCCTTAATTTCAATCTCCAGATTTATTCTTTGGGGATCTAAGCTTTGAATAGTTGAGCACTTAATTCCTTTTCCCCTTGCTCGAGTCTATTCAGAGAGCCCTTATTCTTCAATTTGGGACTTGAATTCTTCAAGGATTCCCGTCTTTCCGGAATGGGACGATCTTCCTTGTGGGATTTTTTTCTCCCAGATGTAGGAGGAAAAGCCATGAACTGGGAGAGATCTAGAATTTCTCACCATTTCTTTAAAGTCTGGCTTTGAGAACCATACAGGGCTATATTTTAAATGACCTGGACCAAGTGCTTGAGAGTTTGATATTGAGAGCATAATCGTCTTGTGATTGGATAGTTCACTTGGGATAATTGTAGAATTTAGAATTACTCAGAGAAAAAGGAGCTTTATAAGAGAAACCTATCAAGTCTTTCCACAATGAACCCTGGCCCTAGCTTTGTATTGCTCCAATTGAATTTTCCATTAAAAAGGTCCTATTCTAAAATCAGGTCTTCAATGGTACTAATGGTTAAGAACATGTTTTTTTTTTCCATTTCACTTATTAAACCTATATAAAGGGTCCATTCTATTGATTAAACAAGTGTAAATATACCATTCCATTGATTTACCCTACAAAGGGTCCATTCCGCTGATCAAACCCATTAGATGATTTAACGCTTGCAATTTCTTTTGCCCATGCTTGTTCCATGCATGTAAACCCAAATCATTGGCCCACCTAGCAATGTGGCCCACTTGGTGTCTTAGTGTAAGAACACTCTTAAAATTCCTTAGCTCCTCGTCAAGCTCATGAAATATTACTTGCAATCATTCCAAATTGTTTTGAAAATTGTTCATTTAGGAAAATGAAAGGAATTTGCACCTATGATTAAATCATAAATCATTAGGGACTTCGATGTTGTGTATATGTGAATTTGTTTCTAGCCTATGCTTGACAACTACCTCATAAGGAGCTTCTCTTTCATTTGTCATTGCAATCCATTTAGTTGCTAAAACCATCCTTGGAGCATGGCTGTTAATTAGCCCAAGTCCTCCATCTTCTCTATGGAGGGTGTAAATGTCACTAGTAACTGACTAGTTGCCTTCCTGCTCACTTTTATCATGGAAAATTATAGAGGATATGTTTCAACTTCTTATAACCAATTCATCAAGGGAAAGATAACTAAAAGAATCACTAGTAACTGACTAGTTTCCTTCCTCACTTTTATCATGGAAAATGATAGAGGATATGTTTCAACTTCTTATAACCAATTCTTTACAACTTAAGGGAGAGGTGTTTTGCAAAGGATGATTAAAGTCATTGTAATATTTTGTTGTTTTTTTTAAAGCTTTCAAGTGTTCATTAGGTGATTTGGAGATATGAATTAATTTAGTGGAAATTTTTATATATTTTACATTTGAATGATGTTATTTATTTTATAGATGATGACTCATGATGTTATTGTTTTGTGTATAATGATTTATTTTTGCTTTTGGGCTTGGGTCTTGGCACAACATTTTAATAAAAAAAAGCATAATGGTTTTTGTGAACATTACACTTATTTTACTTTGAAATCTACTTACAAATCTAGTAAATCTCAACTCTTGGAAACTATTGATGCAGGTTTCTAGATCGATTTGAAATTTTACTTCTAGAATATTCAGTGAGATGTCAAAAGCTAATCCTGAGAAGAAAATATAAAGGCAAATTGACATATTATCATACTTTAAAAAGTCTCAATCCAAGAATACACATTCTCTTCATGCTTCATGCTCCTTTCAACAATTTGTTACTAAGATAGATCTTAACTCTTGTGAAAATGCATCTGATATCCATATGATGGATGAAATAATAGGTTCCTCAAGTGATCAGGGTGAGATAAATGCAGTTTCAACATAAATTAGTGATGAAAATGTTAAAGATATTTCCTTGGAAGGTGACACAAACCATTCACGGAAAAGGAAAAAAGGCTAGTGGACCATAGGGAGAAAATTCCAAGTATTGATTGGGTCTCAAGTTTTCCATTTATTGAAGAAATACCTCCTACAAATGAGGATTTATGAGAAGTTAAATGTATTGCATGTAGTTGGAAAAGTTGCAAGGTAGTGAAATTTCAGATGAAGCTAGATACAGTACAAAAGCATGCAGGAAAGGTTTATGAAAAGAAAATTGTAAATGGTAAAGATAAATCTATTGTCAGATGGAAATATTTGGAGGAATGTCGACATATCCAATGTGTGGAAGAATAAAAAAAATATTTGATAAGTAAGAAGAAACTTGAGGCAAGTGGAGGAACCATAATATCTCAATTTGAAAAGATGAAGGAAAGAATTTTGTTATCCAAGACGATACAATTGATCACTGTATTTCACATCTTATGTAAAGGTCGTCCTATGACAGGTTATCCAGATCACATGAAATTTCTGTCTTTTCTTCACGTGCCAAACTTTCCATCTTCTCATTGGTCCGTAAATAGTGGTTGGGAATGGGAAAGATATCTAGCTCAAGTAGAAAATGATGATTTGAAACAACAAATTACAAATGCTAGGTTTTTGGCATTGTCTTTGGATGAGGTTACGGCTATTGATAATACTTCATGGATTTGCATGAGCATTTATATGGTTAATGAAAATATTAGGCATTCCTATCTACTTGGGATTAAAAAGGTGAGAGAGAGTTCTACAGTTGGAAATATTTATGAACTTGTTCTTAATACTTTCAAGGAAAGTGGTATGGATCATTTAATGATTGCAAAAAAGTTGGTATTTGTTGGAGCAGATGGAGCATCAGTAATGCAAGGACAAAGGAATGGTCTCTGTGTTAGACTACAACTATCAACTTCACCATATATGGTTAATATTCATTGTATGGCTCATAGGATGAATCTTGCATTTAAAATAGTAAGCAAGTTTCCATCAGTTTCAAAAGTTGAAGATCTTGTACGTGAGACTCATGCATACTTTTCTCGTAGTCCCAAACGATATTTAGAGTTTCGACAATTTGCAGATGGTGTTACGGATGGAAAAAAACTACTGAAAGATGTTGATACAAGATGGATATCATTAAATGGACTAGCTCAAAGACTATTTAGTGAGTTCAAATCTTTGGTAGGGTTGATGTATGAAAATCGCTACAATGTAGACAAAGCTCAAGATCTTATTTTTCAAATAACTGATATGGAAACATTATTGACATTGGATGGAGTTATTCCTATGCTACATGAAATGAATTTCCTTGTGAAAATGTCTCAGAATCGCACAATGTATATTGTCGAATACACAAACGTGAGAAAGTCAGCATGCATTGCATTGGATAATTTGTATATGATGCTGGACTCTTTTACTGGTCCAGAGTTTACAAGTTGGACTAAGATCATCAATATAGAAAATACTGAAATTTTTTCGATGTTTGATAAAAAAGGGATACTATGTATCATAGTGCATGGGTATATGGTCCCCTTTCATTATATTAGTAAGACGAGACAAATCACCAAAGATTGCCCCGTGTCAAGAGACCAATTTGATAATATTGTGATCTTGGTGAGACAAAATTTGATAGAAATTGGAAGATCACTATCATCAGAGATAAGAGAACGATTTCCTCGAGATGAATTGTTGGAGGCCATGTGTGTGGTATACCCTCAATATTGGAACAATTGTCAATTTCCAAGAAATTTAAAATCTGATTTTCAAAAGAGATTAAAATGTTTAGTAGACCACTTTTGCAAGAAAGTCTCGATACATGGAGAATATATTGAAGGTATTTTAGATTCATCAAAATTGTATCAGCAAGGTGGACGTTTTGCTGAAACAATGTGGAAGCAATATCCTTTTTTGGAGAATCCTAATGAAAATGGTGCTATAACAAGATCATGGAATACTTTAAGTGCTAGCCAATACCTACAAGAAAACATATCAGAATATTTCAAATTATCATATTTGTGTCAAACCATGATTTTGGGATCAATGGAGGATGAGAGAATGTTTAGTGCACTATCATTTTTGAAGTCAAATTTGACGAACAAGCTTGATAAAAATGTGGATACATGTTTAAGATTATATGTAACAAAGTATGATGTTGAAAATTTTCCATATGAAAGAACACTTGCGCTTTGGCAATCAGATTGTGATAGAAGGGGAGAAAACAATATAACAAATTTATCCAATGAACTTGATACATAACATAATGTTTTGGAGGCTCATAATGACAGTACATATGGAGAATATCATGTTCACAATGTAGAAAATGATGACTAAGATGAGAACTGGGAAATTGAAATACCCTAGGACTCTTATTTAGGTATACATGTTCCGTTGATCATGCAAGATTACTACATGTCAAATTCAGGTAAAAATGGTTTCTATATTTTGTATTTTTCATTGTAACATTGCAGCTACATTTCTTTCATGCGTGTTATTTTAATATTGATGTTTCATATTTAATCCTTACATTGTTTGTTTCTTAGTTTTGACAGGAAATGAAGCTGGATTTGATGATTTTGGGACCTATTTCTTTTCACATAGATAGTGTCTGACTAGTATTAAATGATAAATAACTAATTTAAAAAGACTAATGCAAAGCATCGATGGGCTCATTCAAGTACATGAAACTACCTTGATGTATAGCTTTGACATCTTGGAAAATTTTAATGGTAAATATGTTGCTTGTGTTTGGGGAATTTTGCTGAGTTTCGAGTTTTATATTTTCTTGGAAAATAATTATTGATATTTGTAAAATGTGTGATTTTATATTGGTATTGGAAACGAAGCTAGTTTTAATATTTGATTGGAAATGAAGTTGGATTTGACGAAGTTGGGACCTATTTCTTTTCACATAGATAGTGTCCTAGTGTTAAATGATAAATAACTAATTTAAGAAGTCTAACGCTAAGCAACAATGGGCTTATTCAAGTACATGAAATTGTGTTGATGTCTAACTTTGATATCTTTGAAAATTTTAGTTGTTTGTTTGTTGCTTGTTTAGAGGATTTTGTTGAGTTTGAAATTAGTCCCTTGAATTCTTATGGTTCTCATATCATGCATAGATCGATATATCGATAGATCTAGTTCTATTATTATAATCATTATTGTTTTCTTTATATATTTGGTGGTTTGAGGAAAGATATTTTATTTCCTTTCACTTTGTGGCATGATTTCAACATCTTCACCTTTTAGAATATAGTACAATATTTTTCTTATTATAGATTTTTCTTGGAAAAGAATTATTGATATTTGGAAAGGGAAATAAGCCATGGGTAGCTAAGCGAAGAAAAAAAAGGTCTATGTACTAGGTTCCTGCGCATTCATCGTAGGAGACCTATTGGCATGAGACCAACTTTCCTTTTATGCAATTACACTTTTGATGCCAAGGCGGAGCTGAGTTCACTGACCTGGGAAGACATGTGGTAGTTGATCATAATGCTAAGGAGATTAGAAGGTTGGTTTCACAAACAGCTGACCATGCCACCCATGCTGGTCCTCCTTTGGGCCTAACTGAAGTATACCTGCGGTGAGTAAGTTTTGAAGATCATACAGTTTTGCTAAGCACAAAGACCTTCTAGAGTTTGCTGGCATGATATTATAGTCATTAACACTGTCTTGAATGAGTGGTTTGCAGAACAAGGCCAACAACCTGAAGGGATCCTAAAAGGCATCAACAAGCCTAAACCTTGTGGTATATTATTGATAGCAAGAAGATTCAGAACAAAAAGGCATCATCACACTTAAGGTATAATCATATTGCCATACCATATGAAAATAAGTTGCATATATAAAAAGTGTAAGATCCCAAATGATCTAGTATCTACTATCAATGCCTCTGCTCCTTTAGTGGGCATATATATTGGGTCATCCTCTAGTAGTGGAAGGTTCTGTGGCTGAAGTCAAACGTAATGGTGGGTACTGAGTCTAGTACAGGACTTTGTCCATCCTGTAGTGGTTGGTTAAGGACAACCTATACTACCAGCCACTCCTGCTCATACTTGACATCTATCCAAGCAGGGAAATCCATGAAAGATTTATTGGCATTGATTAAATACTCTAGTGTTTTTTTTGAAATTTTTATTTTTTCAAAACTCAAAAAAAATTGCGACTTGTTTGGATTATTTCCTGGGATGGGAAAATCGGAAAAAATAAATATATTCCAATCTTTGGAAAAAATTTCCGCATTATTATAGAGAATATAATATTCATTGACATTGAGATGCAGGGAAAGAATTATACATTGAGGCAAAATTTGCAACTCATTTTTCTTCAGATGCTTATACCCGTTTTCCCATCACATTTGACATATAAAAATAAGCCTTTCGCTAGAATTAAAAAGGAGAAACTAATCCCTGAAAGGGAAAAAATGGAAGTAGACTGATGATTGCTTTGTCAAACAAATAATGATCTATTCTCAATTTTGACATGGTCAAGTTTGGATGGAACAGATGATTGCCCACATAAATTGTAGCCAAAGTGTGTCTATGCTGACAAAAACAACTTGAGCATGTGTCTAAGACAGTTGAAAAATGTTAAAAAATAGACCTATTTGATTGTGCAACCCCTAATATATGGGTGGGTAGAAAAACATTTTAGACTGGTGATTGTTGAACTGAAAAATATTTTCATCCCAAGGGAAGGTAGGCTAAGAGTTTCTTCAGAGAGGAATCTATAACAACTGCATAATTGACATAAATTAGTCATTCTAATGTGGAATTTTTTAATACAGGAAGTGATTGAAGAACTTGAAGTACAAGCAGCTCATAATGTAGTGGAAGCATGCGCTCAGACCAAGACCATTGAGAAGGTTGTGTTCACTTCTTCTGTGGATGTAGCTATTTGGAGATAAGATGGAGAGTACAAGGTTAATGCCCTTGATGAGAGACATTGGAATGATGCAAATCTTTGCAGGAAATTGAAGGCCTGTATATCTGATTTTTTATATGACAAAATATTAGTTTATTATACAACCTAAGTAAAGTGGACTAATTTATCAGTTTTTCCTTTTAACTTGTTAACGATAACTGAATGGTACGTTCGATAGCGTTAGTCTGAGTAGTTACTTAATTTATTAAGTAACTCAGAATTTTGCATCTATAAGTGCTTTGATCAGATTAGTTACTTAATATAATAAATAGCTTCAAAATTTTCATCTACAGTTTTCCAAGGCCAATTACAATAGAATGGAAGCGATGATAGTAGTATACTTAATATTAACTCAACATGTCATTTGTAACAACTGAATCTGGGACCCGGGTGGGTAAGCATAATTGCTCCTTCCAATCACAAGAGATAAATCCAATTCCAATTGACTCTTTCATATTTTAGTTTATCCACTATCATTTTACTGAGCTGTACAATGCACCTTGCTTCTCTCAGTCCATAAATCCATATCCAATTAGCTTTTGGCTTTTTGAAATTGCTCAAATGATAATACATGCTACATATTGCAGCTAACCCTACAACAATCCATATCCAATTGATATTTTGTCTCTTAAGATTGCCGAAGTGATACCACATCATAGAAAATAGAGTGCATATATCTTCTCTATATGCAACAATCCATATCAAATTCATTTTTGTCCTTGAAGTTTCCTAGGTTATAAATGCATCAAATACTGAGAAAGTCTACATATGTAACCTTTGTCTAAATCTTTGGTGCATACTGAAGTAGGGCTAAGATGGCTTTGTGCTAAGTATATATATTTTTACATAGATAAGCTAAATACATCGTGGTGGGGTATTGATTATTTTTTTAAATGTTGTATGTATAAAATTTGGGTGTTTATCAAAGATTGTGGAGTTCAAAGCAGTATTCTGAGCCTTGAAGTGATCTGTGGTATTCATGTTCTAATTATGCAATATTTCCTGTTTACAGTTATGGTACGCATTAGCCAAGACCCTGTCAGAGAGGGCTGCATGGGTGCTGGTCATGGACAGAGGGTTGAATATGGTGACAATCAACGCATCTCTGATTGTGGGACCTAGTATCACATACAAAAGCTTAGGATCTACCATTGCATATCTTAACGGTGAGGGTGAGAGATCTGCATACCAAATAGACTCTGTTCTACAACGTACAAATATGGTATAGTAATCCCTTGGAGAGGATCTAATCTATGGAAGTGAAAAATATTAGCTAGTTTATTTACAGTTGCTAGTCTTTGTGATGGCATGGGCTGCACAAATGTATGAGAAGGGCACTTTAGCTAGTATGGACATAAATTTTCTAGTGGATGCTCATATATTTGCTTATGAAGATCCATCTTCCTATGGGAGATATATCTGTTTCAATAAAATAGTCAGTAATGAAGAAGATGCTGTCAATTTAGCATAGAGTTTGCGATACCTCATACTGTTCCCTGACACCTGATACCGTTCCCTAATAGATGTAGAGAAATTAGTTATTATTTAGTTATTAAAATCACTGAAGATTCTGTATCTTCAAGATTTAAATTGGGTTGCTTACCTATTGATATTTTATCTTTATATATTATGTCACAATGAAATTAAGCATACATAGATACTCGTTTGCAACACCTGATACTGTTCCCTAACAGCTATAGAGCAATTAATTATTGTTCAGTTATTGAAATCACTGAAGATTATGTATCTTCAAGATTTAAATTGGGTTTCTTACCTAATGATATTTTTTATTTAGCTATTATGTCATAATGAAATTAATCATACATAGATACTCTCCAAAGATAATCATGAATTCATTATTTATTGGATTTTTTTCATAATTTGGTAACATATTTGAAAAACCAACAGTCTACCAACAACGTCTGAATAATAAGAAGCTGATTGGATTTATGGTTGGATATGGAAACCATGCAACCCTAAGCAGCGAACTGTAAGGGAAGGGGGGGTTCCCATGTTACAACTTAACAACAGCCATGAATTAGGGGCACAAGAAAACTTGGGGAGTTTACATGTTCAAACTATATCCATTTTTTTACATACTGTAATATAATTTTCACTTCAAGGTTTGGATAGTTGGCAATAAGTCAATTTCCATGATGACCAGCATTAAAATTTTAGCCGGTGACTAAGGCTCTCTACCATATGCATTTTTTTCGTTAATTTTTGATGTAAAATCAATTTTCTGATTTCTGGCAAGGACAAGTGCAAGTAAGTTTTTGATGGGCTGTTTGGTGTGTGAATAAAAAGTGGGATACCCCACACTTTGGAATTTTTTTATCATTATTAAAGTTCCTCCTTTTGTTTTACTATTATGGGAAGTTGCACTTTCTCTTATCATGATTTGTGTTATGAATGGAATGAGAAGTTACACTTTCTCTTATCCTGGACTGTTTTATGAGTGGAGTGCATAATGTTCGTTTGATGGTATTTTTGTATATTGGGATGCTGAATTCTTTAATTACAAGATAAAAAATTGAATACTACTTTTCCTGGTCAAACTTTTATTTTTAAATTTTTTAGTCAAGCACCGTTGCTGGTCAAACTTGTGAGAGGCCTGGATTGTGTAATAGTTGTGTAACTGTTGGTGCCTGTTGGTGATTATATGCGTGGAGGAGAGCCTATCTCCATTGTTTCATTGGACTGTGGAGGGATGAGTCGAGCTTCGTGAATTTATGATATCTCCCCCTCGAATTCCCTGATCCATTCCCACAAGAAAATTCTGCCATGAGCTGAGTCGGTTTGGATGTGCCTAGCAGACAGTGAGGCACAACTGTCAGTTTGGAAGTCTGTTGGGATTTTCGTATTGACTCTGCTCATTAGTTATTGGAATTTTAATTTTTTTTTTACTTTTTCTACTCATTGAAGAAATCGGTAGAGGCATTGGCCTTTGTGTTGGAGGATTGTTGAAACAAAATGATTTGCAAAAATCCCAATTTGTTGAAACTCCTATCCATCCTCAATATCAGTGCTAGTAGTAGCATGAGAAATAACACTACGCTTAGCAAAACTAGAAGAATGCATTTTCCAAACTGCACGAGAACTACTTCCCTCATGAGTCGCCATGTGCCATGCTTGGTCTCTGTGGTTCTCTTCCTTCTACTCCTGGTTCAACTACCATATCTTCATTGGAACCAACACCCCGAACTCCACTAGACAACGATTCACCATTTTGTAGTAGTGATTCGTCATTTGTAATGGTGATTCAACATGATTTCACAAGATAATATAATCTCGTGAGAGATTCTCCAAAAGATTATATATACATATTATATTACTAATAAAATTGCCTTCCATTTTTCCTATGTATCATGGGGATTCGCCCATTTATTATATATATAAATTTAGGGGGGTTCTTAAAATTTTCCCTGATGTTGAAGAATCCCTTAGGTCCAAGCTGGAGTGATATTTGTCCCTTTGGCTTCCATTTGGAGGTGATCCATCTATGGAGAAATTTCTTAGTGGGCCAGAATCTTATGAAATTCCTTATGAGGGCATGGTCTTTCATGAACTGTATTCTTCCATTGATACAGTGGGAAAGTAGATAGATCTTTGGCCTATTGGAAGAAATAGGAATGCAAATGGAGGAAGAGGCTTTTTTCTGCCCATTTTTGTCCTTTTCCTCTTCTGACGGAGATTCAGGGGTTACTGCAGGTTCATAGATGTCTGTCGTTTCATTGAGAGGCCCAGAGTCAAAATGCACGGCATCATTGGCAATAGTAGAGCCTCAAACAAGGGGCATTGTGCCTCCCCCCCTTAAAGAGAAGTCACTTCGATAGAAATCTCCGCACTTTCATTTGCATTGCTGTCAAAACTGAGGAAAGAGGTCCCCCGGGATGGGATCCAGAGCTCTGTCGGCGCCCGTCGCTGGGCTGAACAAAACCTTAGGCTTCCATGACCTAGCTCAGCTCAGCTCGAATCCGATGGTCCCTATTTTTCTCTTAGTTGATTTCTTATTGTTTCTTTACATATATATATATATATATATATATATATATATATATATATATATATATATATATATATATATATATATATATATAACATGGTTTGAAACCCACAGAACTGGTCTACTACCAAATTCAAGTGATAACTACCTACTGTGTTCGCAGACCATCAAAACATTTGGTTCTACGATTGGGTTCAAAACCCATGATACACAACCCTAACTATCATTTTAACCTATTAGTATATGAAGCTAAAGAACTGAGTCTTGTTTCTAATGAACACCAATACCCGTAAACTATAACATCACAAAAAATAGTTTAAAGGATGAACCAGTATGGACAAGGTTCAGGGTTGCTATCGAAATACCATTCCAAGAATGACATTAGTTACATAATAGGGTTGTAAAGATATAGCTATGATGATGAGGTTAAATACATACAAATCTATGAACAATGAGACATATGAATAGAGAACGAATACAATCCAAAAATAATATTGATCTGTAGGTATTAAAATAATAATTAAGTCTATAAGTGTTAATGTTAAAATCTTAACTAGACATGGCCAAGTAAGAATGGGTTGAAACCCTTATAAAGACTCAAACAAAGGAATAATAACCCAATAACAAGAACCGAAAATGTAACCAACAAGAACGAACAATGCAACCAAGAAAACTTATAAAATATACAACACACGATGAATCTTCAATATTATATGCATAACAGTAAACCAAGAACTCAATATCGAGACTAGGGAAAAAACCCATCTTCAAATGATAAAAAATATACTCATAAATATATATATATATATATATATACACACGCTTCGGGTCATGTAGTGGGTAGTTTTCTAGATGGTCATTGAGTTCTAGAGGAACACCTAGGAATGGTTAGACAAAGATACATGAATTTGCACATAGGTGTTGAAGATGTAGATAGAAAAATGCAAGATGTGGTTCTGTTGGCGAGAAAAATTGTACTGCCAAAAACAAGGGGGTCTCCCCAGTGAAAGGTCCCAATTAGTCCTCACACCGTTTGGGATAGGAGCCCCATCTGGTATGTGGGCCCGATTGCCGCCATGGTTGTTTCCACTCTTGGTTACTGGATGAGAAGATGATGGAGCAGAGGGGAAAATGAAATGACCAATCAATGGAGAAAAATCGGCCCAATATTAATGAACCATAAACAAAGATACAAGTGGGTCTAAGCAGCAAAATAAAAGGGAGATATGTCGTAACTAGGATCAGTGAGCCGAAAACCGGTCAACATATATGAAAGAAAACATGCCAGAAGTTAACTGCAAAGTAGTTCACAATAGACAACCACCGTGGCAAGGAAAAAAAAACACTAATAAAAAATCAGACATACATGCAACCATTGAGAAATAGTTCATAACTGATGACATCCATGAAAGGAAACATACAACATAATGAAGTACTAGAAAAATAGTACTATCACCACAAACAAGCACGTGATCAGTGCCAGGAAGGAGAATATATTACTAATGCTGCTGCAACATCAAATACATGTTTACAACTCGTTAAAACCCAATAGTGGAACATGGGTTGTTCATCTCAAAGCATGATGCAAAACCCTACCCTCGCTACCCTTATTTCTACTTGATACCGAGAGCTGAGTGCCTTTAGCTCTCTTGCAACAATTCCTCTATCGTACTTCTTTCATTATCGAGCTAAAAGTCCCTGTCTCCTTTTCCCCAAGTTGTATGTATATGCTGAGACCACTCTTGAGTTCCCCCCTTGACTCTTGCTCTTCCTGACTGTTGAGATGGTTTGCAACTTGGGCCATTTGCGACCTGCGACCCTGGGAAATTCGTGACCTGTGACCTAGGGAAATATGCGACCTGTGACCTAGGGAAATCTGCGCCTGCGACCTAGGGAAAACTGCAACCTCCGACCTCAAGCCAATCCATAACCTGCGACCTCAGGCAATCTGCGACCTGCGACCTAGAGCAAATCTACGACCTGTGACCTTGAGCAAGTTTGCGACCTGCGACCTTGAGAAATTTTGAGACCCTCTTTTGGTGATCTATGGGTTTCGTAGTGAGATTTCTCTTCCTTCATCTCTTTCTCATGACCAGGTGCCTTTGAGCTTAGAGTGAGTGTCTTAGGGATTCGTGAAAACCCACTCGCTCTGCAAAGGACCTCTTTGCTTACTGGGAAAGACTCTGGCTCTTCGTGCAAACAAAGCTTCCACCTATAACCACATAGCATAGGTTACATGTCTTCATGATCAAATAATAATAATGCCAGAGGCTTTTCTAATTAACTGTAAGAGTGAAAATGATAAATTTAGTCCCCTGTGTGGTCAAGTTTTGTGCCACTATGTCATCAGAGTGAATGGCTCATGTAGGTTTTCTCTGCACCTCTTCAATCACTGTAATGTCCATTGGTATCGCAATCGACTGAGTGCTGAACGTGGATATGTAGTTTAACTTGTTTTGGTAGTTGTTACTTCATAGGGATGTGGCTCAATCGATGAGACATGATGCTCCCTCCTTCTTTCTGAACATCGTACCATATAGAAATGAATTTATAAAACGTGGGTATGGACATGGATTTGCTGCTTCTACTTCCCTTGATGAGATGGATCTTCCACACTTGTGACTCTTGAAGTTGTAGACCTAGATGAGGTCAAATGCTTCACAAAGGAGAATCTGATGACCACATAGAGGCATATCTTTAAGTTGTTGATTGCCTTTTGTTACACATCTGATGATTCATTTGTATTAATTCCAATCATATTTATAGATACATATTTCATGAAAACTTCATTATGCCATGACCATAGTTTTTTAAGGTTGATTAATGCAATCAGCTCCGACTGAGATGTAACACATTCTAAATGTGAGCCTCATCTGGTCAACGCAGGACCACCTGGAGATCTTGACTCACAATTATTGAAGTTGTCAATGCTCTTGACCTCATTATCAAACATAAAAATATCCCCTAGATCTTTCTTGGGAATGAATGGAAGCGGGGCTTCTTGCAGCCTTTCCTTGTGACCTTATATTGAAATCCGACAGCGAAATATTGACTTTTTAATCTCATATCAGGAACTTTTTGGTGAGAAAATGATGATTCCCTTCACATCACAGCCTTGTAACTTGGGATCATTCAGCGTAGGTAAACTCCTGGAAGTCACATAGTTGCAAGGCTATGTAAGCCAGGCTGCTCGGTTAATTCTTGAAACTTTCCAACCCCGTGACTTGGTCACATGGTCGCACAACCATGACATTCATGATTTAGGTGGCTTCGCACATTATGCAATCCAGCAACCTGGTCGCATAGTCGCACAGCCATGGAAGTTGCAATTTAGGTGGCTCCCCACGTTATGTGACCCAGCGACCTGATCGCCCTCGCCACAGGTTGCATTCCCTTATATTTTGTTCACTTGATACTTCTACGAGCGTTGGAATGCAGGGACACAATCAATGAAGCATGATTATCGTCATGAGTTTTTTTCTCTTTCCTGTTTGGAAGAGCATGGCTTCGAGAACCGGTCAAGAAGGTCGAAGGTCCCTGACTATTGTGAAGCACGAAGGTTGCAGTGTGGGATGTCGTGGATTGCATACTTCCGATCCACAAAGAAAATTTGTCGTTTTCAAGACCAATAGAGAGGAACCATTATTTCCACTCCTCCGCCTCTTTTTTCAATTAACTGAATGTGCGCATCGAATGGCTCGGTGGTCAAAATTTTATTAGCCTCCCTATTTTGTGGCATGGTTGGCGTTGTATCTAAGATGCAGGTGGGTGATTTCTTTTGAGTCAACGAGGAGGAGCTAGAATGGTCACGGTATCGATGGCACATCATGCAATTTCCTCGTGACTATGTTAATCACAGTATTCCGGCAGAGATTTCACTACGACCAAACAAAGCTTTGCTAGCAGCTCCACGTTTTTCTCCTCCACATAAATATCTCTTGTGCCCTTATCGAAAATGAGGGAAGTCTCCTCTTTCCCAGTTAATGGATGCACAGCATGAGCTACCTTCCCTACAAGAAAACACATTTTGGTGCATAATTACTTCGCATGCATTCATAACAAAGGAAACGACAACTGTGTTGTCGACAAACCAATTATTCACGGTGGAGTATGGGTAGGTTCTAATATTGAGGACTTTAACTCGCTAGTAAGCGATTTAAACCTTCTGTTGATGATTTTAGAAAATTGTGACTAAGGTTGTGATCCATAATCCTACACTAAAGCATTGTTTATCGAAAAAACATCCTTAGTCATTCCCTTAAGCTCTGATGCTTTTCCAGAGTAGTTGACCGCACAATGTTGAAGAATTCTTCCTCCATAGGAGGGAGAGAAAGAGGATCTTTGGGTAAAAACCTCGGCCATGCTACTTTATTTTTAGTTTCAACCTCCGCAGTGCAAATAAGGGCATGTTGTTTGTAGTCTCAGCTAGTGACTTGAAACCCTATCATTGTTCGTTCTTAGGAATGCCCACCATCAGCTCCAATCACCAATCTTGCGTAGATACATTTCCCATCATTGAGTTTGATCTTGGCCAATTGTTGGCGAATATAAGATGAACCTTTAAGCTTCTAATAAGAGGTTGGGGATGCTTTATTATTCTTTGGTTCTTGTGATAACATTGATTTTGCTACTAATCGAGAATTCGATTTGAACAACAAATATTTTACTTGTATTGGGCTTATTATATCAGCAAATCATGTATCCTGTAGGTGCGATAAAAGGGCATTGTGAAGTATTTTTTTCTCCACTACATATCCCAATACTGACTTCCCTACATCCCTAGCATTGTACTGAGTATAGCCCCAACTAGTGTAGTCCCACACCTGCATTTTATCAAACGGTGCATGTCTTCCTGCTTGAACATATTCCCATGCGAATTCCACGTCTTTGGAATGTGATGGACTCTAAATAGCTTATTTGGTGTTTCTTGTTTACTTAACTGTACCGAAATTGATACACATGTCTAGGCCATAAACAACTCGATGCACAAATTCATCACCCCCAAATAATAGAAGAATCACTGTATCCATCTGGATCAATGTGCCAGTGAATTCCTGTATATCCCAATCCTTTACAAGAAACCATTCATATACCTAATGATTGTTAATATAATTTCCTCGTGCAAGGAACCTACATTTTCCACATAATAACCCACAATAGGAGGAGCACCGTGGATGATATGGGTATAGAATAAAAGCACCACCAGTGAAAGAACTTTCCAAACATCAATCACAGCTAGTGCTAATAAGAGCATTGTAATTAGCATCACCATAATCACCATCATCAAATATGCAGCAAGAAAATCTACCGCATTGCAATTGATACACGTTGCTGATTTAAGCCACCACTTGCTTTAATAAATATATACCCATTTGAATTAGGTAACCCTCTCCCTTTAGGAATGAAGATGCACATCCGGAAGGATGTGGCTTAATCGTGATTGACAATTCCTCTAACTAGTATTCTCTTTTTATTTGAGTTCCAATTTCTTCCTCCCAATGTCTTGGTAATATTGTTTGGTATATCATCTGTGGGGTTGATCTACATGCATAATTATAATATCAATTAGTTCAAGTTACCCTTTAGAGAACGATTCCCCCCTCCACATAATTTACATGAGAATATGAGCTTAAGAAAAGTACCCAAACAAACTGCCTAATGACCCATGGTGAGAGGGCTTCTAATGTACATCCTTAATACACAAAAAATTTTCCATTTGAGTGTATGCATGGTGATCCCCCCACACATGGTGTGGCTGCAGAAGAATTATTTCGTCACGAAGGTAAAAAGGTTTACAAGGGGCTGGGAATAGGCTACGGGGATGTCACTGATTACAGGCCGGGTGAAAATCCTAATGGCTTAAGTGAGCAGATGGGGACCTGAAATTTTGGATATACCCAAAATTTGGGTGGTGTTGTAGCGGCTACAAAAAATGGCAAACCACTAGTAGAATCCAACAATTCTATCAACAACACAACAATAGTTTGAGTCCAAATAGTGATGCAAGGGAATATTGAACAAGTTCTACGTGTATCCTTTTGTATTACTTTGACCTTTATAGATATACCCAGTTCTTGTGCCTCAGCTAGGTCTCACTAATCTGAACACATCAAAGCGGAAGCTCACGAATGCTAGTAGCTTGTTGATGATGTGAAGAGTAAGGTAGCAGGCTTATTGTATTCAGAATTTTTAAAATAAGTTTCCGGTGTTGCTCTGCTGCCAGTAGGCCTAGACAGTACCCTGGCGGAGTCACTTCAAGAAATCACAAACATTGCTCCACTTCCAGCGAGCTTGGTCAGTTCCTTGGTGGATTCATTGCATTACCTCTCTACGCAGGAAGCCTTTCTCAATCCTTTACCCTTATTGTTTCATGTGCTTGTAGCACTTATTTTCATGTGCTCGTGGCACTTGTTTTGCATGGGTGGATGAGGGATCCTGACTTATTTTATGGGTGAGAGAGGTTGTTTCTTATTTGACAGAAACTTAAAGATATTTTGATTCAAGTTTTCCCTCATGCCAGTCTTCACATCCCATCTACCACCCACAGGTGAAACGTGCAAAAAAAATCATTAAGGTGTTCGAAACTATACTAGGCACAAGGCTCATGTTACGGATATAGGCCATTCAAACTCACTAGGGTTCCCCACAAGCAATCGGCTCGTATCTCCCTGGCCAATGAATTTAAACTCATCATGTTGAGAATGCGACTTTGATGACTTATTCTGAGAGAATTTGCCTCTTGAGGTAACCACCGCAACCTCATGCAAACCATGGAGTTCTTGTTTCAACAGTTATGATCATGAAAACATGAAAGATCATCAGGGTTTCGATGCTTGTATAGAGGTGAAGGAAACCCACCTGGCTTCAGACTATACAAGGAGACAAAAGGAGGCTAGTCATGGGATTGAGGGAAGGCTCCGTATTTAATGAGGGCTCATGCGGTGTTACACAGTAATTTGTCACCGTCCCTACCATTCCCCGTCTCGCACAATGGAGGACCCATTATGTGACCTGTGAACACTGTCATGCCTTGAAAACATCATCAATGCATCCCTCTGAGTATGAGCTTCATTTCCCCTTGAGACATCTCCTTGCAAAACTCATGGCTTATGACTCTTTACGTGGCGGGTAGGCAGTTCAGTGCTCGCGCCAATCAGGAAAATCCTGTAAATAGGTCGCGCCACTTGGCGCTCTGTCATAGAGCGGCAATCGCGCCACCCATTTTAGGGACTGTTTTTTAAATATGGATGGCGGAAGTTGAGTTCAAACAAACTCACAACCATTGCCTATCTTGAGTTGGGAGGTTTGGCTGCGGGAGTTCTATGGAAGGGAAGTGGTTTTTGCCACCTTCTATGGAACCTTCCTTGTTGATAGGGCCAATCCCATAATAATAGGGATCCCAACTCCCTCCTTCCCCATCTATAAAAGCTTGCTCAGATCCATGGCAAGCTAGTCTTGAAGTGCTGAAGCTTTGCATCTCCCTATTCCCAAGTGCCTTTGTGCTGTAAAGAATCCCTTCTTCCCCTTAAGGCCCATTCAAGCGAGGAGACCATTGTTACGAGACTCTGGAGAGGTTTCCCTTTCCTTGGCGAGCTTTGCGAGACGTGGACGACCGGAGACACGTTCGAAGGAAGCTGCGACGTCAGAACTTGGTTGTAACTTCTATTCGTTTATCATTTTAATAGATGACTATGATTATGGTTCCACTCCTTTTTCCATCATGTTAATGCGAGTAATATCTTTTCTGACCGATGTTTAGTTACGTATGTTGGTTCCTATGCATGTATCTGTTCGTTTCTTCTGTGTGCAGGTGTTCATCCATGGAGATCGTGGAAGGATTGTGATCTGCCAGGGCTGAAGGACGGGGACATCTTCTTCTTCAGATCTAGCGTTGGAATCCAGGTAGGCGCTTATCCCAAGTCTTTCATTCGTAACTGAACACGTCATAGCTATTTAATTCACTAGACCCACTGGGCTGGCTGGTCCTTTCTTGTCAGAGGATTCTCTACGCCAACAAATTAAAAAATCCTTGAGGATCGTCAAGTTTCCTTGTCCGTTTATGATTTGGTTCGCTTTAGATTGTTTCCCCTTGCTTGATGAACCTTCTGGGTTGGATTCTTTCATCATTTTAGCCTCTTGGTTTGCTTAACGCTTAGCTGTCAGCTTGCCTGGTTAATTTTGTTTTTTTAATTTTTTTGTTGAGAGGCTTTCTCCGGCTAGGCTGGGGTTTTAACCATCTTCGTCCCCATGTCACTGGCGCTTGTTGCATTTGTCTGTGTCGCGCCACTCGGCCTCTGGCGCTAGTTTCAAGGCCACAGTCGCGCCACCCCTGTGACTTTTTTGAGTTTCTTCATTTTTTGGCTTTCTGAGCTTGACCAGTACTTTTCTTCTTGATTTCCTGATTGTCTGGGTGTGTTGGAGTCTTGTTTGACTGGAATTCACCGCTATCCTTTGGTTGTTTGCCTTTGTCTATCGATTTCACGATTTGAGCCCTAGGGCATCTAGTGGCATAGTGAATCGAGCCCTCCTTGGGAGTTTTGGTGTCTTGATTGTCCTGTCAACTTGTTGATTGATTCTCCACGCTCTCTTAACAGTCTTTAATTGTTTTGCTGCGTCTTTTGAGTGATTGTTCATTCCTTCATTCGGAATTCGTTGGCCCTTGCTTTGGACCTAGATCACACGGTCCATTGGGAGTTTTCGAGTCTTTCTTTGCTTTGAGGGACTTTGGGTCGATTTAGAGATTTGGTTGCTTGCTTCGTTGAGTGAATATTGTTTGCTTCGCTCTCTTAGATATCATTTCTCAAATTGTTCCTTTTGTTTTCAGTGCACATTAGCCATTAAACATTGAAAATAAAAAAAAATAATCTCTTTTGCTTTTGTTAAATTAGTGCAAATTGTGATCTTTTCCATATTGCTAGTGATTAGTGTTTGAACGAAAAGTGTGCAATTGCATTAGTTGCATTAGAGACATTCTTGTTTGTATTCCGTTCATTTCGTTTGCATAAAAGCTCTCAACTCTCATTTAATTAGTTTTCATCGAACGAAATGTTGCACCGTGGCATATAGCTTGCATTTAGGAGACACTACATACGATAGGGCCTGGAAATTGAAACTTAATTGAAGATCAATTGTAAAATTTATTCAATTAACCTAAGGCAACATTGGAACTTAACGCAACATATTTAGAAGGTCTAGGCTAGAGACGTGTTCCGGCGTCGTTAAACCTAGCAGCTGTCGTTCGCCTGTTGGCTTTAGACAGCGCTAGTACGGACTTGCGCTCCCCGTACCGTCGCGTATATAAAAGGAGACCCCTATAGGTTTTCAATCCTTTATCCACAGGAAGCCGAGTCTGCCGCCCTATACCCGTGATACACCGAACACAGCATTCGGGGAGACTACCTGCACGTACGGAAATTCCTTGGTCGATTTCTGTTTCATTTTTGAAACCAAGGTGTATATTGCAGTTCATGGATATTTGGTACACCCTTTGTGCCTAGTTTTTCCTGAGCAGTCATTTGGTCTTTTCTGACTCCCTAAACTTGAAAAGACCGTCAAGCGCTTGTCCTTTCACGCTTGTGTCAACTCTGAAAGAGATAGAGTCATCTTTTTATCGCTTCTCGACTCTTAAAACATGAAACGGTAGAATTTGTTTATTTTCCAATGTGGTAAAATCAATCTCCCACGATAACACACCCGTTTAGATATTGCTTGTGACTGTTTGATCGTGTGTCTTAACTCATTTTCAGCCCGTGTGTGTGTGTTCTCTCTCCTTCTAGTCTTTTGTCACGGTGGCGGAACCCTCGGTTTCGTCTACTGGTAGTTTTTACACGGACGATTCTTCAGAAGCTTCTGAACCTTCTGTTGAACCACAGCAGCCTGTTGTTTCCGAGTTCCCTGACGGGGGACCGGTCCTCGCCGAGCAACCCTTTGGAGAACCAGTTGAGTTCAACTGGCCCTTTTCGGACCCTGTGTCTGAATTGAGATTAGGAGCTGATTTCCTTTCTCTTACATCGGGTTCACCGTTTATTGCTGCTGTTTTTCCTCCTAGTCCTCGCCGTCTTCTGCGTGATTTAACGGCAGGATCAACCATGAGTGATTCTGGTGAGGAAATTCCCGGGTCTGATGACTATCGGCGCATCCCTCGTAGATTGTTTGAGGGAGACGAGTCTGAGCTGGCTACCACATCGTCAGCTGGTCCTTCTTTGCCACAGGGATACAGATCTCTGGGTCAGATTATCTCAGCTGCTGCCTCTATGGGAATATCATCTCCTGCTTCGAGGCCAGCTGCCACTACACCCAGGGTGTCTCCTTCGACGCCCGTCACTTCTGTTCCCGTGCGACCCACTGTTTGTGTGGCTGCCTCTTCTGCTGTTGCCTCAGCATCTGCTACTAGATCTGGGCCAACTCCAGAGGACATTTATCTAGCTACTGTTATACCGGAGAATATCTCTCCGGAGGAGTATCGGTTGTTTTTACAACAGCCGAACGCCGGAGCTGGACAGCTCCCCCAAGATCCTTACCGATATTTCTTTTCGCACTATGCACAAGACGACACTCCCGTGTATGGTTTTCCGGGTCAGCTTGACGAGCATGGGGACATTTTGCGTCTTCACATACGAAGGCTTATACGTATGTTCAAGGTTTTGCAGTACAACGACCTCGAACTTGCCGAGCTGTCTTTCCAAGGTCAACTTTGCGAGGTCAGCTTTGGCTATCAGTGCGACCCACGGAGACCGGCCCATTCAAGGCTACTCTGCCCGGGCAATGAGGAGCCGTTACATAATCCGCAAGGACCATATTATAACACGGTGGTCAACTTTGCTCGGCCTCGGCGGGGTGTCAACGGGGACGGCCTATGGACACGGGGGAGCCGTCCAAGCCTTCTTCTGGGTGCGGCCGCGATGTCCTGTTGTCTCCCAGCACGTTGCATATCAGCCGGGACCACTTTATGGTTGCCGCCGAGTCAAGCGGTTTCCGGCAAGCTGCACCGAGTCTTTGTTCCACCACCGAGCCAGCGGGTCATCCGATACAGCACAGTGTCTAGCCTCCCGAATAGCAGAAACATTCGGTGCAGCACAGGGCTCACTTACAACCAGGTCAGCCTGCGCAACCAGCGCCGCCTGTCTATCCGGGCCAACCTGTTCATTCAGGGCCGCCCCCTCATTCGGGCCAACCTGTTCATTCAGGGCCGCCCCCTCACTCGGGTCAACCTGTTCATTCAGGGCAGCCCTCTCATTCCGTTCACTCTGCTCAGCAGCCTGCTCATTCAATGCCGCAGCCGAATCAACAGCTGCGCCCTACGTACCAAGCTCCGCAGGGTTCCACTTATCAGCAGTCTACTCATCCTCAGAGTGGTTATTATTCTCATGGTCAATCTCAACCGAACTATAACCACTCTGGAGGCTCTCAGTATCATCCTCCTCCACCCGGTTCTAACTATGCTCAGCAGCCAAATCCAAACGCTGCTTATACGGGGCAGACGCCTAATCAGGGCCCGAACCCTGGTTATCAGGCCCCACACAATGGTTACCAGCAACCAAATCAGTCTGGCTGTACGAATTATGCCCCTCACGGTCAGAATCCTACGGGACAGAACCCATGGGGGCAGGGATATTCACAACCATCGTGGAGCATGGGTACCGGACCTTATTATGGGACTGGCATGGGAATTAACCCTCCATTGCCGTTCCTGGCTACCTTGGATCTACCGGACGTTTCGAAGTTGACCAATGATCCGATTGCTCATAATCCATATTGGTCCCCGGTTCCGACCAAGATACCAGGAGACTGTCCCAAGTTTGAGGGCAAATCTGGAGAAGACCCCCAGGCGCATGTGATGACGTATCACCTCTGGTGCTCGTCTAACTCTTGGACTGACGATTCGGTTCGTTTGCGTCTTTTCCGGCGTACGTTAACAGGAGCTGCTGCTAAGTGGTACATAGAGCTATCCCGTGGTATTTTTCAGGATTTCAACTCGTTAGCTATGGCTTTCCTCACGCATTTCGAGTTACCAGTCCGGTATGAGACTGGGACGCACCTCCTGTCTTCCCTGAAGCAGGACTCGGCCACTCACATCTCGGATCACATCCATGAGTGGCGGCGCCGTCGTCGACTGATCAAGTTTCACATACCTGATCAGATTTTGACTCACTGGTTCACCACCTCCTTGGTCAATAAAATCGCTCAGGATATCGCGATGGGAGCGTGTGTGACGGAGGAACAAGCTATCGCGCGTGCCCAGTACCTGGATCTTGTTTATTCGCAATCTGGCACGCTTTATGACATCCTGCCTGATGCTCCACGGCCCGGAGCCACAAAGGCCCCACCTACCCCTACGGTGGATGGTGTCATTGGTTCCGTTTCTCAAAATTCGAAGAAGTCTTCGAATGGGAAGCAGAAGGCTAATTCTTCCAACAATACCTCTGCTAATCCCGCCTCATCCGATTCTGGTAAAACCTCGGAGGTGAATGCCGTCCAGGCCAATCCTGCGGACAAATCCTCCAAGGGGAAGAAGAAGGGCAAAGGCAAATCAAAATCTGATGCCCCGAAACCGGAATCTAAATCTCGAACTGAGGATGGCTCCCAACGTAAGCCGAAATTTCCTTGCCTCATCTGTGAAGGTGACCATTACACTAAGGATTGTCCAAGACGATCCGAAGTCAGTCAACTTCTTAAAGGCTCAAAGGGAACTCCGGCTGTTTTAAAAGAGACATTTCCATCTCAGCAGACCCAGATGGTCGAACAAGGTTCATCATCTGCACCGTTTGGGTCTCAAGTTTTCATGATGAAGACTAATGCACCTATCACTATCGCTACGAGATCGAAGGATTACAATAATCAGCAGCAGGCACCTGGGAAGGCAGTGGCGGATGGACCGCCTCCTGCATCTGCTTCTGGTTCATTGGAAATTGAGAAGCCGACTCTCGAATCCGTTGTGAAGCCACCTCCCAAGGGTGTTCTTCGGAGATCCTCTTATAACCCAAATGCTCGTGCCGCTCAACATTATAGCATCGTTGAGGATCTGGCACAGGCGCCATGTGCCATGTCGGCACTTGAGGTTCTTCAAAGTTGTCCTTCACAACGGAAGGCTTTACTGTCTGCCATCGGTGGTATTGATCCCGCCGACTCGAGCCTTCTCACCTTTGATCTGGAGAATTTTACTCCCCGGCTTCCACATCAAATCGCTTTGGTTATTCAAGTCGGGATTAACGGTCTGAACGTTCACAGAGCCGTCGTAGATGAGGGTGCATCTACTTGTGTTATCTCCTCCACCTGTTGGAAGGCCATCGTCTCTCCAACTTTATCGTCATCTCCCAATGCCCTTGAGGCATTTGATGGTCGGGAATCTAAACCCCTGGGAGTTCTCGAGAGTCTGGCGATTACATTACAGGGAAAAACTGTCAACGTGGAAGTAGAAGTGGTTGACGCTAAACTCAACTACAATATACTTCTTGGCTGCAGCTGGACCCATGCCATGCTTTGCGTGCCGTCTACTATCTTTCGATTCATCAAGTTCCCTCACGAGGGCAAGATTGTCACGGTAGACCAGTTGTCATTTTTTACCTCTAGCTCCGAGAACAACGTGCCGTATGTGGATCAAATTCCGAATCCCCCAGACAGCATAGGACCTGGTCTTTTCAAAGACCCGGTCCTCATGGGTATTTTCCCTGCGCCGCCACCGAATACCGCTCAAGTCAACATGTTGTCCAGGACTGATGACCCCTGGCTGATTCCTACACCTGAGCAGGTATATGAGTTTGGAGAGTCCATGCCTTTAACGCCGGTAGAGATCAGCTACTGTGAGATTTTTGCTGCATCGGACCCTCCACCTCCTCAGCATGCTCCGATGAGCATGGCTCTTGACGTCTACTCACAATCCCCCTGGCTTGGTCAGGCTGATTCGCCTGATCCTCTTAGAGAGATTTTTCCCTCAGATGAGGCTATCATTGAAACTATGTCTCTGGAGGAGCTACCCTAGGGCGATGGGCATCATCGTTCCTCGTTTATGCCTAGCTTGGGGGCAATGACTGACTGTCTAGAGCGCTATGCTACTCAGGTTCCTTCCCCTCCTCTTCAAACGCCGATCTTGACGCACGAGGTCTTTTCGGAGGGTAATCTGAGTAACATTACTCAAACGGTTCCTATCAACATCTCTGTTAAACCAGGGATTGTTGAGAACATTCATGTGGGTGTGACCTGTTCTCCCGAAGAGATCCAGGTCTATACGGAACTTTTCAAAGAATTCAGAGATTTTTTTGCATGGTCCTACGAGGAAATGCCGGGAATTGATCCTAGTATTGTTGTGCACGAGATTCCAACCTATCCAGGTGCGAAACCCGTGCGCCAACGCTTGCGTCCCATGCATCCTCGGAAAGCTGCCGCTATCAAGGCAGAGGTTGAAAAACTTTTGAACGCGGGGTTTATTTATCCTATTCCCCTTACAGAATGGGTGTCCAATATCGTCCCTGTCGATAAAAAGCAGGGTACCATTCGAGTCTGTGTAGATTATCGCGATATCAATCGCGCCTGTCCTAAGGATAATTATCCCACTTCGTTTATCGATCGGATTATCGACGATTGCGCCGGGAGTGAGATCTATTCCTTAATGGATGGTTTCTCAGGTTACAACCAGATTAACATTGCACCTGAGGATCAACATAAGACCACATTCATCTGTCCGTGGGGCACTTTTGCATATAAAAAACTCCCGTTCGGCTTAAAGAACGCTGGCGCCACGTTTCAGCGAGCGATGTCATATGCTTTTCATGATATTCGCCATATTATCCAGCCTTATCTGGACGACTTGCCTGCCCATTCGGGTAAGCGAGAGGATCATCCGGAACATCTTCGCCAGATATTTCTTCGTTGCAGACGCTACAATATTAGGCTCAATCCTCATAAGTGCGTCTTCTGCGTCGATTCTGGCCGTCTTTTAGGCTTTATAGTCTCGAAAGACGGAATTCACCTTGACCCTCTGAAGGTTGAGGCCATTATAAATCTCCCGTCACCCTCCTCCCTTTATCAGTTGCAGAGTCTGCAAGGGAAAGCGAATTTTCTCAGGCGCTTCATCCCGAATTACGCCGAGGTGGCCAAAGGATTCACTCGTTTGTTAAAACAGAATGTTCCCTTTCATTGGGATGAAATCGCTCAAGAATCCTTTGAGAAGCTGAAGACATTGCTAGTCAATGCTCCGTTGCTTCGTCCTCCGGACTACCACCGCGACTTTACTTTGTATCTAGCCGCCGCATTAAGCACCATCGCCATGGTCTTGGTGCAGGATGACGAGAACGGTGATGAACATGTTGTTTATTACCTCTCTCGTAACCTTCTCGATCCGGAAACGCGTTACGCACATGTTGAGAAGTTGGCCTTAGCAGCCGTACACGCTGTACAGCGCTTTCGCCATTACATCCTTTTGCGCACGATAACAGTGGTTTCAGACTGTAACCCTATGACGTATATTCTTTCTAGAAAATTACTAGGGGGCAAGTACTCCAAATGGATTGTCATCCTGCAGGAGTTTGATTTGGAGTTCACCACTGCCAAGTCAACTAAATCACTGGTCTTCGCGGATTTGATATGTTCTCCCTACGGAATATACAGACACTACGAATAATATCTTGGGACGAAAAGCATGAAGTTCTTATCGATACTCGTGACCCTTGGTACGGTGACATAATAGTGTATCTTCAGACCTCAACGTTTCGGTCTGAGTTGGATAAAGCTGCCCGTCGTCGGATTCGGCACCAGTCCCAGCCCTACCGTATAGTAGGAGATACCTTATACCGCATTGGAGTAGATTCGGTGCTCCGGCGATGCCTAACCTTGAACCGAGGGCCGAAAGTCTTGGACGGCCCCGCCACGGTGGTGCACCGCGTGGTGGACACATGTCAGGATATGCCCTTGCCCGAATTCGACGGGGATGGCGGCCTTGTATTCGAGAGTTCGTCCCCTGAGTCCGAAAAATGCCATCAGGTAACGAGATTTTTCAGCGCAAGATGCGCGCGCTGCCATTGCCTTTGCATCCCGTTATTACCGTCGGCCCTTTTGCGAAATGGGGCGTGGATTTTATGACGTGTAACCCTCACTCGGCCGGGGGGCATGCGTATATCATTGTCGCCGTCGACTACTTCACTAAGTGGGCCGAGGCGATGCCTACACTAGCTGCTGACGGAAGAACGGCTGCTTCATTTTTATTCAACCATGTTATTGCACGATTCGGGGTTCCTCAAGCTATCGTCACTGATCACGGTACTCATTTCCGCGATTACATGATGGCGGAGCTGACAGCTGCGTTGGGCCTGCGTCACGACAGCTCAACGCCATATTACCCTCAAGCGAACGGTCAGGTTGAAGCAATGAACAAGGTTTTGGTCACTATGCTTCAACGAACAGTTGGGATTCATAAATCTAGTTGGCATCTCCAACTGTTCTCAGCTCTCTGGGCGTACCGAACATCTGCTAAAAGTGCAACCGGATTCACACCATTCCAACTGGTGTACGGTCTGGAAGCTACTTTGCCGGTTGAATGTGAAATTCCTTTGCTTAAATTAGCTGTGGAGCTCTTACCGGATACTTCTCCTGAGGAAGAGTGTCTTCTGTATCTTGAACGGTTGGATGAAACCCGTCGTCTAGCTGCTTTGATCATCGAAGCACAAAAGAAGAGGGTCAAATCTCATTTTGATCAATCTGTTTCTCCCCGTTCTTTCATTGAAGGAGACCTAGTCCTCTTGTACGATCAGGCACATGATAAGCTTGGTGTCGGTAAACTCCAGCCCATGTGGCACGGTCCCTACATAGTAAAACGTGTTTTGAAAAATGGGGCCTACGAGCTTATAGACTACGAAGGAGTTCCATTGGCGCAGCCCAGAAATGGGTTGTACCTTAAGAAGTACTACGCCTGAAATGATTTCTTGGTGTGGTGTGTGTACATAGGTGTGTGATTTTCATTTGTGTGCATGGTGTGGTGTGCTTTGTAAACATCTTTCTGCTGATCGGGTCTTCCTGGTTGTGCAGATGTCTATTCATCCATTTGTTGGTTTCGCGGATGGTGCCTCCCGCAGTACCAGGAATCTGTCTTCCGCAGCCTAGGTAATCTACGATCCTGCTGGTGAGTTGATTGACCTGCAAGGTGTGTGTTTAGGACGTACCACGAACAATATCGCGGAATATAGCGCCGTGTTGGAATTATTAACCGAGGCAGTAAACCTTGGTATCCGTGAATTGCTCGTGTACCTAGATTCACGGCTTGTAGTGTTGCAGCTGAACGGGCACTATTCGGTAAGAAACCCGTCCATTTTACGATTGTATTTGCGTATTCGATTACTGGAAAGGAATTTTGAATATATTACATATCATCATATACCCAGGCATTTGAATACATTAACAGATGCAGTAGCAAATTTGGTGTTAGATAGACATTTGCGCGATTTATAAATCATCATCACATGTAAAGAAGACTCATCCAGAAATAGATATGCATATATATAGATATCGAAATGTTTACATAGAAGTGTGTCACATAAAACTCAAAAAATATACATAATTGTCTTAATACATCTGGAGACACTGTGTCTCTCAAAAAATAGGTGTGGCTAAATCCTAGAGACTAATCGGCATGGTGCTCATGATAGCACGTCACTGCACGCACTAGCCGCCTCAGGATTCGGTGGAGCCGGTTTGGAACTCCCACCATATGGCGCTGGTACTCCATCGGTACGTCTGACAGTCGGGCATAGTCTGGGATCCCATGGACGATCCCCTCGAGGTTCTGAACCAGTGCCTCTCCTCCGGTACCTTCCCCCTGGATCTCGGGGGCGAGTTGTGTCCTCCGGAAGATAGGAGACATCCCGGCTGGTCTCTCAGGTCCTACATCTGCATGCATATATAATTGTGTTAAGACAAGTGTGTATTAACAAAAAAAAAAACATATAAACATAAAATCAAAAATATGAGGTCTTACCCAGCTCTTCGTCCCAGTCGTCTCCTTCTGGTAGCGGGAGATCCGGGTCCCCTGTAAAGTCAGTTCCCGCATAGGGCCAATCTTCCACAACGATCAGTTGGCGCCGTATCCATCTGAAGAACTCGGGCTTCCAGGACATCTGTTGCCCGCCTCCAGATCTGGGCATCAGTGCTGCCCAGCGAGCCATTCTCGGCTCTCGTGGTACTGGACTCGCCACAGGGGCCTCTTGGCCCTGGAAGGTTGGTATGCGTTCCAGAATGAACGACACCAAGATGGAACCATACCCAAACTGCTTTAGTTTGCCCTTTTTGCACTTTGTGAGCTGCCTTTTCATGTTAATGGTGACAGCTGTTGCCCAGTCATACAGTCGGGGACCCATGCATTCTGAGGCCAGTAAGATTTGAGTCTTTGTAGCCTCGTGCGGTGCCTGCGATCCAGCAGCCCGCGTAATGGTGTGGAGTACAACTCTCAGTGCTAGGTCGGGGATGGTCGAGATGTATACCTTCTTACTCCCTGTTCCTGTTTGTGCCCCACGGCACACCCGCGCCATTACTTCTTCCATCTTTTCCCCTGATGGTCTGCTCCCAGTCAGTACAGGGATTGGACCCCTGCGGGATAATCCAGTAACGAAATAAATGTCAGTGACCTCCAATTCCAACACCTGGTCTCGTATTCTGAATACTTGGTCATTTTCATCCCGGAGGTTGATCAGATATTGGAGGAGCTCAGGCTGAGCTCGTAAGCATGGCGTGAGGAAGAACTTTTTTAAGCCACAGTCTCTCAGAGCATTCATACATGCTTGGCTTTGCATGGCCTCTTCGTCCTCATCTCCGTGTTCTCGTTCCTTCCATTCGATTGCCATTCTGACTGTTTATCTGCATTCACATGGTTCAAAGCCCCTGATTAGATCTTCTGTGAGCTTCAAAATTCAAGAAATTTGGCATAAATAGTGGAATTTTAGGCGGAATTTTGGGTTCCGCCACTGGCGCGACTGTTTTGCTGATAGTCGCGCCATGTGGCGCGGGCCCTTTGGTAAAAAGAGCTCAGTGGCGCGGGTCCGTGCCCGATACCCGCGCCACTTGGCCCGGCCCTAAAATTTCAAAGGTGCCCTTACAGAGCTGATTTCTAAGGGGAAATCATTAAAAAATGCATGAAAAGAAAGAGAAAAGGAGCGCCTCTTACCTGCCACAGACGAGACGCTGAATGGTTGCCTGGATTGGTCGCAATCACCGTCAGAAGATTCTGCTCCAAATGGACCACTGTTGCTCTCCACAAGGTAAATAGTAAAAAGTAATTTCATTTTTTACCATTGGACATATTTATAACTTTTCGACGTTAAAATGAGCTTTAAAAGTTATTTTTGTCAAATATTTCCATGTATTATGTCGAAAATGGATTTTACGCTTGTTGGCTATGTGCATCGACAGGTTTTTGTGACTTAAAAGGTGGAAACGAGTTGTATTTTATACTTTTTCGGACTCGGTAAATACACGAAAAAGTCACTCTGGAGTCATCTTTCAGCTCTTTTCTGACTCCCTAAATATGAAAAGATCGTCGAGGCCCTTGTCGTTTCGATCTCGTTAAAATGGACACGAATCGACATTCACCCAGTATAAGTTTAACACTTTTTCGGGCTGGGCTGGATCGATTACGAAAAAGGAATACCCTAGCCTATCGTGACTAGGAGGTTTTCCCGGATATTGTTTTCTACCTTTTCGGATCTGGGGAACTATTTACGAAAAGGGACCTGTGGAGTTTTCTTTTAGTTTGTCTTTTCAAACTCTCTAAACATGAAAAGCGGCCAGTTCTTCCTTTGTCGAGACTCGTTAAGAATACACCGATGACATTGGATTCATGCCGTGGCCGTTCTCGAGATTCTCTTCCTAGGACTCGTTAAATGCACTAGGATGGATTCGCCCGAAGGGCGGACTTATATCACAAGCATATGCTATCCCCTTCAAGCTTGTTATCAAAAATAATTGGGGTACTCGCCAGAAATGGTGGGGGAAAAATGGAACCATCGTCGTTGTCGTCGGCGGTATGTCGCTCTTGAACATGGCACTTGTCTGCATTCGTGTCGGGTTGGGGACATCTCATCTCGTTGCTTCACTTTGCCTCCATGGGTTTGGGTAATCTTTTTTGACCTCTCATCTGTTCACTGCCTCGTCACCATGACCTCTGATTCGTTGATGTCAAATACTGCCAAGTCCACTGTCGTGCCGTTCATGTGTTCAAGAGAAGTTGGCCTCTGCAAATATCAACCTTCCTCTGTTTCTCATACGATCCAGATTCACAACAAAACATCATGTTCCTCTGTCTCGTGTCGATGATGTGGGAATCATTATGGCCCACCTTCGATCAAGGTCACTTCCTGTCGACATCAACTCATTATCCGGGAAGTTGGTCTAGAGACTCTTGATGGTACCTTGGAGCCTGCATGCCTCAATGGCAGGTTCGTCGCATTCGACGTGAGGTTTACATCATTGACCTCCGATCGAGTGATTCTGCGGGTGTTCGACGTCAACTCATTTATTCACACGCCGTAGATTGTACCTGTAGTACCTTGAGGACCATTGTCATTATTGGTGGTTTCTCTCGCGTCTGTTAACGGCTTTCATCATTGGCTGGTAATCAGACGATGTTCTTGCATGTTCGACATCGGCTCACACATTCACATGCTAGAACTTGTACTTGTTTGGGTCGAGATGGAGCGCAAGACCCTGGATTGTGTCTGTTGTAATCCAGGCTGCGATTGTGGATTATTGTCATTATGTACATGACTCAATGATTGGATGGCTGCGACCATACCCGAGTCTATTTGTTTGATCTTAGTTGGATGGCTGCGCCCATACCCTGGATCCGGATTATAGCATACTCTGTTCGGATGGCTGCGTCCATACCATATATATACATCATGTACTTGAGATATCAGTTGTATCTTTCTGTGCAGGTTTTCCGACGGCGGGCCTTCGGTTGGACATGTTCTCGTAAAGCATTTCACCCCTCTCTCTCTCGGGCCTCATGCTTTAGGGGGCATCTGTTACACAGTAATTTGTCACCGTCCCTACCATTCCCCGTCCCGCACAATGGAGGACCCATTATGTGACTTGTGAACACTGTCATGCCTTGAAAACATCATCAATGCATCCCTCTGAGTATGAGCTTCATTTCCCCTTGAGACATCTCCTTGCAAAATCCATGAAAAACAGCTCTTTTTGCATTGGCGCGGGTAGACAGTTCAGTGCTCGCGCCAATCAGGGAAATCCTGTAAAGAGGTCGCGCCACTTGGCGCTCTGTCATAGAGCAACAATCGCGCTTAAATATGGATGGCGGAAGTTGAGTTCAAACAAACTCACAACCATTGCCTATCTTGAGTTGGGAGGTTTGGCTGCGGAAGTTCTATGGAAGGGAAGTGGTTTTGCCACCTTCTATGGAACCTTCCTTGTTGATAGGGCCAATCCCATAATAATAGGGATCCCAACTCCCTCCTTCCCCATCTATAAAAGCTTGCTTAGATCCATGGCAAGCTAGTCTTGAAGTGCTGAAGCTTTGCATCTCCTATTCCCAAGTGCCTTTGTCTTTGTAAAGAATCCTTCCCTTCTTTCCTTAAGGCCCATTTTTTCCTTAAGGCCCATTCAACGAGGAGACCATTGTTACGAGACTACGGGGGTTTGCCTCCTTAGCGAGCTTTGCGAGACGTGGACAGAACCCGTTCGAAGGAGCTGCTGACGTCGAACTTGGTTGTAACTACATTAACACATCACTTTAATAGATGACTATGATTATGGTTCCACTCCTTTTTCCATCATGTTAATGCGAGTAATATCTTTTCTGACCGATGTTTAGTTACGTATGCTGGTTCCTATGCATGTATCTGTTCGTTTCTTCTGTGTGCAGGTGTTCATCCACGGAGATCGTGGAAGGATTGTGATCTGCCAGGGCTGAAGGACGGGGACATCTTCTTTTTTAGATCTAGCGTTGGAATCCAGGTAGGCTCTTATCCCAAGTCTTTCATTCGTAACTAGGAGCTTGCGTCATAGCATTGTTTTTTTGTTGCTAGACCCCTGCTGGGCTAGTAGGGATCGCCTCTGTCCGCAGAGGGGATTTACCTCCTCAACATGCGGCGACATGCAATGTACAGGAATTTTCCAAGACACGTTAATAACCAATGTGAATAATGCGAGGAAGAAAGCACGCAACACAATGTGACAGACAAGGCCTATGACACCATGCAATGCCATGTGTGAGAAGGATCAACTAATTACCAGTGGAAAATAAGGCAAAGAACGTTTAGTGATTATCTGAATGTTATGCAGCAACAAGCATACTGAAAAATCATGAGTGCAAAAATAAATGGAAAATTATAATGCAGAAACTACTGACCGCAATAAAATGCAGCAAGCATAGTTTTAAACACATGTAAACCTAATTAACAAAATTTATTAACAGATCCTAGCTAGCCTAAACCTAAAACCCTAGTTTAACCAAAGAGGTGGTCGGGTCATGTGAAATCGGCTTTCCAGTGCAGCCATCGCATTAGTTCCCGCCCTGCAAGAACAACAATGTTTGCAATTAGTGCCAGCATACAAAATCGTGCACTAAAAACAAGACATACCTGAAGATCATGTGTAATAGAAAGAAGGTTGTGGCCACCTACCAAAGAACGTGCCATAATAGATTGTGCTAGCTAAATTTCACTTTCATCCTGATACATAGACATAGGTACTTGAAATCTATAATGATTTATATATGACACACATCCATCGATGCTCAACCCTAGGTCCGACCGAATCAGGGAAAGATATTTCGTATTTACAGGTATATTCATTGGATAGGATTCGTCAAACCAGTCGGGAATCTCATCATGATTTTTAGGATGATCACTTTGATAGAACCAAAAAAATAGGCATCTGCCAGGTGAATTTGAGATGCTTGCAAATCCACTTGCAGAAACCCTAATTTTGAAAACCCTAGTTCGAAGTTGTTCCTAGGTTTCGCTAAGGATGTGAGAATCCGAAGTAACTGTCAGCGAAGGTTGAAATTCCTTACCATCTTGGACCAACTCTAGGCCTTCAAGCGGGGGGCTTCCAAACTTTGATGGTTTCGTGAGATTAATTGGCAAATGGATGTGATCATAAATTGTAGTGATTAGAAAAATGTCAGTGGGCTTTATATCAATTTGGCCGAATGGTTGTGCACTGACAGATTGACAATCCAACGTATCAGATTCTTCAGATTTCCCAGGATGGGGTGAATTGACTGGAAGATTTCCAGGCAATAGAGAGGTTTTCCAAACATAACATGCTTGCGCCTGAGTGCAACTGGTACAGGCTAGGCAACAACTTGAAAGATTAGAGACAATGGTCGGTGTTTCCCTTCTAGTGAATAAATTAGGGTATATCGGTTGTTGCATACCAGCCGTTAGGTGATAGAGAACTGTGCTTAGGGAAAGATCACTCGACTGGAAGACCTACTCAAATGAGCTGACATCTGACGTGGTTATGCTGAGAGGCATGTGATACATGGGAACTGTCATTTCAGAAACCCTAATTCGAGGAACCCTAGTTGAATTTTTTTGAGGGGTCTCATCAGGATCGTAAGAACTTGAGGTAACAACTAGCAGAAGCTAAATTTTTTTGATTTCCTGATGGGTCCTTGAATCTTCACAAAGCAGATTATCAAATTTAGGAGGCTTCATATGGTCTACAAATAGGTACAAATGACAGTCCTTAGAGGCATGAGTGAATATGTTTTCAGATAAGCAGTGATCACTGGAGCCATCGATTTGATCAGGTTGGGTACCTGGCACATTAGGCTGCCTAGGAGTTAACAATTGGGATGGATCAATAAAAGTGACATCTTGAGGTTGCCAAGACAGGGAGTTACTCCTATGGCTGTTTAAATATTTCGGACAAAAAAAAAAAAATCAGATCTAAGAGATTCATCAATTTCATAATGTGATTTTGAAACATCATTCGTATGTTCGTGACTGGTCAACACTAGTATAAGATAATTTTGAATAACTTGAATAAATTACAGAAGTGGGTGAATCATGAAATAAATCAGGAAAGAATGAAGGAAAATATTCAGAAGCAGGGGTATCAGCCGTGCACGGGCCTTCCTTATGCACATCAGTGTCATCCGGAGAGGCTGATGATTCCACATGCCCATCACGGCCCAATGATTTCATAAGGAAATCATCTTTGCCTGGGAGAAGACTAAATTTATTATTAGTATGAGAATGATAATTAGAATTGTACCCAGGCAAACATTCAATGGAATCAAGATAGGTTTCATTGACAGGGAGAGACATTAGGTCAATATTCTTTTCAAGTTCCGAATTGACAGAGTGTGTGAAATATTTCGGGACAAATTCTAAAAAGCTGGAAAATTGAGGGTTATCATCACAAACACTGGGATCGGGCTCTGTTGTCGATTGAAATTGTTCTAGGGAAACAAAAATCACTAGTCGAAACTGTTCAATTAAATATGTCCAATCGACATCCCTTTCAGGGAACTCAAGACACAAATTAACAAACCTGATAGAAATATCCTCTATAGATTCTTGAGGTTCCATTCTGATTTCATTTAACTTCATTAATACATTTTGAAAATCATACCTATGAAAGGCTTGTTGTAATTTACCAGTGAGCTGTTCGAATGAATGGATGGAAGCTACCGGCAATGTGTGGCACCATTTCTTAGCACGACCTCCGAGATTGAGGGAGAAAAGCACGCAAGCCAACTCCTCGTCATCAACTTCGTAACACTCACAAAACTCACAGAAATCTGAAAGGTGCTCGGTTATGGAAACTCCGTTCTCACCATCGAATTTTAGCTGGGACAAGTGATACATAGGTTCATCGGGGATTGAGCAACGAGAACCAGATAAATCCGATAAACACCTTGGGAGAATGATTTGGGGACAAGCCATTACATATATGATAATAACTGCAAGCTCTGAGGGCTTAGCTTGTCATCTGGCCCTCCTTCTAGCGCCAATTTGTTGGCAGGAAAATTTGTACTGCCGACAAAAAGGGGGTCTCCTCGGTGAAAGGTCCTAATTAGACCTCACATACTTTGGGATAGGAGCCCCATCCGGTATGTGGGCTCGACTGCTGCCATGATTGTTTCCACTCTTGGTTGCTAGATGAGAAGATGATGGAGTAGAGGTGAAAATGAAATGCCCAATCAATGGAGAAAAATTAGCCCAAGATTGAGGAACCATAAACAACGATACAAGCAAGTCTAAGTAGCAAAATAAAAGGGAGATATGCCATAACTAGGATCAGTGAGTCGAAAACCAGTCAACATATATGAAAGAAAACACGCCAGAAGTTAACTGCAATGTAGTTCACAATAGACTACCGCCATGGCAAGGACAAATAAACACTAATCCAGGAGCAGACATACATGCAATTGTTGAGAAATAGTTCATAACTGATGACATGCATGAAAGCAAACATACAACATAATGAAGTACTAGACAGCTAGTACTATCACCACAAACAAGCACGTGAATCAGTGCCAAGAAGGAGAATATATTATTAATGCTGCTGCAACGTCAAATACATGTTTACAACTTGTTAAAACCCAATAGTGGAACATGGGTTGTTCATATCAAAGCATGATGAAAAACCCTAGCCTCGCTACCCTTCTTTCTACTTGATACCATGAGTTGAGTGCTTTTAGCTCTCTTGCAAAAATTCCTCTATCGTACTGCTTTCATTGTCGAGCTAAAAGTCCTAGTCTCCTTTTCCTGAAGTTGTATGTATAGTCTGAGATGACTCTTGAGTTGCCCCATTGACTCTTGGTATTCTCTACTGTTGGACTAGTTTGTGACTTGGGACATTTGCGACCTGCCACCCTAGGAAATTCACGACCTGTGACCTCGGGAAATCAGTGACCTGCGACCTCGGGAAATCCGCGACCCGAAACCTAGGGAAAACCGCGACTTGCGACCTCGAGCAAATCCACGACCTACGACCTCGGGTAATCTGCGACCTGCGACCTCGAGCAAATATTCGACCTGTGAGCTTGAGAAATTCTGCGACCTATGACCTTGAGCAAGTTTGCAACATTATTTTGGTGATCTCTGGGTTTCGTAGCGAGATTTCTCTTCCTTCATCTCTGTTTCGTGACCAGGTTCCTTTGAGCTTAGAGTGAGTGTCTTGGGGATTCGTGAGAACCCAATCGCTCTGCAAAGGACCTCTTTTCTTACTGGGAAAGACTCTGGCTCTTTGTGCAAACAAAACTTCCACCTGTAACCACATAACATATGTTACATGTCTTCATGATTGAATAATAATAATGCCAGAGGCTTATTTAATTAATTGTAAGAGTGAAAATGATAAATTTAGACCCCTGTGTTGTCAAGTGTTGTGCCACTATGTCATCAGAGTGAATGGCTCATGTAGGTTTTATCTGCGCCTCTTCAATCACTACAATGTCCATCGGTATCGCTATGGACTGAGTGCTGAATGTGGATCTGTAGTTTAACTTGTTTTGGTAGTTGTTACTTCATAGGGATGTGGCTCAAGCGATGAGACGTGATGCTCCCTCCTTATTTCTGAACATCGTACCATATAGAAATGAATTTATAAAACATGGGTATGGACATGGATCTGCTGCTTCTACTTCCCTTGATGAGATGGATCTTCCACACTTGTGACTTTTGAAGTTGTAGACCTAGATGAGGTCGAATGCTTCACAAAGGAGAATTTGATGACCACATAGAGGCATATCTTTAAGTTGTTCACTTCCTTTTGTTACACAGCCAATGATGCATTTGCATTAATTACAATCATATTTACAGATACATATTTCATGAAAACTTCATTCTTCCATGACCATAGCGGTTTAAGGTTGATTAATGCACTCAGCTCCGACCAAGATGTAACGCATTCCAAATGTGAGCCTCATCTGGTTGACGCAGGACCACCCTGAGATCCTAACTCACAAGCTTGAAGCTATCGAGTCCCTTGCCCTCATTATCAGACATAAAACTATCCCCTAAATCTTTCTTGGGAATGAATGGAAGCGGGGCTTCTTACAACATTTCCTTGTGACCCAATATTGAAATTCAACAGCGAAATATTGACTTTTTAATATCGTATCGAGATATTTTGGTGAGAAAATGATGATTCCCTTCACATCACAGCCTTGTAACTTGGGATCATTCAGCGTAGGTAAACTCCTGGAAGTCACATAGTCACAAGGCTATGTAAGTCAGGCTACTCGGTTAATTCTTGAAACTTTGTGACCCCGCGACTTCGTCGCATGGTTGCAAAGCCATGATAGTCGTGATTTAGGTGGCTCTGCATGTTCTGTGACCCAACAACCTAGTCACATAGTCGCACAGCCATGGAAGTCACAATTTAGGTGGCTCCCCATGTTCTACGACCCAGCAACCTGGTCGTCCTCGCCACAGGTCGCATTCCCTCATATTTTGTTCCGTCGATACTTCTACTAGCATTGGCATGTAGGGACGCAATCAATGAAGCATGATTATTGTCATGAGTCTGTTTCTCTTACCTGTTTGGAAGAGCATGACTTCGGAACCGGTCAAGAGCATCGACGGTCCCTGACTATTGTGAAACATGGAGGTCGCAGTGTAGGATGCCGTGGATTGCATACTTCCAATCCAAAAAGAAACTTTTTTGTTTTTAAGACTAGTAGAGAGGAACCATTATTTCCTCCCCTCTGCCTCTTTTCTCAATTAAATTGAATGCACACATCGAATGGTTCAGTGGTCAACATTTTATTAGCCTCCCTGTTCTGCGGCATGATCGGTGTTGTATCTAAGATGCAGGTGGGTGATTTCTTTTGGGTCAACGAGGAGGAGCTAGAATGGTCACAGTATCGATGGCACATCATGTAATTTCCTCGTGACTATTTTAATTGCAGTATTCCAACAGAGATTTCCTTATGAACAAACAAAGCTTTGCTAGCAACTCTGCATTTTTCTCCTCCACAAAAATATCTCTTGTGCCCTTATCGAAAATGAGGGAAATCTCCTCTTTCCCAGTTAATGGATGCACATCATGAGCTACATCACCCACAAGAAAACGCGTTTTGATGCATAATTACTTCGCATGCATTCATAACAAGGGAAACGACAACCGTGCTATCGACAAACCAATTATTCACGGTGGAGTCTGAGTAGGTTCTAATATTGAGGACTTTAACTCACCAGTAAGCGATTTAAACCTTTCGTTGATGATTTCAAAAAATTGTGATTGAGGTTGTGATCCATAATCCTGCACTAAAGCATTTTTTACCGAAAAATCATCGTTAGTCATCCCCTTAATCTCTGATGCTTTTCTGGAGTAGTTGACCACACAATGTTGAATAATTCCTCCTCCATAGGAGGGAGAGCAAGAGGATCGTTGGGTAAAAACCTCGGCCATGCCACTTGATTTTCAGTTTCAACCTCCATAGTGAAAATAAGGGCATGTTGTTTGTATAAGTCCCATTAAGTGATTTGAAACCCTGTCATTGTCCGTGCTTAGGAATGCCCACCGTCAGCTCCAATCACCAATCTTGCGTAGAGATATTTCCCATCATTGAGTTCGATCTTGGCCAATTTTTGGCGAATATAAGACGAACCTTTAGGCTTCTGATAAGAGGTTGGGGATGATTTATTATTCTTTGGTTCTTGTGATAACATTGATTTTGCTAATAATGGAGAATTCGGTTTGAACAACACATATTTTACTTGTACTGGGCTTACTATATCATCAAATTTTATATCCTGTAGGTGCGATAAAAGGGCATTGTGAATTAATTTGTTCTCCACTACATATCCCAATATTCACTTCCCTACATCCCTAGCATTGTACCGAGTATAGCCCCAACTAGTGTAGTCCCACACCTGCATTTTATAAAATAGTGCAAGTCTGCATGCTTGCACATATTCCCATGCAAATTCCATGGCTTTGGAATGTGATGGACTCTAAATATCTTATTTGATGTTGCCTATTTAATTAACTATACCAAACTTGATACACATGTCTAGGCCATAAAAAACTTGATGCACAAATTCATCACCCCCCAAATACTGGAAGAATCACTATATCCATCTGGAGCAATGCACCAGTGAATTCCTGTATATCCCAATCCTTCTACAAGAAACCGTTCGTATACCTGATGATTGTTAATATAATTGCCTCATGCAAGGAACCTACATTTTCCACATAATGACCCACAATAGGAGGAGCACCGTGGATGATATGGTTATAGAATAAAAGCACCACCGGTAAAAGAACTTTCCAAACATCGATCATAGATAATGCTAATAAGAACGTTGTAATTAGCATTTCCATAATCACCATCATCAAATATGCAGCAAGAAAAGCTACCGCATTGCAATTGATGCACGTTGCTGATTTAAGCCACCACTTGCTTTAATAAATAGATACCCATTTGAATCAGGTAACCCTCTCCCTTTAGGAATGAAGATGCACATCCAGAAGGATGTGGCTTAATCATGATTAACAATTCCTCTAACTAGTGTGCTCTTGTTATTTTAGTTCCAATTTATTTCTCCCAGTGTGATGGTAATATTGTTTGGTATATCATCTGTGGGGTCAACTTGCATGCAACATTATAGTATTAATTAGTTCAAGTTACCCTTTAGAGAACGATTCCCCCCTCCACATAATTTACATGAGACTATGAGATTAAGTGAAGTACCCAAACAAACTGCCTAATGACCCATGGTGAGAGGGATTCTAATGTACATCCTTAATACACATAAAATTTTCCATTCGAGTGTATGCATGGTGATCCCTCCACACATGGCGTGGCTGCGGAAAAAGTATTTCGTTACGAAGGTAAGAAGGTTTACGAGGGGCTGGGAATAGGCCACGGGGATGTCACTGAGTACAGGCTGGGTGAAAATCCTAATGGCTTAAGCGAGCAGGTGGGGACCTGAAATTTTGAATACACCCAAAATTTGGGTGGTGTTGTAGCGGCTACAATAGGTTCACAACATTATAATGAACCTAATTAAAACTTTGTGTGTGTGTGTGTGTAGGGACCCTTTCCCTATAATCATGGCTACTCATTGTGACCCATCTCTTCAATATTTTATAAAGATCACATTGTATATTTGTAATGATCATTCTCATATCAATAAATATTATTTGTCCTTTGGGGCTATGGCTTCATGTCTTTTCTTCTTATTATCAATGGCCTCCTGTGAGTACCACAAGGTTTCTGACAAGTGATATCAGAGTATTTCATTCTTCCATTTTGACAACACACTACCATCACTACTACATCACACCATTGTTATGTACTTACTTTGAAACTCCCAGTGTAGTTATGTTGAAATTACCAACCCATGCGCCACAATAAAAACAGATCATAAGATACCCTATCAAAATTATAGAGTTTAAAAATATTAGAAAGTTGATCATTTGAGTAGGGGGCTACATATAGTTGTGTTTAGAAAACTCAGTCACGGTAACACCCTCTGTAGTAGGGAAGGATGAATCAAGAAGAAAATTGTCTTAATTAGACTGCACTCATCAAGAATTGTAGACGTGGGTGCACCTACAAGTTGAACATTTAGTCAAAGATGTGTTTGTGGGATCATGAATATGTTGGCATACCCTTAACCATTATCAATTATTTGAGAAATTGTAGATGGATATCTCAAAATAGTAGAGGGAGGTTTTTAAGTAAGAATAAAAAGTAGATCTTCATTTGCGAAATGAGAAGGCTTGCCTAGAAAATACAGAATTCCAATAACTGGAGAACATTCAGCATACACATTTCAAAACCACCCTATCATTTAAATGGTAAGGGAGGCATTTAAATAGATGAAATACCCTTTCATACCCCCATAAGATCCTGTAAGTGCCCATTTTATAGGAGAGAAATTTAATTACTAAATGGGTTGTACAAATATAATTTGGCACACTAAAGGAGTTACATAATGCTAAATGAAAATTATGACATCACAGGGACACATGCCAACATGTTCTTTATTTTGGATTAAGGTGCTCATCAATTTTTAAACTACTTAAGAATATAGCAGATTTGTCATACGTTGAGGCCCACGTACATGCTTTTAATGTATAATGCATTTGAACCTAACAATATTTGAATATATAAGATTCCATTACATGTTTACCCATTATGGCCTTTATGAGTTGTGATTGACTTATTATAGTTTTTACTTTGGAAATGGGCATTCATAATTTGACTTGGAAATTTTTATCACACATATTTGCACCAATAGATCCACACGAGAATTATAGACAAATTGACCCACTATCACTGTCAATTTGACTCTCCATTTGGATTGGTTTTTCATAGTCTCAATCGGGTGTCCCTAGGGTTTGTATGCTTCCCCGGAATCTCTAAATCTATAATAAACTCAAATCTACAAAAAAAAAAAAAATCACTACACTTGAAATCCCAAGAGCACTCAAGAATAAATTATTATGATTAAGAAAAACTCAAATTTTTGAGATCAAATTTCCTAAGAAAAACTAGATCGGTACTTGAAAATAAAAGAAAAGAAAAATATGCTTCAAGAGAATGAAATATTCAAAGTAAAGGTATCAATGAACAATTTATATCCTTGCAATAAATTGATCATTAAACATCCATGTGAAAAATCAATGAACCATCAAGGCATAGGGTGAGAAATAGCAGAGAAACAGAAGGCAACCATTACAATGTTAGGTGCCCTTCAATAACAAGAATCAAAATTTGAACTAGTAAATGATCAATCAAAATTTTGGTTCCAAGCACAATGAGAAATTCAGTGAAACATTTTAGGAGTCACAGTTCATAGAAATTTGGTAAGGTACCAATTAAGCTAGAGCAGATCCAACTTGGGATTTGTTGATATTGCAAAAAATTGCAGGTGACTAACTAGAGATACTTTAGAAAAAAATGGCATCTTATGCTGCCTAGGACATGGCTAACTGGGATGAATTCTAGGATTTAATTTGTGCTTATCCAGATGGTGGATGCGACCCAAAAACCCCAGGGAAGAATTTTCCTATATAATCTCTACGATACAATCAATAGAAGAAGAAAAACACTTTCTTTACAATCCAAACTACAAAACCATTAGAATTAAATATCCCATAAAACCCAAAATGAATTAGGAAATTTCATAACTGAAGTCTAAGATTTTCAACTACTAAGATCTTAAAAAACCAACATCCTTGATAACATCTCTGATTATATACAAAATAATTTAGAATTTTTATTTTGATTCAAGGAGAAAGTGTCCTATAAACCTGGTAGGCCTCTAAAGATGTTAAAAGAAAACATAAACATATATATATGTGCAATGGAAAATGATTTATAAAAATAGAGGCATCTCCACTCTAGAACATGAGATATCAATATATGTGACTGAGTCTATAAAGGAACAATAAAATGGAGCAGGATTTGGGTTTAGTCAAAGACTAGGCATTCATATGAGTTGAGTGAATTGTTAAAGGGAAAAGTAGCAATGGGTCATGTAGTGGGTAGTTTGGTAGATGGCCACTGAGTTATAAAGGAACACCTAGGAATGCCTAAACAAAGACACATGAATTTGCACATAGGTGTTGAAGATGTAGATAGAAAACTACAAGATGTGAGAGGATATATCCACAAGTACATACAAGATGATACAAATGGCCAACGCTTACAAATTTCATAATACTTTTGGGGAACTATTTATAAATTTCTTTACAAATATTTGGTTGCACCTCTGGGTAACAACTGAAGATTCAGATCTTCATTCATTTTCTTTATCTTAATTCCATTGTAGCATGGTAACATTGATTTTGGTGGTTGGGGAACCTGTTCCCAGCTTTTCCCATTTCTGGGAGCTTAGGAGCTGGAGTGAAATGTTCTAGAATTGGTGGGTGGTTTCTGGAGCTTAAGGAATGCTATAGGAGCTTCTAGATAGTACTGAGTCATTTCCAATGGTGTTTCTTAGTCTAATCTGGTGATCAAAAACCACCAAAGGTTCCTGGGTTGTGGGGGAGTTTATAGCTCCCTGATAGGCTATGAACTTATAGGTGTTCATGACCACACATGACCAAGGTAAACTACCATACACCCTCTTTTCATGACATGTCAGTGCTCTTGGGCCAGCATACTACCACTGATTCCCTAAGATAATTTTTATAATAAGAAAACCCTTAATCTGAACTTGTGAGTCTTGGAAGACTTGGAGGCTGGAATAGTTTTTAGATTGTGAGAGCTTCAATTGAATAGTTCTTGGTTCTAGCCTTTTTTTTAGGTATATGTAATCAATTTTATCATTGTGATTCATGAGTAATACAATTGCGGCATAGTGTTTCTGAAATGTGAAGGGTGTAATATCGGTATAACGCAATATATTTAGATAACAGACTCTACTATGATGTTCGATATTTATTCAGTTATTCTAAGTTGAAATCCAGATGCCAATCAACAGTATAAGATCAAACCTGGTAAGGATTTCTTTTGGGAACCTTAAATATAATAACTGCCATCTTTCCAAAACTGATGAAATCTATTTTTCTTTCAGTTTCGTGATGTTTATATCTGAAGAGTTCAGTGCCAAAGAAAAATTAGAGATATATAAATTTTTCTACCATGAGCAGATTCTGAAATCTAATTTTGATTGCTAGATATGTATTGCCTTTATCCATCTTATTCTGGATTTTCTGGAACTTATGCCTAGAGTGACATGATTGAGAATCATTCATATGAGAACTTCCTTGCAATCTCTGTGGCTCATGACAATTTTTAGATTTGGTTGTTGTATTTTTCTAATACTTTATTTCAAGATATATTGCTGATCTCTTGTATTGTATAATTTATACCTTATTTTTCCATCACCACGTCACTATATTTTATTTGGTTTATTCAAATTAAGTCCAAACTCTTGGATATATATGATTCCAATTTGTATTTAGAGTCTACAACCATCATTTGAAGTGTGCTTCCATTCCCACTGTTTGGAGCTTCTCATTTTCTATTTGTTTTTTCCTTGCCTCATTTCTTGGTGTCATTTCTCTGTCATATAGAAAAAGAAGAGCTTTAATTCCTCTTCTCTTTACCTTTAGGCTTTCATCATTGTTCGATTTTTGTTTTCTTCTTTGTCCTTTTGTGTATTTTCTTTTTGTTTTTCTAACTAGCTGTGTGATGTGTTCCTTAATCTGTTGTACACTAGATTGCATAGAGTACCGAGTGTTTTATTATAATTTTTTCATTAGTTGTATTGAAGTTATCACAACTCGATAGTTTTTCGATTCCACATTTTGGTGGATTATGTAATAGTTACTTCTTACAATTAAATAAATAAATGGTATGTTGCTTCATTTAATCTTGAATGGTATCATCTTGTTTATGGCACGGTAATGTTCTTTTTCAATTTTTGTAGGTTTCTCTCTTTTATCCTTGTTATGTATTTTATCTTTTTCTTATCTCTCTCTCTCTCTCTCTCTCTCTCTCTCTCTATATATATATATATATATATATATATTATGTACATTCAGGTTTGGACATGTGTCCCTGCAATCCTGAAACTCGTGCAACAGAGCTTAATTCTCACAATTATACTGATAAATGCTTGTGATGATGTTGTGGCTTTTATGGACTTTCATACCGTAAAAAATATGGCCAAACATTATTCGGTTGTTCGCTCAACATGGGGAATGCCTTGTAATTATATGGATTAGGACTTGTAATTATGATAGTAAGTTGGGCATGTTAGAAGTCAAAGTAGTGATATTGGAAGCATACACTTTTAATTAATAATGGATGGATTTATGTAATTAATTTAATTGAATTGAATGACTAATGTCAGAAAACACAATTTTTTAAATAAGAGATAATTGATTTAATTATTATTAAAGAGAAATAGTTGAATAGTTAAATATTCAAGTTTCAGTTTAAGAATGAGTGTTTTCATTTTAAGTTTCTAAGCAAACTAGTCATTTAAAATTGATGGAACTACTTGCATAGATCCATCTTAATTCTATCTATTAAACATCTTAAACATCAAGAGAGATAAAAAAATACAGGCACAAAAGTTTCAATAGGTAAAAAAAAAGTGAGATGGATCTATGCAAGTTTATTTTATTATTATAAAATTTTAATATTTTTACATTATTTATTTCAGTGTCTATCATTTTAATTTCTTAGCATTACATTATGTTAAACATATCCTCAATTTTCAAATCCAAAGGTTTAGAATATGTACAACCCCATTGACTAAGAAATGAAATTGCTACACAGAGATGGTCCTAAGCAGATTTGTGACAGTGGTTTTAGTAGGTCCTAAGCTAGGCATATGTGTTGAAAACATGACTAATGGAGTGAGTTCTAATTTAAAGATTTTCCATAGACCTACTCAGTCTTCTAATGGAAACTTTTGACCTCATGTAACAACATATGAAATCATTGGTTGATGACATGACTGTCAACTGATAATTTATTTTCTAATTTTTTTATAAGGGGCAGAAATTTGATTTGATACTATAGCCATTTATTGCGAAAAATTGATTAATGTGAATTTTTTTTGTCCTGCACAGGTGGATGCACACATATGGCTCATGCGTCTAGACACCAAATCGAACAAGAGGAGCCCCATAGACCTGTTCCCATTCCTCCCCAATTTATTAGATCCCATTATGAGGGGTCTATTATACAAGGTATAGGTACACATTAGATTGCTAGTTAAAATGTTCAAGTTTACGTTATATTCAATGTTGGGCAGGTGAATTTTTTTTTTCAAATGACGTGTTTAATGTGAAAACATTATGCTCCATAGGTGCAAATGTAGGAGTTGGGGTTGGCCCTATTGCTGCTGAGGGACAAAGGAACGCAATGTCTAAAACTATTGGACAGCTTGTGGCCTCCATCCCACACTTGGATAGATCTCGTTTAGGTAAAATCTAAAGGAAAAATTATTGTTTGATGTATGTTTAATGTGAAACTTATTGTGTGTCTCATATACTTGTGTGATAAAACAATTTAATGTTTTGTAGAGTGGCTAGTAGAGACCTTCATTCCTCAGAAGGGAACAATCCTAGTCCGATGAATGAAGAGGATAAGATAGCTTTTCCACGAGGTATTTTCAAATGACCACACAAGTTTTTTAAATACAAATTTTCCTTATAAATTATTTAATTTTTAATACGTGCAATAATTTAACATGTTACAAGTGGTGGTTGTTGCTCTCTTAGGGGGATAGGTCGTAGGGTTTATGAATTTTCTTGAAATCCGAGCTATGAGCCCCTTTACACCCATCCCAGTGATATTCCTGAGGAGATGCCTTGGGAAGACACCATCTCTTTACTTACTGTTAATGGGATAAGGGAGAATTCCATGAGATTGCACAATGAATTGTAAAGTTGCAATCTCCTTGCCCCTAGTTGAGATTGTCTCCAAATTGTTTTTCACAATTTGGAGAGTTTGATAGAGACTTATCATGGGGTTGGACCATCAACCGAAGTTTTTTTTGACATGATCTGTAGGAGGATAGTGTCAGTGATTGGTATCCACTCCTACAATGAAGTTAAAAGTAGGGTCACTAAACAAATTTCCTTTTCACTATTTGACTTATGGTTTGTAGACAAAAGACATCTTAAGATTGTAAGATTCAATGATCCCAAGATTGCACCTTATATTTATGAGAAGTTCCTATATGCATTCGGGAAGATCCCAAATAATGATGAGGTGTTGCAATATTTTGTTAGGATGTTGTATGCTCAATTCCGAGATCACATGGACCCTAAATATACAGATATGGGGTCCAAATTCTATGGAGCTAGAAAAATTCATACATACAAATGACCTGATGCTATGCAAGATGTTGGTTTTAGGCCTCCAGCACCTCGTTTAGCACCTCGACCACCTAGGTTAATTACACTTCCAGAGGATTTAGCCCTTATCTCCAGTGATGCATATAAGATGAGGGAGAAGATACAACCACATATTCTAGCTGCTTTAGGAGGGGTGGAAGTCGGCTTAGGGACAAGCCAACCTTCATCTAGTGCAGGAGTTCATTCATTTGTGAGTATTCGATATGACGTGTTGAGGGAGATGGAGTGACATGAGCTTCTGGAGTATTTATCCTCTTGTAGATACCACTATGAGCGAGCTATTAGACAAAACATGCACACCATGGGCGAGGTATGTACAAGAATGTTTTTATCTATTTTAAAATACACATTTATAAGATGAGCTAGAGTGCATGTAACATGTTTTTTTGGTGTATATAAATTTAGTCTCTAAAATCTTATGCCAATATACTTATTTAACTTATGCAGTTTACAACATTACTAGATCAACATTTCTTTTCCTCTGATCCTCATTCTGTAGATCATGGACATGATCATGTATAGGTGCCACATTCATTACTATCTATCTATATTTTTGTACGTCAAATTGAAAATGAATTTATGTCACATAATTTTATATGGTATGAGTCTTAACATTATGGAATTTTCAAGTTAGTGCTACACATGAAGGGCTTCCTAAAGACATGATACCTTCATATGTTCCAGTGTTCTCATAGGTATTATCTATTTAGATTTTTACGTTAAATTGCAAGTGACTTTAAGATAAACATAATTTTATATGGTGTGGCTCTTAACATTATTGAATTTTCAGGTATGTGCTACACATCTTGGGCTGCCTTAAAAGATTATTCATTCTCAAGTTCCATTCGTGATGCAGGTATTAATACTTTTCATTAAGCATATTTATTAATTTTATTATATTTCTTTTCGCAAAATTTTCTATTAACTTTGGTTTCTACTTTTTAGGCTACAAATAATATTGAGATGATGCAAACTGAGCCCAAAGGAGATCGTGTAGGCTTTGGCTCAGATAATCTACATTTTTAGTTGAGTTGAATTGTATAGTCGATGTAGGCATCTACCAACAAGTTGGATTTTTTTTGCAGATACTTCCAATGTTGTTATTCCTTTCAATAGTTGACACAATAATTTACACCATCGAATCGAAATTATGCTAAAAAGGTAGTCATATAATGCCATTAAGGGAGCGATTAATGAAATTACGTTATTTGTTTTATCATTTCATGCTTTAATTGGAAATGAATCACCTTGGAGGTGAGTGATAGAATATTGAACATGCGATGGGTGATTCACAATGTCAACTACATCCCCAAAATTTCCATTAAGGATGAAGTTGTTAGGGTCCTATAATAATAGGGATCATAATTTTCAATTGACTATGTTAAGTATTGTAATATTATACATACCTTTTCTTTGTGCAAATGTTTTCCCATATTAAAAAAATTAAAAGATCGTATGTCCTAAAAGAAAAATCAAAGGACCAAAAGAAATAAAGATCAAAAAAGAATATAAAGTGTGAACCCCACAAAAAGAAACAAAAATAAATTCTTAAAGTGTTGCACATTCAAATGCGACTACTCTTAGTTTACTTTACTTTTGCAAATAATATTGTGTGCAGCTTGTCCAAAATGCCACAATTAATGATGATCATACAATTTAATCTTTATTAATTCATTCCTTTAAATTTCATGTCATGATAGTTAGTGAGTAAATAATGACCAAACCATTTAATCTTGGCAGATCAGTAGTTAGGTAGAGAATAAAATGAGCTCATAAGTTTAATATGAGCCACTGGAAGTTATAAGGTTAGAAGTAAGTTAGTTTGCTTATCAAAAGAAAATAAAAGGGTCAGCAACCTCAAAAACACCCAATAAAGGAATTAAAATTTTTTTAGAGTAAATAAAGGGTAGGTAGAATACTTTCACAAGTTATGGAAGGCATCATATGGTTTATCTTTATCACTAATGTACTTCTAAGCAGATTCCCCTCCCTAAAAATCCTAGTTCCACCCTTGGAGGTCATTTCCCCTTGTCAAAAAATCCCTTTCCTTTTGAAAATATTCCTTTCCCCTTATTCTAACCCTTTTTCCTTCCTAAAACCCATTTTTCCCTTCCTAAAACCCCTTTTCCTTGTAAAAACCCATTTCCCTTTGGAAAGTCCCTTCCCTTTTACTAACTCCACATTATTCCAATAAAAGATGCAAAACGCACTTTTTCATATTTTAAAATACCATTTATTATATCGGGCCCCACTTCATTTAACCCCTCCTCGATGACATTTTAAACCCCCCACCTAATGTATTTCTAACACCTCGCTATCATATTTCCCGAACCCCATAATGTTATTTTAACTTATAGTTCATATATTTCATTTAATCCCTCCACCATATCATATTAACCCATTCATATATTACAATCCCCGACCCACTTATATCTACCCCTCCGCATAAATAAGTTTTTGTCCCCACCGCTTGAGAAACACCTGCATATCTATATACCACCGGATCTCCTTACATCATATCTAACGGCCCCCAATCAGTTTCATACCCCTCAACATTCGAAGGTTAAAACCAATGGGGGGGTGCGAAATGGGTAGTTTCCCACCGCCTCTCCCTTGCCACGTGGCACTTCGACAGTCTATCGCACCCCTCCATCCTAGAACCGCCTAACTGATTTTTGCGATGCAATAATTTGTGAAACTACCTTCATGCCTTGCAATAAACCACTATTATTTAAAATCTACCTCTACGCCATTGCGTTAATCCCTCATGTTTAAAACAACAATAAAACCTTACCGCTTAAACAATTATTTCACCATTTTTGTTATTTGCGAAAAGGAAACCAAAAGAGCCATTGTCGACTGAGAATTGAAGCCTGCAGCTATCAGAACCCCTTCCAAGACCAAAAATTCAGTTTTCTAGGTAATCCTAAGTTCCCGGTACCATAAAATAAACTTTTTAACTCAATAATTAAATGAATTGATTGCCTCTCAGAGCATTATATCTGTTAACCCTCTGCAACCACCTATAGTAGATGTTAATCACTCTCCTGTAGCAAATAAAGACTTAAAAATCAGTGATACAATGACTGATTTCAACCTTTTGGAGCTCCATTGCTAGAGCCATGACATTTTTACTGACCAGACAGATGATATCCATATGTGGGATTCAAACCTATCTAAATACATATTCCCACAGACCTTTAAATTTCCAAAACTCATTAGACTCTGCCAGATCAACTATTTTCCCAATGAAAGAGCTTTAGTTACCCCAAACCAAGAAATCATTTTCACAATCACTTCTCAATCCATAAATCAAATGTTGTAGATTCAACCAAAACTTGATGAAGTTCCATTATCTATTGAAATCCCTACTGAACTCTACTTGAAGCTGGAATTTCCCAAAAGATTCCAAATATTCTAGACTTTCCTCCCTCTATCAGTAGAAACCCCAAAAATTAATCCTCCATATTCAGCTTCCATATTTTCATAGAGAACCAAACAAATTTTTACCATGCTGTCATGTATTTTAGGGTATTTCACTGATGAACATGTAGATGCATCTATCCTTGGTTTCCTATCCATATTTTGCCCAGGTCATCCTCCAGCTTCAACCTTCAATTTTTCCCAATACCTATCAAATGAAATTCATGATCAACTAGTCAAGTTGCTAGAAGAAGGAGTATTCAAATACTCCTCAATTTTGTTCCATATGTTTTTATATTTCCAATTAGAAAGGTTTGTAGTTAGCCTCCAAAAAACTGGACATAGATGGTAATCCCCAACCTGTTGTCTTTTGGACATCCTTAATCAGAAAGGATTCCACTGAATTCAGATATAAACACTTCATTAATTCATTTGTTTATCCAGTAGTTAATATGCTAAGTAGTAGCATTCAGCCTAGAATCAGTGAAGAAATAAAGAAGGTGTTACAGTTTCCAGATCAAAGTAAAAGAGGAGACTGGTATTTACACTAGAATCATACAGAAATTAGGGTGTATGGAAGCCAGCTGACTCCGTACAAGCTTCCCAAATACCTCCCAATGAGGATATTTTCATTAGAATACATCAAAAAAATCTTAAATTCAGATGAAATCAATTTCCTTTCAGCTAAGAAAAAGACTCAATTAAGATCAAGAACCAGTTAGGGCCTTTTATTTGCAATAGAGGGAATGTTGGTCAGCAAGAAGTCAAATATTTACAAGCTTTCAAGTTTAGTAACAGTTTCAAATGGAAATATGACCCCTTGGGTGTCATAAGTAAGTTAAGATTCAAATTCAAATTGACCCCTTTCATTCATGAGTCAAAGTCTGAGGTTGAAAAATATTCCAATCAGTCAGAGTGGTTGGAAAATAATTTATAGGAGATGGAGAAGCAGGATGATTATAGTTCCATCCTGCTTACTGCAGCCCCATAGGATGGAAATTCAAAGAGGGAAATAGAGTAGTCAGGTAAAATAATTCACAGGTTAAAGAGAAGTCAGATAAAAGATAGAGTTTAAATAAAAGTCGGATGAAAGACAACGTAAAAGTGTAGATAGTGTGAAAGATAGCCAGCATAAGAGAAACGAGCAATAATACAACAAATCAAATAAAATAGGGACAACTTGTAGTTAGTTAATAGGTATATCTATCTTTTTGCATGAAGATATTTTATTTTCCTTAAATAAATCCTAAATAAATTTATAGGATATTTTGTAAATTTTGTATAAATACTTCATCAATTTGAAGTATTGAGGGTGGATTCTTGAATATTTCTATAGTTGAATTGATCTACTACCTGAGTGTTTTATTCTACCTTTTTCCAAGTTGACAGGCTGGACAAGAAATAAAGGCATTTCTTTACATGATTCATGTATTGAGTTTTTCAATGAAGTATATTTCAATTTTTCATGTTTCTTTTCTTAAGTATTCCATAAACTTGCATGTTTTTCTAAATTTGAATGTTATAATTGGAATTTTATTGCAGAATTTTGTTTAATTACACTTTGCTTGGCCCCTATTATACATTTTAATGTTTTCTTCTGATGTCCGGTTTAGAGAATCCTCAATTTCTCTTTGATCCCAATTGACCTCCTTCACCTTCTTTCATTATCTGGTTTAAGGAATCCTTAACTGCTCCTTGACCTTGGATTGAAAACCACTTCACCATTCAACCTTTAAGATCTGATTTTTCTCAACTACCATGCCCTGTAATACTTCCTTTAGAACTTGATTCTGTTTTGTTTTCTTGATATATTGACTCTATAGCCCAATGGAAAATAGAAAAGTACCTATCCATCTAAATCAATAATTCCACCAACAAATCAAAATCAAACCAAATCATTCATACATAACTAGCCTAAAATCAATTAAAACAACAAATTTAAATCAATAAGATAGAGCCCTCTCTGAGCATTAGGAAGGCTAGATCCTAATCTCTAAAAGTGGTTGATACCTACCTCTAATATTTCTTTAAAAACACATAACAACCCTTGAGAAATTTTGGAGAGATAACATATTGGCGACCATACTGGGGAAATCAGTCCTCAGTTAAATAAATCTTAAAGGAAACACTTATCCTCATCCTTTCACCTTAATTTTTAATTAGGGTTGTTAAAATTTATCATTAAAAGTTAAAATTTTGGCTTCTAAAAGAACATACTATACCAAGGCTCATCCTGACCACAACCTGCTATAATTGTTGATGATCGTGACAGAATTTTAAGAAAACCTAAAAAATTAGAAAGTCTAGGAAATAGTAGTCAATTAATCAGAGAAAATTCACTTCCTAAAGAGTTATCAAGAATACAATATATTCGATTTGATTTATCATTTGAGCATTCTTTATTTAGAACCAAATCTGAAAATTCAATCTTTGATAGTGTAATAGATCCTAATTTTATTCAATTTATTGAAGGAAATAAGGAAACTGTACAACTTGACTTAGATCAACAGGTTCTAGAGACTTTTGATAAACTTGATATTTTGACCTCAACTTTGATTAAGGATATATACAAAGCCTAATTTCAATAGTCTATTGAATTAGCTGCACTAACTGTTGCTACCCATAAGCATTCTACCATTCCTTCTGAAACTATAAATACAACTTTATTTAGTACCACCTCATATATAATATCCACCACAATTCATTCCATAGAATCGTTCATCCCCAAGCTTCATCTTCAACCTAAAGTTTCATTCTCATCTTCAAGTGTTCCAAATACATCTTCTAGTGTTTCAAGCTTATCTTCAAGCACTTCAATCTCATCTCCAAGCACTTCAAGTTCAACTGCAAGCACGTCAAGTTCATCTCCAAGCACCACTAATTTACCTCCCAGTCAAGCTAGAATATTAGCCATGGTAGCTAGATATGCTCCTTTGGTCTTGCAAGCCCCTTTACATGCCATGCCATAGGATTACCAGAGTAAAAAGTTTTAGTTTGATGGTACTAGTCAATATACTGCTCAACAACATGTAAATAAAATGACTGATTACTTTGAATTACATGAAATTGATGAGGTTGATGTACAAATGACATTATTTGCACAAATATTAGTAGGAAATGCTAAGAAAGTGTTTAAATCTTTACCAGCTAACCATATTTTTGATTTAGCTGCTTTTCATCAATTATTCATTAATATATGGGAAAGAAAGGAAAACCCTTTATAGATATTGTCTGAATATGAAAACATTAGGAGATCTACTAATGAATCTGTTCAAGATTACTGTACTAGGTTTAATAACATTTATAATTCAATTCCAGTAAACATCAGACCTCCACCAGACTTGGTGCTAATCAAATTTTCTGATAGTTTTGATGCTGACATGTCATATCAATTAAGAGAAAGAAACACTGCAACTTTAGAACAGATGCAAAGTGATGCAGTTAGTGTAGAATCTAACTTATTATCTTAAAGAGCTAGGATGAGGAATGAAAGAAGAGTTACCATTAAGGAAGAACCATCCACTTCAAACATTAAGATAGATAGTTTAGCTAAAAGTATGGAAATACTAATGGATAGATTAGAAAACATGGAAAGAAAACATCAGTGGGGAAATCAACAAGGTCCCTAAATAAAAAACCCCAACTTTGGGAAAAATCCTAATACTAGTAAATCAATAGAAGTAGTACCTGATAAACATATTAGACCACCTTTCCAAGAAAACTATGTTTAGAGTTCTGAACAAAATGAATAAGACCAGGACACCCAGATAAAATTGATGGGAATAAATGATGAAAATACTATTTTTCTTACCAAAGAAGAACAAGAATTATACATGTTACAATAATTACAGTTAGAATCTGGAGAGTCCTTTGACTATAAAGAAGGCTATGAATATGCTATCTACAAAGTTCATAAACAATGTAGCCTTAGAAGTAAGAAGAACATAAAATCTCATACCAAGAAATCAATCCAAACCCAAACTAAGAAAACAGTAGAAGCTCCTATGACCAAAACTCTACAAATTCTCCCTAATGAAACCCACAATACTTCAAGCCAAAATATTGTAGACATCACATCTACTGCTACTCAAACTTCAACTAGTGTTAAAACTTCAACTGCAACTCAAACTGTTCCAGACAAGAAAATTGAAAATAAAAAAATAGATACACAAACTGAAATACCAACTATTGATATAGAAGACAAAAACACACAAACTACAATGGGTAAAGATGAAATCATTCAATTAGGAAAAAATCAAATCCCATTTAATATTAAAATTGAAATAGCCAAATTGAAAATATCAGCTGCTTTAACAGAGCTAGTGAAAAATTATTCATATAAAGCTTAAATCACTGAAACACTAAACATAGGTGAAGTCGAAGATGTTGTTAACCTCAACAATGACCAGCCTGAGTTACTATTTGGTCCTGAATTTAATGGTAAACATGAACAAGGAGGTTTCCCTCCATTCTACATTAGCCTAAATGTTCATGATAAAATCTTACACAAGGCTATGTTAGATTCATGAGACTCTCATAACTTAATGCCTAAAGCAGTCATGGAAAAATTGAACTTAGATATCACCAGACCATACAAAGACCTGTTCTCCTTTTATTCTAGTCAAGTCAAATGCCTTGGATTAATAAAGGACTTGTGTGTACCTCTATTCCAGTGCCCAACAAAGAGTATTGTGATGAACATTGTAGTTGTTGATATCCCTCCAAAGTATGGTATGTTATTATCTCACTCATGGGGAGAAAAATTATAGGGATCGCTGCAATTAGATATGTCATATGCTACCATTTATGTATTTGGTCAGCAAAGAAATCTTTACAGAGAAACTTTGATGAAATTTATGGTGAGTAGTGCAGAAAAACCAAAGAATTATCCTATCTATTCTAAGCATTCTGACATGGAATCATTTATCTTATGTAATTCAGACACTGGAAAAGACAAAATCATAATTGTAGAAGAGAAACACAAATAAATTGATAGTGACAACATAACTCATGAGTCTATTTAGATTTTGATGGCTCTATAAATAGATTAGGAGTAGGAGCTGGAGTATGGATCTATAATTTAGAGAATGATCATTCTAAAGGACATGCTTTCAGATTGAATTTCAAATGCACTAAGAACCTACCAGAGTATGAAGCATTAGTGTTAGGACTGCAAATTGTAAGAAAAATTGGAGCCAAAAGAGTTTCTATCATAGGAGACTCAGAACTTATCATAAAACAAATCAAGGGAGAGTATCTTGTGAATAATCCTAGACTTAGCCAATATAGAGAGACCATTCTATACTTGATAAATTGTTTTCTTGAAATTGACTTTGTTGTTATTCCAAGAAAGCAGAATATGCAAACACATAGTTTCGCTACTTTTTCCAGCACATGCATGTTACCCTTTTAGCGAAATCATCAGTACACTTCTGAGGCAAAACATAGGCCAACCATACCTGATAATTTGAAGTATTGGAAAATATTTTTACAGGACTCACAAATCTATAATTTTATGAATTGTGAAGGATAATTTCAAAAATGTAATATAGACACTGTCTGTACAACATATTATACCATGAATAATGAATTAGATGTAAAGGAAGTAAATAAAATAGAACCAACTAGATTCGCTAAAGTAGAAATAAAAAAATTAGAAACAGTAGAAATAGAAGAATCAATTAATGATGAATCAAAAGTTTTAAATCTTAAAGACATCATTTTTCCTAAGGGATTAGCCCCATTAGAAGATCCCTTTGATTCCAATGATGTAGCTAGAAAACCCAAAATGGAGCCCCTAAGATTAGATATAGAAGAGTGTAACGTAGAAACAAAAGAAAATCCCAAGCTTGTCAAAATATCCAATGTATTACCTCGAGCTGAAAAGTTGAAGTACATTAGTTTGTTTAAAGAATTCCAAGATGTCTTTTCTTGGAGTTATGAATACCTCAAGTCTTATGATACCAGCATTATCCAGCATAAGATACCAATCAAAGAAAATCATAAGCCCTTTAAACACAAGCTTAGGAGAATTAATCATGTTCTTATGCCATTGATAGAAAAAGAAGTTAAAGGATTTATGAAGCTTAAATCATAGAACCCATTAGATATTCTGATTGGGTCTCTAATTTATTCCCCACTAGAAAGAAAATAGGAGAAATCAGACTCTGTGTTGATTTTAGGAGCTTAAACAAAGTATCATTGAAGGATAAATATCCCCTCCCTAAAATGGACCAAATTCTACAGAGGGTAGTAGGATCATCCATAATTTCATTACTTGATGGATACAACCAAATCTTATTCCAGCCTAAAGATCAAGAAAAGACTGCATTTACTACTCCTTAGGGAAATTTCATGTACTTGAAAATTCCCTTTGGACTAATGAATGTTGGAGCTACATTCCAAAGCTCTATGGACATAGCCTTTGCTAAGGAAATCCATGAATTTCTAGTTATTTACCTAGATGATATCACAATATTTTCCAAATCAGATAATGAACATCTAGATCATTTGAGAAGAGTATTCATAAAATGCAGAATGTTTGGCATATCCTTGAATCCTAAAAAGACACTTTTTGGATTAGAATAAGGAAAAATCCTGGGACACATTATATCAAAAGAGGGAATTAGAATTGATCTAGCTAGAATAGAAGCAATCCTTAATATTAGTCACCCTAGGAACATTAAAGAGTTACAAGCATTTCTAGGAAAAATAAATTTTCTTAGAAGATTCATCTCTAACTTACAAGAATTACTTAGAAATTTGAATAACATGTTGAAAAAAGATTCAATACTTAAGTGGACAGTAGAGGCTAAACAATCTTTTGAAGCAATCAAAGAAGCACTTACTAAAACACCTGTACTCATAAGTCCAAATTTCAAAAAATATTTCATAATTTTTTCATTTGCTTCACAACACACCATTGAAGCAGTCTTGTTGCAAAAGAATGATGAGGGTTATGAACAACCCATTACTTTTTTCAGTAAATCCTTGAGAGATGCAAAAATAAAGTATAATATCATGGAAAAACAAGCACTCGCTTTAGTGAAAGGCATAAAATATTTCAGAGTATACATTCTATACTCTCACATAATTTCATATGTTCCAAACTCATTTGTAAAGGAAATTCTAACTCAGAATGGGCCTGATGGAAAGAGAGGCAAATGGATTGCCACAATACTAGAATATGACATTGAAATTAAGCGTACAAAATTGATCAAAGGCCAGACAAACTCATGGCTGAATTGAACTGTCAGACCTTCGACATAAATTTCATTGCTCAACTAGATGATCATGAAGAGATGGTGACTCCACAAATCAATGAAGCTTTTATAGATTCACCTTGGTATGCAAACATCATATTTATTTTACTCAACCTACAAGCTCCTCCTGGTTTATATAGAACTAAAAGAAGATTATTGAAAATGAAAGCAATGAAATATTGTATCTTAGATAGTGTTTTATTTTGGAAATATCAAGGTGGAATTCTATTAAATTGTTTATTGAAAGATGAAGCTGACAAATTCATGCAGGAGACTATGGAGGACACCTTTACTGGAAAAAAACTGCTGATAAAATTTTGAGGGAAGGTTTTTACTGGCCCACTCTTTTTGCAGATGTTAGAAAGTATGTGACCTCCTGTCAAAAATGCCATATATTTGAAGGGAAGAAGAAGCTCTTACCATTACCCCTCAAACCTATCTCAACAGAAATTCCATTTCAACAATGGGGTTTACACTTCATTGGTGAAATTCACCCACCCTCCTCTGTCCAGCATAAATGGATTTTGAGAGCCACTGATTACTTTACCAAGTGGATAGAAGCCATCCCCTCTAGACAAGCCAAAAACTCTGTCATTATATCATTTCTTGAGAACAAAATCCTTTCTAGATTTGGATGCCCACAAAAGCTCATTACTGATAATGATGTTGCCTTCAAATCCAAGAAAATGATTCGTTTTTGCAAAAAATACTATATCACCCCCATTCCACTACCTATTACCCTCAAGGTAATGGACTAGCAGAATCTTCAAACAAAAGCCTAGTCAACATCATCAAGAAGTTGTTAGAAGATAACAAGAAAACCTAGAATAAAAGGTTAGTTAATGCCTTATGGGCAAACAGACTAACTACAAAGGAATCTATTGGTACCTCTCCTTATCAATTGGTATATGGGATGGATGTTGTTTTTCCATATTCACTAGGAGTGCTAGTGATGAAAATGATTCAAGATCTACAAGTAGAACCAAATGAAATCCAAAGGAGGATAAATCAAACAATCCATTTGCAGAAAACCAAGGAATAATTTTATATCAAATCTCAAGTAATCCAAGACAAAATCAAGAAGATTTTTTATAAGAAAACTAAAGAAGATGATTTCTTCATAGCTGATAAAGTACTCGAGTGGGATTATAGAAGGGAAGAAAAATGGAAACATGGGGAATTTGACTTTCTCTGGAAAGGCCCATACATCATTTATTGTTACAGAGGTAACAATAAATTTTTCTTGAAAGAGTTAGATGGAAAAAATCTACCAGGTGGGCCAGTCAATGGTAGATTGTTGAAACACTATTTTTCACCAGGTTAACTAATAGTTCATTTGTTTTACTTTTCTCATTGTAAATACGATAGGAATATTTAGATTGGATTGGAGGGTTATCTTCTAAAGTTGAAGCTCGAAGAGAAGGCCCTGAGCTTTAAAAGTTATAACATCATATTCTTGAATAGAGATTACAGAAAGCAGTTCTAAGGGAAGAAAAGTCCAAATTCCAAGGCCATTGATCAAAAAGTTTTTGACATCTCACCCAGAGATGCCATTCCCAAGTGGAGCCACTGTTAGGGTCCTATAATAATAGGGATCATAATTTTGAATTTACTATGTTAACTCTTGTAATATTATACATACCTTTTCTTTCTGCAAATGTTTTCCCATATTAAAAAAATGAAAAGAGGGTATGCCCTAAGACAAAAATCAAAGGACCAAAAGAAAATAAGATCAAAAAAGAATATAAAGTATCAACCCGACAAAAAGAAACAAAAATAAATTCTAAAAGTGTTGCACATTCAAATGCCACTACTCTTAGTTTACTTTAATTTTGCAAATAATATTGTGTGTAGCTTGTCCAAAATTCCACAATTCATGATGATCATACAATTTAATCTCGATCCATTCATGCCTTTAAATTTCATGTCATGATAGTTAGTGAATAAATATCTGACCAAACCATTTAATCTTGGCAGATCAGTAGTTAGGTGAATCACATGAGATCATAAGTTTAATATGAGCCATTGGAAGTTATAAGGTTAGAAGTAAGTTAGTTTGCTTATCAAAAGAAAATAAAAGGGTCAGCAAGCGCAAATGCACCCAATAAAGCAAGTAAAAAAATGTTAGAGTAAATAAAGGGTAGGTAGAATACTTTCACAAGTAATGGAAAGCATCATATGGTTTATCTTTATCACTAATATCCTTATAAACACATTCCCCTGGCTATAAATCCTATTTCCACCCTTGGAAGTCATTTCCCCTTTGTTAACACTAGAAAATCGTACAAGAAAAGATGACATTATTTAATGTCAGGCATAAGGATTTAGAGGGCTGAGAGACATTAGAGAATCTGGAAATGGTTTAAAAATTTCTAAGCTCTGAGGAAAAATCAAATTTCAGCAAGTCGTAAATGCTTTTGCGTGCAAAAACCTTCGATAAGAGCACGTTTGCATGCCTTTTGACCTGAAAAGTGCGCAATCCTGGGAATGGCGGAAGTCACTTTCCGGGACCAGAAGAAGCATACTCCAGGACAACGATTTCACACTTGAGGTCACCTAAGGACAACCACCAAAGCCTCCTTAGGACATCAAGGGAGAACATAATGGAATAAATGTGGCACACAATGGAATCATCCCCCTATCTTTGGTCACCATCCAAAATGTACCAAGAAAGGGAAGGAGGATTTGAATTTTCCTATAAAAGGCCACCAAGAGATGAGAAACTTGAGAGCACATTGTTTTGATGGCTAGAATTTCCCTAAGAAATGCCCCAGCAGTGTGTGTTCCAGAGCAAAGATAGAGGGGACTCAATTGTTGGCCATCTAACAACTTCAGTCCACCATAGTAGAGAGAGGGAGACTTTGCACCGAGGAAAGCTTGGAAGTAAAGACATCCTTGCATCGGGACATAGAACCACCAGTTCTAAGGGCCCCTTGGCAAGTGGGTTAAAGTTTCATCCTCATTTCCTACCAGCACTCCATAAGAGGGGATGTAAGCACCACCATTTGGATTATTGTAGTTGTTTGACTCTATATAGAGATTTTGTCTTGTTTTTTTTAGTTTTATTTTAATTTTTATGTTTGAATATGCATGCTATTTCTTTATCTAGTATGTTTATGTTCTAGCATGTTTCATTAACTTTCTTGAATCCATATATTTTCTGCCTGTGACCAATAACTTAAGAGGGTAAACCACACCCCTTAAGTTGGTGTGATACCATATATGTGTGCACCAAATACACTAACACAGTATTGGTGACTCCACTAACATTTATTTCCAAGTTTATGTGGTTGTGCCTTTTTGCAGAGACCTCTGTCTATGGTGTGGAGTTGGGCTGAATTTGCCCCCTTTTTCTCCTTTAGTTGCTAGTTCCTCCCAAGTGACAGACTCAAGCAGAAAAGCTCCAAAAATTAATTTTTCAGGAATGTGCACATTTTTCCCTCAAAAAGGCACGCCCAAGGGACACATTCAGAGCTGACTTGCGCGTCGACATCGCGCTTGTTGCAGCCTTCTGCACGCAAAAGAAAAAATGAGAAATTTCTCCCATATTTCTATCCTTTCCTGCTTGTAAAGTTCTTGGCAGCCCATTATACATCTGCCAACATTGGTTGAGGTACCCCACAGCTTGCTAAAGCTCATTCTTAACTGCTTTTAGTAGGCTTGGTGTTAGTTTTATTTCAAGTTGATTTTTTCAAAGTTCACACATAGTTTAAGTAGGGGGGGGAACTTAACTTGCATTCCAAAAAAAAATTATTTTTTGCAAATTTAGGTACCAAAACACCTGGATAATTAGCAAAAGTAAGCTTCCCAAGTCCATGCATGCTTAGCTAGTTTCTTTTTTCTAGTGTAAAAGTAATTAGTTTAGTTCAATTTTTGCACTAGGATTTCGAGACTAGGATTGAATTGTCAATATAGGAGAAAGTAATCTCTGTTGACTTTGCACCCTTCTTTGATCCTAGGAAAGCATATGCCCACTCTCTATTCACAACTCACCATCTCCCTGTAGTTAATCACATAGATTAACTAGGAAAAATAGAAAGTGGCACATATCTACACATGTTTTTCTTTTGAGAAAGGAACAATAGAACATAGTTTAATGGGGGATTTTGAAAAGGATCATCACATACCCACATGTTCAAACTATGTGCTTGATCACATTTTTTTCACACACATCCACACAATAAGCAAAGCAAAGACACCTAAAACTAACTTAACAAAACTCACTAAATTCTCCCCACAGGGGCCACAAAATAATTTATAGTCTAAATTAGGATCAAGGGGGTAGGCATTCAATAAGCCGCCTTGATCATTCTTCATTTTGAAACATAGAAGTTGATTTTTTAGGGAGATTTTAAATCCACCTATCAGCCCATGAAAAAGAAAACCCGAGCATGGCAGAGACCCATTTCAGTGGGGGTTAGGCTTAGGCGCAATGCGGGTAGGTATCAGTTGGGGCTACCTAACCCAGATGATACTCAGTACTGTTAGTTGAGCTACCAAGAAGCCCAAGACTCGATCGCTCACGTGGGACAGTGGTACTTTGTGGCCAAATTAGGGCATCCTTTCCCTATAGGTTACGGTGCAAGCAAGCACTAGATCCTCTACCCTTACCTTGGTGGGTTTTCTTCGGCTGACTGGGGGTGTCGCCAGCTCCTACAGGACGTTGTGCCAGCACTTGCAGGATATCTTCTCTAGGCCCATTTACATTTGAGTGTGTGAGGAGGATTAGGTCTTCTAGGATTTGAGTATAATACGCAAACAAAAAAAACCATATTTTTTAATTGACTGATCACATAGGATTAATTTTAAGGGAAAATTAATTTTATTTTTTCATTGTTTTATGTATGCGATCAGAATTTTTCTTTGATCATAATATCTATCTGCTCAAATATTTCCAAAGCCAGACCTAGTCGACACTAGAACACACCCAATGGGACCTCGTTGATCTAGACGTCTTTTGGACCTCCTCCCATTACCGAGAGGGTTTCCAGGTCTTTCACCATTTAGGCATCAAAGATGGAAGGCTAGCACCATTATCGGATCATCCTTTATAGGGGCATCCTTAGATGGGAACCCTGGTTGGTCTCCTAACACCACACCACATACCACCCCTCCCACAACCCCTAGAGAGTAGAGGAATGCTACCCATTCGAGAAGCCAGTCAAATACAACAGGGTATGTCACAGATAAACCCTCTTCCTAACCAGAATGGTGTGTTTTCACAAGTTGCAATGGCTTCAACCTCGCAGTCACCTTTATTATCTTGATTGAATGTACCATATTTAACCAAGTTGATGAATGAACCCATTGCACACAACCCTATATGGCCTCCCATGCCCACAAATCTCCCTTTGAAAATTCCAAAGTTCTAGGGAAAGCAAGTGGAAGACCCAGGAAATAATGTAATGACTTTCCACCTATGGTGCTCGTTGAATAACATCATTGACGATACTATCCGACTGAGACTGTTTCAACGCACTCTGACAGGAGTAGTAGTGAAATGGTATGTGGAGCAACCCTCTGCTACACATGGAACCTTTAACGCCCTCGCCACTTCCTTCCTAACATATTTTCAGTTACCCATCCACCATGATTCTAGAATGGAATTACTGACACACTTTAGGCAAACCCCTGTCATGCATATGTCAGACCATCTCCATGAATGGCAGCAGTGTCGTAGTTTATGTAAAGCCAAAATCGGCGATATGGTACTATTAGACCTGTTCCTAAAAACTCTCGCTACAGATATTTCAAACGATGTGGTGCAACAAAGCTACATATCCAAAGAGGATGCCATTAGCAAGGACCAACAACTCAAGCTAATTTATATGCAATCATGGTATATTTACAATATCCTTCCAAACGCCCTGCGCCTGCAAACTTATAAAGAATTTCCAGGTGCGTCGAACTCTGCAGACTATTTAATTGGGTCATTCACCCAAAGTTACTGAGGTAGCAGTTGTCAAAACCCCGGTTACACGTATGATTCTACCCAAAACGTACCACAACCCAGTTTCACCAGTATGGCATCGTTGTATCACCTGGAGGGCCCTATCCTCTAAATCAGGGGACCCACTACACAGATAGACATACTAACGCAAGAGCTCCCCCCGCAATAGTCAGGTGTAAACTAGGGACCATGTTATGCCCAATTCCCAACACAAGACCCACCTATGCAGAACAATGCACAGGTGAAATTTGTACAACCTTCCCAAAATCAACCACGCCAACCATATAACTAGGAGAACTACCCTCCTAAAATGGTTAAGAAAAAAGGAAAAAACAAGCCCAAAGGGAATCCTAGATAGGGGGAAATAACCAACAATGCCCTCCAATATCTCAGGCTGGAGGCGACTCCAAGTGAAATCAAAACCAGGAGCCAAGTAATGCCCAACGGCAGAGCAGAAGGCCACCTCTTCGAACAAACCACTCTTGTTTGATCTATGGTGAGTACGGCCATTACACTCACCACTATCCTGATCTCTCTGAGTTGAAGAGGCTGCAGAGTAACCAAGGACAAGGAGGATCTTCCCAATAGACAGTTGTGATGCAGGAACCTTTCCCCCATCAAGGGACAGTTAGCACTTAGCAACAAAATCCCAATTACCACGAAATCTACATGACTAGCGAAGAGATGTTTTCTCGAACATGGAATCAAAATTATGATACCCCACCAGACACCAACACAACAGGGGCTAGTACCAATGCACCAACTGCACCTTTGACCATTTCAAAGATACCTATTGAACCATTTCCAAATATGGCTAAGGGACCAAATAGGCGAACAAGAAACTATTCCAAAGCGACCATTACTTATAGCATCGTGGATGAACTAGCCCAATATCACTGCTATGTCAGCTTTGGAAGTACTGCAGTCATTCCCAAAACAACGAAAATCCTTTCTTTCTACATTAGGCATTATCGACCTTGTTGATACATGCCTAATGGCTTTTTATATAGACAAATCCACCCCTAAACTTCCTTCGATGGTCGCCTTTAAAATACTATTATCGGTTTAGAATATCACCATTCACCAATGTGTCATTGACGAGGGTGCATCCATGTGCATCATGCCAAAAATGTTTGGTATAAGTTAGGGTCTCTTTAACTAAAACCATCTGTCATCACGCTTAGAGCATACGATGATCATCCTTCAACCCCCGTCACTCTCTACCAAAACGTCTCGACCTGCTTAGCCAGAAAGATGGTCCATATAGACATTGAAGTCTTGGACACTCACTTGGACTATAATATACTCCTTGGTCGGAGTTATATGTACACCATGTCAGCCATAGCCTTCTCTGTCTTGCACATTATGATGTTCCCCCACGAGGAACACATCATTACTGTTGAAAAAATGACACATAGCGGGAAATGACCCCTAAAAAACACCGATGTAACTCTACCCTATGTAAATACATCCTGAGACATGCTTTCACGATACCAAGAATATTTCCCTGGCTAGTTCAGGCCGTGGTCCATCCTAGGATCATTCCTAGGAGATCCCCCTATTATACCTGAGTCATCACTCGATGTCACAGGAGCTACGGTGTGCATGATGTCCACATCAAATGTGGAAGCTAGTCAGGACACAGACACAAGCAGTAATGACACTGAGTCCTCGGCCATGGTGACCTCTCTAGCCTATTACACTTCCCAAACCCCTTTCCTCTACCCCCCAGTTGGTTTCGTCTCCCAGCAGGTTTTGGCAACAGTGGTGTTACCAAACATATTTTTTGAAATACCAGTTTGGTATCTCATTCTCCCTACTGGGATAGGAGGCAAACACATCACTACCATAGGGTTAAAGCCCCTTAGTCCTGAGGAGGCCCCACCCATTCAAGAAACGGTTGAAAACATCCCTGCAAAGGAAATTCCCATTGTAAAATTGATGATTACGACTAAGAAAACCGAGAAGAGAGGAAAGAAGATGTAAACTCCCACCATACAACGGGAATCGCCAGTTTTCACCATATGCGATGTAATAGGCCACCCTACCCATATCTGCCCAGAGCTGGATGAATTAAGACCACTCCTTGGCTCTGAGGCAGACATTGTGATGCCACGTTCCCACAAAAAGGAACCTGCCACCAAAGGTAAAGGAAAATCATTGCGTACCAATCACGCATGCGCTATCTGCAAAAATTATGGGCACTATACCCATCATTTCCTGGAGATTCCGTGATATAGGGACGCCTTGCACGCCATCGAATGATCCTATCAAGAGGATCCCCCCATCTAGCCTACTGGAGATGAACCTCATATCATCCTATACCTGCAAGAGGAATGACGAGCACCAGAAAGACTTCCAGTCATGCCCCCTACCATTATACGCTGCACGCTGTGCGATGAACGTGGTCACTTCCTTGACGAATGTGCAGCCCTGGAACTCATCCACATATGGTATCCTATAGAATGGGTTTACTACATTGGATTGTGGGTAGCACAATTGACATGTCCTTTATGCGTTGACAATCACCTTCTAGAAAATTGTCACTATATCCCTCGATTCCGGTTAGCCCTTGCTAGTTTGCGCTCAACCATAGTCCTCTTCCAAGAGGATGGCATCGACTCAGAATCCATTAACAGCTCAACCCAGGAAGATGTAACGATCAGATCCATCCTATTCTTTTCAGCTGAAAAGCGACCAATCAGGGAACCCCTAGTTACCCCTAATCTCTCTCTATAGAGAAGACCAAAATGCGTGTTATCAAAAATGCCCAATCATGTGGTCACCATTTTCCCTAATCTAGCAGCGTTACAATGTTGGTACCTCACTAGACCACAAAATGAGCACGATGGGACCCCCATATCTAGGTTATTTTTCCTTGTATGTCAAGGAAATCACTGTGGACAACACTATACTTATATCCCATGAGTTTGTCCTGGCATTGATATGATTCATACAACAGTGAAGAAATAGGATGATGAAGTCAAACGATTTAGAAATAACATCCCTCCTATGCTAGAAACCCCACACCCACATCAGCATGATGGGAAAGTTGGGAAAACGCACCAACTAGGCATGAACCAGGTCCAATCTAGGATAACATGTGGACTATGTGACCTGAATGACCACTAGGTCAATCAATGTAAAGAACTAAAGCCCCTCGCAAGTAGTTTTCACATAGTCTCTTCACTCCCTCAGAGGATTCTCTCTAACCAAGAGAAGATCACACGTATCTATTTACAAATTTAGTCACACTTTCACCATACGATTAAATGTGCACATCTCCCCAAGTTAAGAGCATCAAGAGCATCATTAATTCTACCCTCCCCCAAAGAGTTAGACACACCCAAGCCAACAACACGAAAATGGAAGAAAAAAACCACCTCTTCTACAACAGATCCTTTCCAAGCATCCACATTGGGGACGAGGAGTAGAATTGATTCCCATATAATATACTCAGTTGGAAAAGTGGTACCATGCACCATTTTCACTAGCTAGAACCACGAGCTAGAGTTATGCTTGCTAATGGAAACATTCAGGCACCTCTGCACCAAGCACAATTTCCACCCACAGGAAATTGACCATCCTAGCGAGGAACCCAACCTGCACTTACGCAAACTCCCATCATGGATATTCTTCCCCCACCAAACACCGATGACATGATACACCACATACGATTTGTATCATTGCATATCGGAAATAGGATTGCAGCCTCCCCCATGCCCCAAGATTTCCACCTTATTCTTGTCACAAAAGATCAAGGTACCTTGCGCTTTTGCATTGATTTCCGTGAGATCCCGAATTTTCATGCTGCCATCGAACTCCTCAATGATACCCAACCTCTAGAAAATTGCCTAGTACAACTAGAGCTTGTTTATGAAATCCGACGATAGTCACTGCAACACAACGAGGCCCATAAGAAATGGGTAAAAGCATCATTTACCTGCCACATCAACCCTCGCTCATTCACTGAGGGAGAACTAGTCGTTCGCTATGATGTCGTAAAAGAAGCCTTAGGGCCAGGAAAGTTCAAAACCTTGTGGAAAGGACCCTACATTGGAAAAAAATTCCTTTGCTAGGGGGAATACATCTTGATGGAACCAGACATAGCATGCCTCAGCAACCCTGTCAATGGCCTTTACCTCAAGAAGTTCTACCCATGAGGGCCAAGCTGGCCCTGCCCTAGATTTAACGTACACAAACCCAACCACTTTAATTTTTTTACCAAAAGACTTATTATAAGACACACTTGATTGCCACAATGGATTACCAACCCAAACCTTACTTCGGATTTTTTGATGGAGCATCAAGATGGTCTCAAAGTTTAGCAGCAGTTGACTGGGTCATCTATCACCTTGACCAATCACACCTCTACACAAATGACCACTACAAGGAAAAGACCTTGTAGCGGAGGTTATAAAGGAGGTTTTTAGTGTTATAAAATTGGCCAAAATTGTCAAAAAAACATTTTCTACAACATCCTTTTTGGCGGAGCTTTTAACAGAAATTCAACACAACTAAAAAAAAGGGTGGCCAAAGGTTATTATGGATGTTTCTTTTCATCGGTGTGCTACTCTGGCTTTGACACACTAGTACATACATGTAGAAGGTGCCCCGAGGCAGTCGAAGGCGAATGCACTGAGTCGTTAAGGTATAAAACCACACTGGGCGTAGTGTTGGTGATACAACGCTTCTAATTGGTCTTAGGATTTGTGTGGTTCCCATAGGTTGTATCAGCACACCGCTGCGTAGACTTATAGAAACACAACAGTGCATAGTATCACACAAATGCAAAGAGATTTATAATTGGTATCAGTATTCGTGCGGTGACCATAGGTCATACAAATGCACCGGTCCTTATAGACACATAAACACTCCAGTGCGCAGTATCACACAAACGCACCGAGATTTATAATTGGTATCATTATTCGTGTAGCGCCCATAGATCGTACAACGACACCGGTGATTATAGACACATAGATGCACTAGTTCATTGTACCGCACAAATGCACCGATATTTTTAATTGGTTTTGGTACTTGTTCAGTGCTCATAGGTCATATAAATGCACTAGTGCGCTTCATAATACAAATGCTTCGGTGTAAAGTTACTAACAGACATTGGTTTTCATTTTTTATTTTTTAGAAACATCGATCTGTGATAGTGTAATTATTGTGATTTTTTAAATTCATTATTCAACAAAAGTCGACACATCTTATAACAATGTTCATATTAATGAAATTTTTATTAATGCATTTGAATGTGATGTTTGGATTAATTTGTTATATCATATCATAATTATGGTGGTTTTTTAAAATTCATTATTCATCAAAAGTTGACAGATATATATCTTATAACAATATTCATATGAATTAAATTTTTATTAGTGCATTTGAGAAAGACAATGGAGAACGCAATAGCGACAATGGAGAATGCAATAGAATAAATTAAAACATATTTGATCACATATATATATATATATATATATATAAATGACATTGTATATCATACAAAATTGGACAGTTATTGGTATCCCCTTGTCTTTCAATTGGGACACTATGTCCATTACATTAAACAAAATGTCTGATTTCACAGACATATTTCAAAAAATACAATGCCTTGCTTTGATATCCAGACATAGTGATCATCATTCTTTTCTTGAACTGTTGTCACTGCTAGAGCTACTTCCATGACTTGGGTCATTTTTAGGAATGTTTTATTCACAATGTTGATTGTTTTCTTATTCTTCACCTTCCATCTAAAAACATAAAAATAAACTAAAATGAGTGTATATAGATTGGTGAGAATAATGAAAATTTCAATATTAAGTAATATACATCAATGTAAATTGAAAAGAAAAATGATGTACCATAGCAAATATTGACTCATAAACTACACACATTCTTTCAAAATCATGTACCATGCCATCTTTCAAAATCTCATCTGTTGGTGCAGTTCCATACTTTGTTTCCTGCAAGTTTTATACCCCATAACAAATCATATATTTAATACAAAAGATTTTTTTGTTCTATTAATTATAGACAAAGCTAAGTAAAACAAGATCGATAGATGCTTACAAATTCCACAATTAATTTCTAATATGCCAACATACACTCACAACCCATATTTAACCTAATTTCAATCAATTCGTTAGATGGCTCTTCTTTGTATGTTAGCACCTGTTTGAAGACATTCAATGATGTTTTTTGTAAAACAACTTAAAAAATACAAAAACGAAATCTAGCTAAGTTGTTATAAGGAAGTAACAATTACTCACAAACTTAGATATCAACCCTTTTCTTCCTTGTCATCCTATTTTATGTGTTGAATGGGTTCCATTTTCTTTTCTTTTCTGCAAGAAAATTCTTGAAAATTAATATTTAATGCTAAATTGTTTATTTATTGTACCTAATGATCAAAAAATTCAATGATTACATATTACATTTGAAACACATTTTTTTTTAGATGGCTCATCTTCATATGCAATTTTGTCCATTTCTTTGACCATCTCCTTGTACACCCTTTTGGACATTCCTACTGGCATATTTCTGATATCAGCTCATTCATCTTTTGAATTTTTCATAATATTTCTGAAAATGTAACATGACAATAAAATATTTAATTTTTATATTGATATATGAAAAGTAAATATAAAAAAGTGATATTTATAAATAATTCTAGACAAAAATTTAAAGGAATATTATTTTTTCATTTCGTGTTTTTTTTTTGTACGTTTTTGCTATTAAAAGTCTCACATGTTTCATTGACAAATTCTCTGGAAACTCTTCTTGTAGTTTCGATAAAAATTGGTTCTTGGAATCACTAGATTGATTTTTGTATTGTAAGTGGAAAGAACGTCTATACATTCATTCCACTAGATCCCTCAATCTTTTGTAAAAGTTTTTCCCGCTTTCGTTAACCTCCAACACCACTCCGGATGAGCTAAGGAGCAATTCATTTTTATTTGAATGTTCTATTTTTTTTTCTTTTCTTAGAACGACATTCCTTTTTTGAGTTGTTGGTCCCTGTAGAACATTAAACAGATGTGAATTAATAGATTGTTTGACACATGTTATCTAATAATTTTAAGTATATTATTAATGATAATTAAAAAAAGAAACTCATATTGGATCAATAATATTTTTTCATTCACCTGATTCATCCTTTTGCAATTTTTCCATCAAGCTTTTACGCTCTTCTAGTCCTAGATCAGAAATAATCTTATCGAGCTTCGTCATTTTATAGCTCTGCATGATACACAGTAAACAATACATATTAGTTAAACTTACATATAGTTCAAAAATAATATTTTTTATAAATAATTTACAAAGAACTTGCCTTTTTTGCTTTTCTTGATGTGTTATCAGTATTTTTGTTACTTGATCTCTTTTCAGTCATTTATTTATCAATCTGAAACCTATACCATATCATTCATTAATATATTTATAAATAAATTGTCAAATTTTCAGGTAAAAAATAAATCTCAAGAAACCAGTGCGCCTTTCATGATGTACGTTACGCCGTCAGTGCGTGGAGGTACTAAAAACGCACCGCAAAAATAGTGTAATAGAACGTACGATGCATGGGGGTATTATAAACATACTACACAAACATTGTAATAGACCGTACGGTGCTATCCTCGTAACATGGAGCACCGATGCCCTATTTAAGATATGGCGCACTTATTTAAAAAAAAATGTTTTCAAATTTTTTATTGTAGTACTTGCGTGGTTCGCAGTGTGATACAACGCATCGTTGCGCTAGGTTAAGCAGGGTGCACCAATAAAAAAAATCCATTTTTTCCAAAAATTCACACAATGGTCGAATGGATTGGGATCCAACTATGCAAGTCGTCCTGTGGTTTGGATGTCAATCTAAAATGAAAAACCCTAATTCTGAAATCACAGAAATAGGGAGAAGAAAGGGAAAAAACAAAAAAAAATGAAGGGTTTAGAGTAAAAATGGATAAAACTGTAGAAAAATTAAAAAAACTGCAGAAAAAGTAAAAAAATAATCAAATTTAATCACGAGATGGTTTGAATCACCAGAGGTTTGGTTTCTGATTGCCTGAATACTTTTGTTCGAACATATTTCGCTGCTCCACAGTGCTCTCATGCTCTCTTGCTCTAGGTATGTCTCCTGCAAATCTCTGGCCAAAAATTTTAGCAAAAAATGTGAAATAATGAAAAGTTTTTAGTATTTAAAGAATTATTTTATGAAATTAGATTTTCGAAAATATTTTTCCGCCCATTTTTTAATTTTTCCTTTTTTTCACTTAAGAAAAATAGAGTTTCTCTTTTTATTTGCGTTTATTCGTCACCGGTGCCTCCTTAGGTAACATCGGCACCAACGCGCAGTAACTAAAATGCACTGATACAATTATATGTAGAGTAGCACCGATTTGATATTAAGGCACGAAATTAATTTTAGGTGTGTACACCAAAATTTATTGAACACCAACCATAGAAATTAAGAATTATAATTTTTCTTATTCTTGAGAATTAGAATTAGAATAAGAAATGAGAATTGGAATTAGATAAATTCTTGATGTTAATAACTATTCTTCCAATGCATTTTTTTTATTACAGGAGGTCCCCACTGATTATGTGGAGAGAATGAAATGTGGGGTGTGTGAAGATGTAATATTAAAGGGCCCAAGTGGGAAATTGTGGTATGTGAACCTGTGCTATGCTAAGATGTGGGAAGTTTTCACAAATGGTTGGGAAAGTTTTATTTCTGAGTTGTTTATTGAAGTTGGAGATATTTTAGTTTTTACACATGCTGTAAATGTACATTTTGTTGTGAAAATATTTGGGCCATTTCATTTCAAAACTACACCTCTTCTTCTTTCAGAAAAAAAAAAACCTGAACCTTTCCATAACCTGAAACAAGAAAAGGTGCTCCATGATCTGATCGCTGACCCATGATCTTCTTGCTCATTTGTAAGTTCCTCCTCCACCTTGGCATCCAATTTCCTCTTTTCTCCTTTGTGCTTTCTATATTGATCTTAAAAAAATTTATACAATCTCTGTTTTATGAGAAATTGACCTTGAATGTTCTGGGAGCAATGCCAACGAGTCCTTCATTCTACATTTACTAGCAAAAGAAGACTGATTTTCGACTAGACGATGGAATTATTACATGTGGAGGCAATGGTTTCCCATAGAAAATGAGTATAGGGTTGAGCAGAGGAAAGACATGGAAAAATGGGCTATTACATTAGCTTTTCCAATGTGAAACTAATTTGTAGGTGGAAATACGGTAGCTGCAGGTATCTATGCTTTTCTTCCGACAAAAATGGTCACTGTATTTCCATTTATAATACAAGAAAATTTTTTACTGGTTTCATCCACATGACCACAACTCAAACAAGTTAGAGATGCCATTCAGGTTCAATTGAAAGCCGAAGATGTGATTTTATGCGACGTCAACTTTGCCAGTATAAGTTTATGTAAGCCAACCGAAGCTCGGACAATACTCCCAGCTGCTTTTAAACGCATTCTAGAGAATGTTTCCCTTCATGGGACCTACCAGCCCGATCAATAACGTCAATTGATCTTTCTCTATTTTCCTTAAGGGAATGAGAATCCTTCCCTTCCTCAAAAAAAATCTTGCTCGCGATTCAAACCCTCCGCTGCTCCAATAATGCACTTTACAGAATAATCATGTTCCGGTGCGCGGGGTTTTATAGGCACACCAGTGCTGTTTGTAAGATCGAGGTTTATGTTTTGGCGCGGTGTTTTATAGGTGCACCAGTGCTGTTTGCAAGATCGAGGTTTATGTTTTGGCGCGGTGTTTTATGACGCACCGGTGTGAAAGAGTTGTGAAGCACCTATGTGTCTTTGTACTAAGCTACACCAGTGCGTGTTATGATGATAAGCACACCAGACTGTATAAAGTTCTTTTTTCCGTATTTGAGATCATAATAAAATAATGATAATTCTAAAGTAAATGAATTTATTTGCATTATTTTCTAAACTTTATTATGTTATAAAAATTCATATTATTCTAGATTGATTACTTTATAATTATCTACAAATTTACAAATTTAAATATTTTAATAAAATCATTTCACATTAATACAATTAAAATTTTCACATTAATACAATTAAATTTTTAAAAATATTTTACATACAATTAGAATTAGAATTGGAATTACAATTACAATTACAATTTTACAATTTCACATACAATTACCATTAGAATTAGAATTACAATTTTAATTTTACATAAAATTACATTTACAATTACAATCATTTCAGAGTAATACAATTAAAATTTCGCAAATATTTTACATACAATTAGAAGTAGAATTAGAAATACATTTACAATTACAATTACAATTACAATTTTACAAATATTTTACATAGAACTACAATTTTAGAATTTTACATACAGTTAGAATTTCAATTACAATTTTACAATGTGTCATATATACAATTACAATTAAAATTACAATTACGATCATTTCAAAATAAATTAAATATTACAATTACAATTAAAATTTTACATTAATATCCCGGATGCGGGTGAAGAGAGCAGTGTTTGAAGCAATGGGACTTGGGTGCGGCACAACATGGAGACACCTTCCCACCCAAGTCACGGTTTATGGGTGGAATTTAAAACCGGATACCAATACATCGATGGCATTAACTCCTAGCGTTGTTCGTAATCCCACCTCCATTCCTCTGTGCAATTTCGCATGCGGCTCAATACATCGGCCTTCGACTCTTATCAATGTGGGTTTAATGCCAGGCGTTCTTCGATGCAGTCACATTTGGATTGATAACATGGAAAATTGCTATGGTTTCTTAGACGCTCCTCAGCCGATGAATTTCTGGTGCTCCCCGGACGCTGGGCTCCCCGTTGTGCGCACTGTGACTGGAAAAATAAGCCTTCTGAGTTGTTGCCTAGACCTTGGTGATAATCTCCACTTCTCGCATTCTAGTCTTTTTCTATTTGCTTCAGTCTCTTTGAATTTTCGAATTCGATTAGGCCTCCGCCACTCCTTCTCTTCTGCCTCTTCTCGTGCCCTCTGCTGAGTCTGTGTCAATTCCTTGCCTTCGTCAAAGGATGAGGTGCCGCAGAGGTAGCACCAGAAGCCAACCCTGGCACACTCCCTCCACCTCCACCTCCACCTCTGATTCGTCTTCTCATTCGGGCCGCTATCCCAACACCAAAAGCAGGAGGGGATGTTTTCATGGCTCTAGCCACTGCTTGGGCTCCCCAGAGCCTCCAATTCTCACCGCTCTCTACCTTTTCCCGTGCCTCATATGGCACTTTTTTCTTTCAATTTCTCTCTAAACTGCCCTGGGGTCACTGCCTCTATTACTGTGGTTTTCTGTGAAGAGCCCCAGGTGGATGGATAGAGCTCTAGCCCGACAGGTCTGTGTAAAGCAGTTGCCTAGACCTCGGACCTTCAGGTGAGGTCAATGCACACGCAGGGCAAGGAGGCGCAAGGAGATCTAGGGCAAGCGAGTGGGACTGATGACGTGGATATGGAGCAAGGTGATCCAGGGCAAGCGAGCAGGACTCATGACGTGGATATGGCTCAAGGAGAACCAACACCCTCTAGGCAGGTTTTCACTTCCATCACGGACCTGTTCAAGAAATATGGAGAATTGGATGCACTCTGGTGCAAAGTCATGGAAGAACCGCCTGATGGGTATCTGCTCTTCCTTTGTTTGGTTTTCGTGCTTACTATCGGCCTATACTATCGGGCTTGTTTTTTATTATGTTGTTGTGTCAGTTTATAGTTATATTTTTTATTTCTGTAAACGAAGTAACCTTCAGAAGCATCATTCGATGGCACCCCTACGAGGGCAATGCAACAGTTTGAAAATTATTCAAGGCTAGTTTCCCTCTATGAGGGCAATCTATTTCTCTGTTTTTTTTGTCAAGATTGCTACAAGATTGGGAAAATACTAGGCTACGACCCTTATGTAAACTATTTCCTATGTTAATAGATTAACTTAACTTAGAAAAAAAAAATTACATTAATAAATATTTTACATACAATTACAGTTAAAATTACAATTACAATTACAATTTTAGAAGTTTACATACAATTAGAATTAGAATTACAATTTTACACTTTGTCATATATACAATTACAATTAAAATTACAATTACAATCATTTCACAATAAATTAAATATTACAATTACAATTAAAATTTTACATTAAATATTTTACATACAATTACAGTTAAAATTACAATTACAAATACAAATACAATTTTACAATTTTACATACAATTAAAAATTAAATTTCAATTACAATCACGACATAATATTTAATAAATATCATGGTCATTTAATATTAAATTAATTAATAAACATCATGATCATGCTAACCATCGTACTAACATCATATTCGACTAAAAAACACATTCAAACATCAAATTAACATTATATATTAACATCATCACAACACAAACATCAAATATACATCTCATGTCAAATAACTCATGCTAGCACATACACATCTATCTGCAAGCTGCACATTAAATGAACATATCTAACATGACCTAACAATATACACATCATGATGATCACCAACATGTAAATTAAGTACAACTGAAACATGAACATAAAATACATGGACCATCTATATATATATATATATATATATTGTTAAAAATATAAAATTGTAATATAAATTTCATGGATCAGCTGGTGGTAGTACAACATCAATAGCAGTACTAGTGGAGGCCTACTCAGTCAATGGTGCAGCCTCGACGATCAATGGTCCAGCATGCTCATGATCATGACTAGTACTGATGGATGCTGCAGGCTGCTGACTTGATGTGGTTGATGGTCCAACCTCATCTCCATGATGACTGCTAGATGCTAGTGGGGCCTCATGCTCATTAGGTGTGGTGCGCGGTGAACGATCATGAGATGATGAGTCTTTGCTCGTGAACTGTCCATCACGTGGTGCGGCTCGACCACGCCTATAATGTGCAACAGTCCTCCTCAGCTGTGTAACAACTTTTGTAACTCCTAAGACATGCCGCATCAGGCTGTACATGTCACTTGGCATGCCTCTCCACATCTGTAATAGCCTATCATCAGCCTGTATATCTCTATAATGAGCGGGCCTGATGCCCACCTCAACAATCAATGCATTGATTTGGTCGCCCAACTCCATATTGTATCTAGTATCAGGTCGACCACACCTAGAAAAAGGCAGTACCGGCGCACCAGGAGGAGCATGTCTCTCTACACCAACCTCTTGATCATGATACTTGGCATCTTCCATGCCCTGATCGTCATTGGGAACCACACCTGGATCATGTGGTGGTGTGGGAATCTCGTCGCCATCAAAAGAGCCAATGTCTGCAAAATATATACAAGTACACAACAATAATTAGACAATTTCATTACACAATTTAATTAAAAAAAGTTAAATAACATGTTAGAATGAATATAAATAAAACAGTAATATTACCTCTATCATCTGATGGCTCATCATCTATGAAGAGGATGTTGGGACACCCTTGCCAATCCAATCCAGCATAAAGATAGGGGGCCATAATGAAGGGATGCAGCTCATCAACACTGGCTAGTAAGTCTAGTGCATCATGTGATATCTTAGTTGGAAGCATTGTCTCTCCCCTCTTGGGCATCATCTGCCTCCACATGTGCATCCAAGCCTCCAATGTCGGCCTACAAGGCTACCGAAAAAAAGTAGGCCTCATCTTTGGAAACCTCTAAAAAAATAAACAAAAAATCTCTTAAGAAAAAGGGAAGTTGACCCTCCCTTGTGCGTGAACACGACATCTATCTAAGGCCGTACAGAACTGCTGCAAAAAAATGGCAGACCACCTGACAAGTCATGGCTCATGTACTAAAGAATCAACATAATATAGAAGTGATAAACTGATGTGTTTCCCGTCATTGGTGTTCTGTGAAATGGTAGAAATGAGAAGTGAGAGGCACTACACATCCTGTCTACTAAATGCACTAATACGCATCTGACCTCCAGCGTCCTGAAACTCTGAAGGAGATAGTACATCTGCTCCAATGTATCTCTAGGAGTAAACAAACTAACTCCCTGCTACACAACCAGCCGAAACCTCGGGGAATGAGGGAAAATCCACCCCTCTCCTCGATAGCCCTGTAATGAAATATATATCCTCCTCAGTGGATGTGTACCATAGGTTAGGACCAACCTAGAAAGCCTATTGGTGGGCATTCCACCTGCGGATAAGATGTCTGAAAAAGAAAATAAGGGCCTTTAGGGAATTATCCTCCTCATAGAACTTGAGGAGGCTGACCTGCCTTAGGATCCCCTAGGTATCTACTATAATAGGGCGAGGGTATGCATCTCTCTCCCTTTCTCGTGCCTCCCACTAGCGAAGCATGTCATACTGCGCCGCCTGTTGTTGTTGTTGTTCCTCCTATTCTCTCTGAATCATTAACATATTAAATAATTTTTTTTATTAAATCAGATATGTATTTAGGAATATACATATATAATTTTTTTTTGAAAAAAAAAACAAACCAGTCGGTGTGCCACAAAAACAGTCATGCATCAGTTCCAGTGCGGCGCATCGGAGGCGGTGCCCCAGATGACATAAAACGCAACGTATGCAGTGCACACGAAATTTTTTAAAGCACCATTGACTATATATGGTGCCACAAGAGTGGTGCGCTCACTAAAATATATGCCTCGACATGTATAGTCGTGTCAGCACACCGACTTCTTGACAAATTACATAGTCAACGGTGTGGTATCGTACCATTGACCCTGTCGGAATGCCGAATGCAGTGCACTGACAGACATCGGGGTAGATATTTCTGTCAATGCACCGCGTTTCTATTCCCATGGTCAATGGTGCGACCAGTTAAATGACTGCACCTCACTTTTCTTGTAAATTTTAAAATAACGCGAGGCGCCTTTCGGTACCACCTCCAACATGGTGCGGATATCGTTAGCACCGGTTACGGTGCGGCCTGTAAATTTTACAGGCAGCACTGCTTAGCGGTGTGAGACAAATAGCTTGTTCACACCATGTGACCATTTTTTTTTCTTTTTAAATGGTTAATTTTAAGGTTATTTCAAATTATAATCTGCTAAAAAGCTTAATTATGGAAAAAGAAGAAAAATACCTGTACATTTCACCGCCGAGGAGGCATATTGGCTGTAGAATTTGTAAAAGAAAATTTTCCCATCGTTTTGAAAAATGCAAGCTGTATATTGGTGGGCAATGCACAGCAGCAGTGCGTGCAATGGGTGCAATGGGAGGATCGATGTCAGGGCGGCTCAGAGAAGGAGAAATTGCATTGGTGGTTGAGAGCTCTGGAGCACTGAGAAAAGTGAAAAATGCAGTTTTTTGGCCGTAATATTTTTTTTTTATTTAACCCTGTTCTCATGCGTGGGGTTTTATAGGCGCACAAGTGCAGTTGCTTAAGACTGCACCAAGCGGTTTCAGTTTTTCCGCGGTGTTTTATGATGCACCAGTGTGGTTCCTTAACACCGCACTAGGCTATTTCTATTTTGGCAGAGTGTTTTATGATGCATCGGGGCAGAATAGTTGTGAAGCACCGGTGCTCTACAATAATAGGATGCACTGGGCAGGTGTGTACGGAGCGCATGGTGTTTGGTGTGCCAACATTTTGTGCGACTAGTGCTTTCTCTTGTAGAGTGCACTGGTGATTGAGAGCTGTGGAGCACTGAGAAAAGTGAAAAATGCGGTTTTTTGGCCTTAATTTTTTATTTTGTTAACCTTGTTCCGGTGTATGGGTTTTATAGGTGCACCGGTGCTATTTCATATCAACACACCGGTCCGTTTTTTTTTTGGAGCAGTTTTTTATGATGCACCAGTACATTTCTATTTTGGCACGGTGTTTTATGATGCACCGGTGCGGTTTCTTAACACCGCACTGGGCGGTTTCTGTTTTGGGACTGTGTTTTATGATGGATCGGCGTGGAAGAGTTGTGAAGCACTGGTGCTTTACAATAATAGGATGCACCAGGTAGGTATGTACGAAGTTCATAATGTCCAGTGTGCCAATGTTTTGTGTGCACCGGTGCTTTCTCTTGTAGAGTGCACTAGTGATTAAGAGCTTTGGAGCACTGAAAAAAGTGAAAAATCCAGGTTTTTTGTCATAATTTTTTTTTATTTAACCCTTTTTTGGTGCACGGGGTTTATAGGCACACCGGTGCTATTTATTACGAACATACTTGTCATTTTTTATCTTCACGTGTTGTTTCATGATGCACTAGTGTAGTTTCTTAATACCGCACTGGGTGGTTTCGGTTTTGGCGCGGTGTTTTATGATGCATCGGTGTGGAAGAGTTGTGAAGAACCGGTGCTATACAGTAATACGACACAATGGGTGGGTGTGTATGGAGTGCATAATGTCCGATGTGCCAATGCTTTGTGCACACCGGTGCTCTCTCTTGTACTGAGCATCGGTGCGTTGTTGGATAATAAGCGCACCGAGCAGAAAACATTTGCAAAAAACTCCGCTTGCCAACCTCCTCTAGTAACCTCCACTAGAAACGGATGTATGGGGTATTTTTTGAACCCTTGGTTAAACTAAGAGGGGGGGGTGAATCAGTTTAATGCAGTCATGTTCTTATTAAACTTTCTTTTATACTCATTCACATTCTCATTTTGTGATCAACTTGATATATAATGGAACAACAATCTTAATAAGTGAGCAGCAGGTATTAAGTAGAATAAATACAGAGTATCAACACATAATCATCATGCATATAGACAACAGATATAAGTGGAAACCCATAATGGAGAAAACCACATCTTATTATTGTTGTGATGCAAAGGAAAGCTCCATCTCCCTCTCACCACTGATTTTATGTAGGCTCCTACCTACAGGAGGCTACAACCTTAATTTTGCAAGCTACAAATTGCAAGGAAGCTCCAACTCCCATCTATTTTCTATAGGCTACAACCTACAGGAGGCTCCTACCTCAGCCAGCTACAACTGACATATATCAAGCTACAACTTGATATGGAAGCACCCACTTCCTCACTCTTTCAAGAAAAACACATGTTGATTTACCTGGATATCAGATCTGTTCTGGTCCTTCTTCACTGCTGTCCACCAGCCTTCATATCTGCCTTATATCATCTCTGAATCTTCACAACTTCTCTATATGCTCCTCCTTCTTCTTACCCTCTCTACCTCATTTCTCCATTCCCTAACCCTTTATACATATCTATGTGACATCATTTATAGAGTTTACCTTATGACTGTTTGTATTCGACAGGGAATTCGAAGTGAATAGGTATGACTCTTTGCCTTACACCTTCTCATTTTCTTTCCTAGCACATTCAGAAAAATATAACAATATGTATACATTTCAATATTACAGTGGGGTATTTCTTTTCCTACGGATACTTGCCTTTGCATCACAAACAATATAAAATTAATTAAAACATTAACATTTACATTTGCAACAGATATATCTCATTCAACCCTTTCAGTTCTTGGATCACTGTACGTTTGTCTTTTCTACTGCTATAGTGTAACAGTTCTGCATATTCTCCTGCTTTCTATGCATGTAGAATGCATTTCCCAAATTATGTTTTAAATCTGGCAGCTTTATCAATGCGAAAGCTTTCTTCAATCTTCATGGTTCCAACCATAGCCAAAATATACTTTGCAGACTTACCATATGAAATGATCTTGTTAAACCCTTCGAAACTTAAACTCAAAAACTGGGCAATCTTTAATTTAATATGCGGAAGCTTTTATATCTAAAATCATATATTTGAGATATTAACATTAAAATTTTATGGTTATAAACCCCATATCACAAACATGCATGGGAGCATTTCTTTTCCTTAAGACCCTGTGGTTATAAATCATAGAAATAACCCACTTTATAAAATGTGAATTAATACACTTAAGAACCCCAAATCTTCGCTCTCTCTTATATTAATTTCCATTCAATTTCATGTTCCATTAATCCATACCTTGGGTTAAATTACTCGAAGGTGCCAACAATAGTCAACAATATAAGGACTCTTAATCCTACTGCCTAGCATTTCATTAACATAATTTTTCGACCTTGGTATAAACCATCGCACATTTAATATTGGGTCCCACAGCATATTCAAACCATTTATGATAATAACACCATACCTTTAGACAACGTAACATTTCCTCCATGACTTTGGAATAAATCATATGAAGTCGGTTCATAACTTTCCATATAACTAAACCACACAACATATATTAAAATCCGAACTTCAACTCAGGCCCACAGCAGCTATACCACATACCTTGCATTAACATCCTTGCAACTTGATAATGCAAATGCGCTTGGATCCCTTGCCTCAATGATCGAACACAAATCGCATTTTTTTCATCACCGAGCTTTAACACGAAAATATTTTGCGGAATAAGCAGTTTTAAAATACCACCTTTGACACGCGTCACATGAAGAGCATTATCGCATTTTTTTCTGTGAAGCCATTTACCATTTATTTTCAATGCGAATACCACTGGTTTGTTTTTCAAAGCCGCTTCTACTGTTCATTGTATGGTCCCACCATATTCTTAACTCACGGTTCCACTTCTACTCTTTGACTTCGCCTTTTATCTTGGTATCTCTTTTCTAAAACTGCGCCATCGAGACTCATGCAGTCTTCCCCTCGCATTGCCTCTTCATGAGTTATTTACGCACAGTTCCAGTACTCCATTCCATCTTCAATTTCTGCAAAATGGGAATACAAGTTCACCGTGACACTCTTAGTCCTTTCATCATTCAGTGTCATCATTCAAGTTCCCTAGTTGCTTCTGGTTCTTCTAATGCGCCTACGAAGGCTTTGAGCACTGCTTCTCCTAAATCCTCCATTAGACAACTCAATGCTCTATTATTTGTTCAGAAACTGTCTTTCTATATGGTTGACCCTGAATATATATATATATATATATATATATATATATATATATATATATATATATATATATATATTAGGTCATTAGTACGTATCACATTTCTTTTCCCACCAATATACTCAACCCAACACGGTAAACACTCAGCCACTATCGGTGAATAGAATTCGACTTCACAAGCCTAACTCAGCCTCAATTAAAGAGTACTTGATGACTCGTGTAGCAGATAGAGAGAGAATGCATTTTTTTTTTAGGAACATTCATTCATTTCATACACTTGATAAATGTGAGAATACAACATAGTGATCATAATAACTTGGTAAATACACACCCAAATGGAGTATTCAATGAAAATTCTGCATTTCAATGGCCCAAAAAAGCTACAGCCAGGAACTGCAACTTTCTCATTAGGTGTAGAGTATTATATCAATCCAAAACTTCTGGTCTTTGGCGAGATCTTCAAATCAAATGGCCCTTCTACAACTACCACTCTAACTCTGTTAGGCTTACAGAAATCCTGTTCCTAAAACCTACTCTAACTCTGTCTCTCCACCTCTGCTCCTTATGCTTCTTTTCTCCTTTGAGTGATAGTCCAGGTGTTTCTCATGTCTTCTCCTTTGCAATCAATGACAAGATTTCCAATAGTCTCCCCCTTTGGCATTGATGGAAATACTCCAGTGCTTCCTCTGGGACTTCCTTTGCTTGCCTTTTAGAAGACCCTTTCTTCTTTTGCTTGCTTTTCCTCCCCCTTTGACATCAATGGAAAAGGGTTGCACTTTTCCCAGTATGGTTTCTATATTTTCATAATACTTTTATCTTGAGGACCAGTTCCATGCACTGCTCCATTGCTCTAGCTCTTTTGTGACAATTTATTGACTACTCTCCCCTTGGGCTGATGCTTTCTTTTCTGATCTCCCCCTGGAATGATGCTTTATTTTCATGTCAGAGAGTAACATCTGCAGACACTACCCCTAGTTGTCTCTTAGATATTCGAATGACTCTTTAGCAAGAGGTTTTGTGAATATGTCTATTGTTTATTCCTTTGTTGGTACATATTCCAACATCACTACTTTCTATGCTACTTGTTCTCTGAGGAAATGATACTTAATTGGGATGTGCTTTGTTTTTTAATGAAATATAGGATTTTTTGATATAATTATTGCACTTGTATTGTCACATTTGATTGAGATGGGATCATGCATGCTTACCTTCATGTGTTGGAGAGTTTGTTTCATCCACATTACTTGTGTGCAACATGCTGCTGCTGCTACGTATTCTGCTTCTGTTGTCGATAGAGAGATAGAAGTTCGCTTCTTTCTTAGCCATGCCACCAGAATTTCTCCCAAATAAAATGCACCTCCACTTGTGTTTTTCCTATCATCCATGCAACTGGCCCAATCTACATCTGCATATGCTGTCAAAGTGAAGCTTTTTCTTTTTGGATACCATATCCCATAATGTGTAGTTCCTTGTAGATATTTGAATATTCTCTTGATTGCTAGTAAGTGATTTTGTTTTGGTGCTGCTTGATATCTTTCCACAAGTACTACTGCCAACATAATGTATGGTCTAGAGGTAGTTAGATATAGTAGACTTCATATCATATATCTGTACATTCTTTGGTCTATATCTGCAGATCCATCATTAGCACATAGTTTGCATCCAGTGATCATGGGAGTTGACATAGGTTTGCAGTCTTCCATTTCGAACCTTTTCAACATCTCTCTTAAGTATTTTTCTTGTGAGATGAATGTTCCTGTGTTCTTTTGTTGAATTTGAAGTCCTAAATAGAAGGTGAGCTCTCCAATCATTGACATTTCAAATTTTGATTTCATTTCTTCAACAAATTCTTTTGTTAACTTCTCTTTATTGCTACCAAACATGATGTCATCTACATATACTACTACAATTAGGAGTTCATTTTCATTATCCTTTATGTACAAATTGTTGTCTACTCCTTCTTTCTTAAAACCTTGTTTTTGCAAGTATTTGTCTAGCCTTGAATACCATGCATGAGGAGCTTGTTTCAAACCATATAAGGCTTTCTTTAATCTGCACACATAGTCATGTTTATCTGTTAATGAGAATCATTCACGTTGTTCCATGTAGACTTCTTCCTCTAGATCTCCATTCAGGAAGGTAGACTTCACATCCATTTGATATACCTTGAAATTATGATAACACACAAAGGCCAAAAACATTTTGATTTCTTCCATTCTGGCTACAGGGGAAAAGGTTTCATCATAATCAAGACCTTCAATTTGTGAATATCCCTTGCATACAAGTCTAGCTTTATTTCTCATTACCTGCCCTTTTTCATTCATCTTATTCTTGAATATCCATTTTGTGTCAATGACATTTTTCCTAGTGGGTCTTGGAATTAATTCCCAGGTATTTTTCTTCTCAATTTGGTCCAGTTCTTCATTCATAGCATTTACTCAGGTTTTATATTTTTTGGCTTCTTTGAACTTCTTTGGCACTATTTGAGATAGCATGGATAGGTATACTTCTTCTGTCTGTTCAGTAAGTTGTATTCTTGTCTGGACTCCCACACTCTTGTCCCCAATTATTTTATCTTCTGGATGATTATTTTGAGTGTGTCTTGAGGGAAATTTTGAGTTTAATTCAGTATCTTCTGTTGTCTTGCTCAGTACATCATCATCTTGGTTCTCTTCTTCATGATCTTCTAGAGGATTGTTGCATCTTATACTTCTTATTCTATTTGGTAGATCTTCATCAAATATTACATCAATGCTTTCCAAAATTTTGAGTAGTGTTTTGTTGTAGCACCTGTAACCCTTACTCTTGGATGCATATCCTAAAAATACTCCTTCATCAACTCTTGCATCAAACTTCCCCAGTTTTTCATCATTATTTTTTATGAAACACTTGCTTCCAAAGACTCTAAATTTCTTGATTGATTCTGGTTTACCATGCCATAATTCGTAAGGAGTCTTGTCACAGTTTGGTCTTAAATGAGCTTTGTTAAAAATGTGAATAGTTGTGTTTACTGCTTCTTCCCAGAAGGTTTAGGGAATGTTACTTTCTTGCATCATTTCTCTGGCAATCTGTTGTACTGACCTGTTTTGTCTCTCTGCCACTCCATTTTGTTGAGGTGTACTTACAATTGTAAATTGTTGTTTTATCCCATGCTCATTGCATAGGTCTGCAAAATCATAGTCTGTGAATTCACCTCCTCTATTTGATCTGATGCACTTTAGCTTGCATCCTGTTTGATTTTTTGCCAATGCCTTGAATATTTTGAATTTCTCAAGTGCTTCAGATTTATATTTGAGAAATGCTACCCACGTCATTCTGGAAAATTCATTTATTATCAGCATGAAATAATATTCTCCACTTGGTGCTTTAGTTCTTGAAGGTCCACACAGGTCCATGTGAACAAGCTGAAGAGGTCTACTTGTAGATAGTTTCTCTTTGGTCTTGAAAGATGTGCAGGTCTGCTTGCCTAGTTGGCAGGATTTACATATGGTATTTGAAGGCTTCTTTATGACTGGCATATCTTTGACTGCATTCTTCTTGCTCAGTCTTATGATGTGGTCAAAGTTTAGGTGTCTCAATCTTCTATGCCATAACCACGATTCATCAAGTTTGCTTAGGTGACATGCTTCATCCTCTTCTTTCACTATATAGACATTAATTTCTGTTCAAACACCTTTAATCAAGGACTTTCCGGTGGTGCTTGATCTTACTTCACAATCTTGGGCTCTAAAAATGACTTCACAACCTTTATCACACATTTGACTGACACTTAGCAGATTTTCTTTCAGTGCATCCACAAATATTACATCTTGGGCCTTTCCTCCTCCATTATCCACACTGACTAAGCCTTTTCCTTTGATTTTCCCTGCTTTATCATTGCCAAATATTACATTCCTAGATTTATTTTCATCAAAGGTTACAAACTTGCTTCGATCTCCAGTCATGTGCTTTGAGCATCCACTGTCCAAATACCATTTTTTTTTCTGATATTGAGCCATTAGAGCCAAGTGGCACTTATTCAAATTCTTTTTCCATTGCATGCATCCTTTTTTTTGGTACCTTTACTAAGAGGATGGACCACATTCTCTAAGAGGAAATTGGACCACATTCTCTGAGAGGAAATTTGTGACACTTGGGCCCGATTTGACAACAGTCAAAGAATTTGATTATGTTTCTGAATGAATTATGTACACGAGTGAATTCTCCATTGTTAATCCATCTCCTTGAGTTTCCATACATCAGTATTTTTCCATTCGTTCTACACTCGGCTTTATGGCCGAACTCCTTACAGTAAAAACAATACCCATAAAAACAATTAGCATACCTGATGAAGGGTTGTCTTCTCCATTTGTTTGTTTGAGGTAGTATTTTCACTTTTTTCATCCTTTGCTCGTTGGAATCGATTCTCATTTTATGACACTATGCAGCAATATGTCCCAGTTTGTGGTAGTTATAACAAGTGACCATTTTCATAGGGGGGAAGAATCCCCTTTGATAGCTTCCAAATTTTATATATTCAGGAGTATATGAGACTTTTTTATTTGATTATTTATTTATTTCGTTCTTTGTCTTTTGAGGTTCCTTCTTCTTTCTGTTTACTTCATTGTAGGCTTCTACTTCTGTAGGAACCTTCTGGGCTGCTTCATTGTCCTTGACGGATTTTACAAAAATGATGTTTCTATAATCGTCTTCCTTGGACTTACTTGTTTCTCCTTCATAGCCTATCCCAGTCTTTATCAAGGGAGATATTTGAGCATTTAGAATTTTATTCAACTTTTCAGAGCTTGTCATTTGATAAGAGTTCATTGACAATTTCGTTTGGGAGTTTTCTAATTTCCTTCTTAAGCATACTACTTCTTCTTCCAATTCTTCTTGCTTCTGAATTTTATCCTCAATCTGCTTAAGTAGAGTGTCTTCTACCTTATTGGCTTCTTCAAGCTCTAATTTCAACTGAATGAGGTCTTCTGAATTTTTTTCTTCTCTTACATATTTGAGGAGAATGTCTTTCTATTTTATGCACTTTAGTTCAAGTCTTTCTATTTCCTCCAGGGCACTTCTTAGCTCCCCCTCAAGATAAACTTCACCTTCTTCCTCATCTTCTAGAAGGAATCATTCAAGCTCTTCCTTGGCCATCAATACAAATTTAGAGGTTCGCTCTTCATTGGAGGATTCATCTGAGCTTTTAGATGCACTACTGTCTTGCTGAGCATAAAATGATTTTCTATTGAATCTCTTCCCTTTCTTCCAGTTATTTGTTTTGGTTTTCTCCATTTCTTGAGTGTGATTCTTTGTTTTCTTATGAGGACACTTAGAAGCATAGTGCCCAAATATTCCACAGTTAAAGAATTTAAATGGAAGTTTACCTTTATATTTTCCTGAGCCTCTATCCAATTTTCTGACAAATTTGGCCTCTTCTTCATCAGATCAAGAGCATATATCTTCTTTTTCTTCTTTGTTATTTTCTATCTTAAAGGCTGCCTCTCTCACATTTGACTTCCTCTATGGTAGTCTCATCTCATAGGCTGTTAAGTTTCCAAGTAATTGGTTCATGGTCAGAGTTTCCCAATCAACTGTTTCTTCTATGGTAGAAACCTTGGGGTTAAAGCTGGATGGTAAAGATCTTAAAATATTTTGAACAATTACACATTATTTTATGGTTTCTCCTAGAGCTTTCATGTTATTCATAATTTCTGCAACCCTTAATAATAAGCTAGCAATGTCTTCATCATCATTCATTTTTATATTTTCAAACTGAGCTCTATAGACTTATAGTTTTTCTATCTTCACCTTTTTGTCTCCCTCATGGATGCTTTCTAATGTATCCCATATTTCTTTGGCAGTCTTGTTGTGCATTACTTTGATAAATCCTGCCTCACACAGTCCACTTAAGAGAGCATTCATGGCTTTTGCATTAGCTACAAAATCTAGTTTGGCATCTTTCTCTCAGTCAGACTCCTTTGGGGCATATCCCAATTCCACAGCAGCCCAAACTTCTATTCCAAGAGACATTATGTATATCCTCATTCTTATTTTCCAGAAGGCATAATTTGTACCAGTGAAAAAAGGGGCTTTATTTGTTGAGCATCCTTCTAGACTAGCCATCCTGGGGACCTAGGATCTCCTTCCAGTTGTTAAACTGATACAGAAGGAACTTGGCTCTGATACCAATTTTTGAACCCTTGGTTAAACTGAGAGGGGGGGGTGAATCAGTTTAATGAAGTCATGTTCTTATTAAACTTTCTTTTATACTCATTCACATCCTCATTTTTTGATCAACTCGATATACAATGGAACAACAATCTTAATAAGTAAGCAGCAGGTATTAAGTAGAATAAATACAGAGTATCAACACATAATAATCATGCATATAGACAACAGATATAAGTGGAAACCCATAAGGGAGAAAACCACATCTTATTATTGGTGTGATGCAAAGGCAAGCTCTAACTCCCTCTCACCACTGATTTTCTGTAGGCTCCTACCTACAGGAGGTTACAACCTCAATTCTGCAAGCTACAACTTGCAAGGAAGCTCCAACTCCCATCTATTTTCTAAAGGCTACAACCTACAGGAGGCTCCTACCTCAGCCAGCTACAACTGACATCTATCAAGCTACAACTTGATATGGAAGCACCCAATTCCTCACTCTTTCAAAAAAAACACATGTTGATTTACCTGGATATCAGCTCTGTTCCGTTCCTTCTTCACTGTTTTCCACCAGCCTTCATATCTGCCTTATATCATCTCTGAATCTTCACAACTTCTCTATCTTCTCCTCCTTCTTCTTACCCTCTCTACCTCATTTCTCCATTATCTAACCATTTATGCATATCTATGTGACATCATTTATAGAGATTACCTTATGACTGTTTGTATTCCACAGGGAATTCGAAGTGAATAGGTATGACTCTTTGCCTTCAACCTTCTCGTTTTCTTGCCTAGCACATTCAGAAAAATATAACAATATGTATACCTTTCAATATTACAGTGGGGTATTTTTTTGCCCATGGAGACTTGCCTTTGCATCACAAACAATATAAAACTAATAAAAACATTAACATTTACATTTGAAATAGATATATCTCATTTAACCCTTTCAGTTCTTAGCTCACTGTATGTTTGTCTTTTCTACTGCTATAGTGTAACAATTATACATACTCTCCTGCTTTTTATGCATATAGAATGCATTTCCCAAATTATGTTCTAAATCTGGCAGCTTTCTCAAAGTGGAAGCTTTCTTCAATCTTCATGGTTCCAACCATAGCCAAAATCTACTTTTTAGACTTACCATATGAAATGATCTTGTTAAACCCTTCGAAACTTAAACTCAAAAACTGGGCAATCTTTAATTTAATGTGCGAAAGTTTTTATATCTCAAATCATAGATTTGAGATATTAACATAAAATTATTATGGTTATAAACCCCATATCACAAACATACACGAGAGAATTTCTTTTCCTTAAGACCCTACGGTTATAAATCATAGAAATAACCCACTTTATAAAATGCGAATCAATACACTTAAGAACCCCAAATCTTTGCTCTCTCTTATATTAATGTCCATTTGAATTCACGTTCCATTAATCCATAACTTGGGTTAAATTACTCGAAGGTGCCAACAATAGTCAACAATATAAGGAATCTTAATCCTACCGCCCATCATTTCATTAACATAATTTTTCGACCTTGGTATAAACCATCGCACATTTAATATTGGGTCCCACAGCATATTCAAACCATATATGATAACAACACCATACCTTTAGACCACGTAACATTTCCTCCATTGACTTTGGAATAAATCATATGAAGTCAATTCACAACTTGCCATATAACTAAACTTCACAACATATATTAAAATCTGAACTTCAACTCAGGCCCACAGCAGTTATTCCACGTACCTTGCGTTAACATACTTGCAACTTGATAATGCGAATGCGCTTGGATCCCTTGCCTCAATGACCGAACGCAAATCGAATTTTTTTCATCACTCAGCTTTAACACGAAAATATTTTTCAAAATAAGCAGTTTTAAAATACCACCTTTGACACGTGTCACATGAAAAGCATTATCGCATTTTTTTTCTGTGAAACCATTTACCATTTATTTGCAATGCGAATACCACTGGATTTTTTTTCAAAGCCTCTTCTACTATTCGTCGTATGGTCCCACCATATTCTTAACTCACGGTTCCACTTCTACTCTTTGACTTCGCTTTTTATCTTGGTATTTCTTTTCTAAAACTGCGCCATTGAGACTCATGCAGTCTTCCCCTCACATTGCCTATTCATGAGTTATTTATGCACAGTTCCACTGCTCCATTCCATCTTCAATTTCTGCAAAATGGGAATCAGTTCACCATGACCTCACTCAGTCCTTTCATCGTTCGATCGTCATCATTCCTCATTCAACTTCTTCTACATTTCTTCTAATCTGCTACGAGGGCCTAGGCAAGCTATAAATCCTCCATTGGACAACTCAATGCTCTATTATTTATTTCGACTTCTTTCTATATCTAATGCAGCCTCAGATATATATATTTGGTCATTATTACGTATCACATTTCTTTTCCCACCAATATACTCAGCCCAACACGGTAAACACTCAGCCACTATCAGTGAATAGAATTCAACTTCACAGGCCTAACTCAGCCTCAATTAAAGAGTACTTGATGACTCGTGTAGCAGATAGAGAGAGAATGCATTTTTTTTTTTAAGGAAAATTCAGTCCTTTCATACACCTTATAAATGTGAGAATACAACACTGTGATCATAAGAACTTGGTAAATACACACCCAAATGGAGTCTTCAATGAAAATTCTGTGTTTCAACGGCCCAAACAAGATACAACTAGGAACTGCGACTTTCTCATTAGGTGTAGAGCATTATATCAATCCAAAACTCCTAGTCTTTGGCCAGATCTTCAAATAAAATGACCCTTCTACAACTGCCACTCTAACTCTGTTAGGCTTACAAAATCTCTGTTCCTAAAACCTACTCTAACTCTGTCTCTCCAGCTCTTCTCCTTTTGCTTCTTTGCTCCTTTGAATGATAGTCCAGGTGTTGCTCATGTCTTCTCCTTTGCCATCAATGACAAGATTTCCAACAGTATTTTTATAAGGGTTTCCTCAAAAACATCCGCTAGAGGGTCTTTTCCTTGTAGTGGGTGTGTGCATCAGTTCAGAAACAAAAAATCAGGCAGAATATGACGTCATCATCAGACTTATGTGCGACACCCTCCATTAGGGCATACGCCATATGCACGTATACCTTGATTCCCAGTAAGTAGTGGCGTAGTTAAACCAAAAATTTGAGACAAGAGATTCAAATATATTTAGAAAATATTTGCATGCAAAAAGATTAAGTAGACAATTTGACTACATCACATTTACACATGTACCAAGGAGTCAAAACCAAATATCCGATCACATAGCTAACAATATTCTAAACTAGAATGCATCTTGGATAAACCATCATACATTAAAAACCAAAAACATAGATATCCATCAGTATAACATCATCCATAACCAGAAACAGGGGGCACAACATGTAGAGCCGTAAAAATTATCTCTCATATATATACATACACACACACACACACACACACACACACACACACACACACATATATATCATGGTGCATATGTGTTAGTACACAAAATAGTGTCGTTGACCCATCGGCTAACCTAAATATACACAAAATGTCATCAAAAATAGGGCAAGAATCCTCATAATGGATGGTTTCCCCATGTACAAGTAAAATCTATGGCGGTGCTCCCCCATGCGGGGCACCTGGACCCACAGCTGCTCCCGGTACCACTACTAGAGCCGCCGTAAAAATTGAGACTGTCACCTGATGTAAAATAGGCCAATAGTCCCTCTCCCGGGCCATCAACATCTCTAGCCAGACCTCCTCGAGGTCATCCAAAAAATGTCGAGAAGGCATCCCCTAGGTCAAGTAGTCCAGTCGACCCTCGGCACCCTCAAACTGAAAAAATTAAAGTGCAATACATCATGGAGGTTACCTGGGCATGATATCACTAATCCCTAGTTCTTAAGATGACTGCAACAGCAAAAAATGCTCCATAGAAGCCTCTAACCTCTCAAAAACTCAACAAGTACAAATGAATTGAATTAGGACCATATCCACCTATATATTTCCATTTTCAAAAACTTTGGAGGACCATAACGAGAGATCAGAAGGTCCGTTCTCCGAAGTGAAAGCATCACTATGATTAGAACTCCATAACAAACAGAGGCAATGCCACACATTCCCACTCCTGAAAAAACAATTTAGTGCTGGCAGGTATGCCCTCTCATATTCTTTTTTAAAGCTCATGACTTTCAATACTATTTGATAAAGAAGATGCTTTCACTTCAGGTAGTTGTTTTTGCAGGAAAGTTCGCAAACCATCCACAACTCCATCCACTGAAAGTTCTAGAGCAGGTATCATTCCACCCCCAACACGATAGAGTCTCAGAAAATTTTGCATATCCTGACATCATTTCTCCAGCAGAAATCAACCATGGGTTCCACATATCCGATCGTGTTTATCATCACTTCGCCCTGCACATGATAAACATCCTCTCAAGTCAGTAGAGCCTTCCCTCCATGGCGCTCGTCGCCCACAATAGACCATATATCATAGCAAAAGTGGCGCCATGGCCATACCACTTTAGTCCAGGAAGCACATCATGCCCATCCATCCAACATGCATAAGGTCAAGTTTTACCATACAAAATAAAACCCCTTTCCCAAACGGTCAAGCTGTACAAGCATATCAAAAGCACAGTACCGCACCTCACATTTGGCCCACCATACCTCCATCCACATAATCCCATTTGCGATACTTTTTCATCCGCTTCATCAACCTCACACATCAGAACAACCAATGGGGCCCCCACCCTTAGCAAAACACCCACCTCAAGTCATCAGTGAGCACTTTCATGTTTTGGGGCACCCATATTTGTGTTTTGTACAAACCAAACCCCATTATTTTATTATTTTGGTAAGTGTAAAAAGACCGCAAACGGTGCAATACGTCCCGCACTGACTCATTCATTTTTTCTACTATGTTAAAATTCATTGAACACCCTTGGTCGGAGTATACCACCCTCATGCAAAATCCACCATGACATTCATAACCATTTTATACGCACCCTGCAAGTCTGACCGACTCTAGGGATTTCCCCATAAGAAATAATTATCACTACCACCAAGCTACTTATTGTAGTCCAACCTTGGGCCACTGAATACCCATCATCGATTTTCAATCACCCCTCACCACCATGCCTATGTTAAACACATCATATCCAAGATCTTGATCCTTCATATCAGCCACCCCTCATTTGGTTGAGGCTTCCTTTTTGTCGACTTCGACACCTATTTTCCAAAAAGGAAGTAGTACCTTGGATCACCCCTCTCCATAAAAAGGGCATCCTTGAGCAGCACTGTGGAAGACATCATTGCCCACAGATTTCATCGATCCTCCTGACATTTGACTACAATGCAATCTTTCAGGTCAAGATTGTATCGTACCTTACAACCATTTCACTTTGATCAAATTCGTCGAAGACCCGTGCCTTCATAAGCATCTCTTTCACGCAATTCATACAAGGGAAGGTCCCAGCTAACACCTATGTATACAATGCATAGTTATATTTCGTACCAAGTTTACACATATGGGTACCACGTTCCTCTTTTTGTCAAATAAAAAACGCCCCAGAGGGCGTTAGCAGTCGTCGTCATCAACCACCAGCTCACTACCATATTAGTGACATAGATAGAACATGTATCTATCAACTAGATTTGTTTAACTAGCCACAGCATTACAAGCATGGGACATGCCCGCCTTGTAGAATTTTTTTATATATTGTATTATATTTTCTTATAGGGGATCTATAGGACATGGCCGTTCTTTGAACCGGTGCAGGGTGTCTCCAATTTCGAGCTACACACAAGTCTCTCTCTCTCTACGTACATTATACCAAAAATAAACTATAATGTATTTCGGCTCTATAGTTCTTCCTAGACCTCACGCATTAGGGGGAAACTGTTAACACTGGAAAATATTACAAGAAAATATGACATTATTTAATGTCAGGAAGAAGGATTTATAGGGCTAAGAGACATTAGAGAATCTTGAAAGTATTTAAAAATATCTAAAGTCTGAGGAAAAATAAAACTTGAGCAAGTCATAAATTCTTTTGCGCGCAAAAAACTACAATAAGAGCACCTTTGTGTGCCTTTTGACCTGAAAAGTGTGCAATCCTGGGAGTGGCGGAAGTCACTTTCTGAGACCAAAAAAATCACACTCCAGGACAGTGATTTCATACTTGAAGCTACCTAAGGACAACCACCAAAGCCTTCTTAGGACATCAAGGGAGCACACAATGGAATCAATGTGGCACACAATGGAATCATCCCTGTCTCTTGGGTCACCATCCACAACGTACCAAGAGAGGGAAGGAGGATTTGAATTCTCCTATAAAAGGCCACCAAGAGATGAACAACTTGGAAGCACATTGTTATGCGAGCCAAAATTTCCCCAAGAAATACCAGTAGTGTGATCCGAAGTAGAGATAGAGGGGACTCAATTGTTGGCCATCCAACAACTTCAGTTCACCATAGTAGAGAGAAGGAGACTTTGCACCGAGGCAAGCCTGGAAGTAAAGACATCCTTGCATCGGGACTTAGAACCCACAGTTCTAAGGGCCCCTTGGCAAGTGGGCTAAAGTTTCATCCTCATTTCCTACCAGCACTCAATAAGAGGGGATGCAAGTGCCACCGTTTGGATTATTGTAGTTGTTCAAATCTATTTAGAGCTTTTGTCTTAATTGTTTTATTTTTAGTTTAATTTTAATGTTTGAATATGCATGATATTTCTCTATCTAGTATGTTTATGTTATAGCATGTTCCATTAACTTTCTTGACTACATATCTTTTCTTCCTGTGAACAATAACTTATGAGGGTAAACCACACCTCTTAAGTTGGTGTGATTTCGTACATGTGTGCACCAAACACACTAACACACCCTTGTCAAAAAATCCCTTTCCTTTTGAAAATATTCGTTTCCCCTTATTCTAACCCTTTTTCCTTCCTAAAACTCCTTTTTCCCTTCCTAAAATCCCTTTTCCTAGTAAAAAACCCATTTCCCATTGAAAAATCCCTTCCCTTTTACTAACTCCGCATTATTCCAATAAAACATGAAAAACCCACTTTTTCATAGTTTAAAATACCATATATTATATCGGGCCCCACTTCATTTAACCCTTCCCCGATATCATTTTAAACCCCCTGCCTAATGTAGTTATAACACCCCACTATCATATTTATCGAACCCCATTATGTTATTTTAACATATAGTTCATATATTTCATTTAACCCCTCCCCCATATCATATTAACCTATTCGTATATTACAATCCCTGACCCACTTATATCTACCCCTCCGCATAAATAAGTTCCCAAACCCACCACTTGAGAAACACCCACATATCTATCTACCACCTGATCTCTTTAGATGATATCCAACGACCCCCAATCAGTTGCGCACCCCTAAAAATCCAAAGGTTAAAACCAATGGCCGGGTGCAAAATGGGTGGTTTCCCACCCCTGCTCCCTTGCCATGCGGCACTCCCATAGTCTATCGCACCTCACCATCCTAAAACCGCCTAACTTCTTTTCACGATGCGATAATCTGCCAAACTACCTCTGCGCCTTGCAATAAACCACTGATGTTTAAAATCTACCTATGTGCCATTTCATTAAGCCCTAATGATTAAAACAACAATAAAACCTTACCGCTTAAACAGTTATTTCACCATTTTTGTTATTTGCGAAAAATAAACCAAAAGAGCCATTGCCGACTGAGAATTGAAGCCTGCAGCTGCCAGAACCCCTTCCAAGACCAAAAATTCGATTTTCCAGGTAATCCTAAGTGCCTGAAACCATCAAATAAACTTTTTAACTCAATAATTAAACGAATTGATGGCCTCTCAAAGCATTATATCTGTTAACCCTCTGCAACTACGTGTAGTAGATGTTGACCACACTCCTCTAGCAGATAAAGACTTCAAAATCAGTGGTATAGTGATTGGTTTCAACCTTTTAGAGCTCCACTGCTGGAGCCATGAAAAAATTATTGACCAAGCAAATGATATCCATCTGTGGGATTCATACCTACCTAAATACATATTCCCACTGACCTTTCAATTTCTAGAATTCAATAGACTCTTCTAGATCAACTATTTTCCCAATGAAAGAGCTTTAGTTACCCCAAACCAAGAAATCCTTTTCACAATAACTGCTCAATCCATCAATCATATGTTGCAGATTCAACCAAAACCTGAAGAAGTGCCATTATCCATTGAAATCCTTACTGAACTCTACTTGAAGTTGGACTTTCCAAAAATATTCCAAATATTCTAGAATTTCCTCCCTCCATCAGTAGAAACCCCAAAAAGTAATCCTCCATATTCAACTTCCATATTTTCAGTCAGAACGAGACAGATTGTTACCATGTTGTCATGTATTTTAGGGTATTTCACTGATGAACATGTAGATGCATCTATCCTTGGTTTCCTATCCATATTTTTCCTAGGTCAACCTCCAAATTCAACCTTCAAATTTTCCCAATACCTATCAGATGTAATCCATGATCAACTAGTCAAGTTTCCAGAAGAAGGAGTATTCAAATACTCCTCAGTTTTGTTCCATATGTTTTTATATTTCCAATTAGAAAGGTTTGTAGTTAGCCTCCAAAAACTGGACATAGAGGGTAATCTCCAATCTGTTGTCTTTTGGACATCCTTAATAAAAAAATGATTCCACTGAATTCAACAATAAAGACTTCATTGATTCATTTTTTTATCCAGCAGTTAATATGCTAAGCAGTAGAATTCAGCATAGAATCAGTGAATAAATAAAGAAGGTGTTATAGTTGTCAGATCAATGCAAAACAAAAGATTGGTATTTATACCAGAATCATAAATAAATTAGGGTGTATGGAAGCCAACTAACTCCATACAAGCTTCCCAAATACCTCCCAATGAGGATATTTTCATTAGAATACATCAGAAAAATCTTAAATTTAGATGAAGTCAATTTCCTTTCAGTTAAGAAAAAGACTCAATTCAAGATCAAGAACCAGTTAGGGCCTTTTATTTGTAATAGTAGGAATGTTGGTTAGCAAGCAGATAAATATTTACAAGATTTCAAGTTTAGTAGTAGTTTCAAATGGCAATATGACTCCGTGGGTCTCATAAGTAAGTTAATATTCAAATCAAAATTGACCCCTTTCATTCACGAGTCAAATCCTGAGGTTGAAAAGTATTCCAATCAGTCAGAGTGGTTGGAAAATACTTTACAGGAGATGGAGAAGCAGGTTGATACTAGTTCCATCCTGTTTACACTAGCCCCACAAGACAGAAATTTAAAGAGGGCAAGAGAGGAAGGCTCTTATTATACAAAAACCACTTCTGATACTAAGTTCAAGATTATGTATAGGAAGAAGGAAAAGTTGAATCTAGTGATAGAGACAATTGAGATAGTTGATATAGTGGAAACCATTGAGACAGATATAATTGTCAAAGATGATGCACCTCCAACAGTTTCAGAAGAAACATATCAGCCATCAACCTCTAGTGCACAAATTATTCAGATCCAGCATAGTGCAGAGGTTTCATCATCTAGCAAACCAGTGGAGAAAGAGAAAGATATCATGGAGAAATACAAAGAAATCAAAATCATGAATGAAGCATTGAAAGTTGTAACTTATGCCCGGTACTAGAAGCAAACTCCTAGTGACCAGAGTAGGTTGCTTTCAGCTTATGACCTCAAGACCGGGAATATGCAGGTGACATTTCTATAGCTAAAGGTACAAGCTCCTAAAACTTCAGAAGATTATACTAAAAGTACCTTTAAAGTTCTTTCCAAATATGTACATCCCATAGACTATATCGAGTTTCATAAATAGGAAGGAGAAATGATCTATTCCACCATGACACACAAAGCTTTAAGTGTCCAGAATTTACAAAATTCTCTAGAAAATATAAGGACATAGTTAAAGCTAGAGAAAGCTTCTTCAAAAACAAGGGATAACAGGATAAAGTCACTTCAATATTTGGTAGAGGAAGTTGGTTATGATCCAAAAAATATTAAAGCAGCATAAGAACTATTCAAAAATAATAATGAAGACATAGTTGCATTGAAGAAACAAATGAAGTTACCAAATACAGAGCATCCAAAAGATAAAGAAGTTTTGGAAAAAGAAAATCAAACGGGTGAAATGATGAATCTCATCATTTAGCTGACATCTCAACTGAAAGATATGGAAACAACAATGGACAAAATAGTGCAGGAAAATAAAACTAGCATGGAAGTAGTTCCCATTACTACTATTCATATAACTTCTATAACAGTTCCAGTGTCAACAGAAGTTCCAACTACTACACCAGCTACAACACCAGCAACATCATCATCCCATACCACTGATGAGGCTAGAAAATTGATCAAAGCCATGCAAGATATGTCAATTCAAACTACTTAAATCAATAATCTCAAAGAACAAGTGAAAAATCTATAAGATGAAAAGAAATTGGCTCAAGTAATGCATAAAGCAGAAGCACAGAAAGCAAATAGATTAACTGAAAGAATCCACAAGTTAGAAAAGGAGTTATCAATGAAAGAACCTCTAGCCCAAGGTAAGTAGTATTTGTGGGTTAATATCATTAACTTAGTTAATGATATTTGGCCTTCTATACAGGTTATATTTGAACAAAAGGACTTGATAAAGGAGGTTGGTGATGCAATTCAAAAGGTGAAAGAAGAGACTAGAAAGAAACTAGAGGAAGCCACCGAGATAATAAATTCCTAAATTATAAAAAAAAACAAGAATTAGAAGAAATTGGGATAACATACAGAACATAAAATATCTTAGAGGTGAAGAAATTTATTTCCAAGAGAAATATGATGATACAACTTGAAGACAAATGTTAGACAATGGAACTTGTAGTGAACAAGTTTGATTTTTTGAGGCAGAAAGGTCTGCCTAATCCTTTAGTAATCAATGATAAACTGATGAGGCATTAATATTATGATAAGAAGATCAGGGAAGTAGCTAAATAGACTTCCAACATTTCAGAAATGAAAGGAGTTCCCACAGGAAAAGTGCTCCTACAGAGTTTAGAAAACTTCTTTTACCTCCAGCATGAGGTAAATCACCTTTTTGTGAATAAGCCTACATTTTCAAAATATATAGAGGTAGATGAGATTTACTGGAGGATGGTAAAAATAAAAATTCCAAATGAAAACACATGGGAAAAATGGTGTGATTTACTGTGACAGATGAAAACAAATACAGGTAAAAGAAAGACAAGTTAAAGAGAAACCAGAGCAGTCAGGTAAAAGAATTCACAGGTTAAAGATAAGTCAGATGAAAGATAGAGTTTAAATAAAATTCAGATGAAAGATAGCATAAAAGTGTAGACATTGTGAAAGATAGCCAGCATAAGAGAAACAAACAACAAAACAACAAATCAAATTAAACAGGGACAACTTTTAGTTAGTTAATAGGTGTCTCTTTCTTCTTGCATGAAGATTTTTTTTTTCCTTGAATAAATCCTAAATCAGTTGATAGGATATTTTTTAAAGTTTGTATAAATACTTCATCAATTCGAAGTATTGAGGGTGGATTCCTGAATATTTCTATAGTTGAATTGATCTACTACCTGAGGGTTTTATTGTACCTTTTTCCAAGTTGACAGATAGGACAAGTAATAAAGGAATTTCTTTACAGGATTCATGTGCTGAGCTATTTCAGTGAAGTATATTTCAATTGTTCATGTTCCCTTTCTTAAGTATTCCATAAACTTGCATGTTTTTCTAAATTTGAATGTTATAATTAGAATTTTATTGCAGAATTTATTTAATTACACTCTGCTTTGAACTATTATACATTTTAATGTTTTATTTTGATGTCTTTTTTAGATAATCCTTAATTTCTCTTTGATCCCGATTGACCTCCTTCACCTTCTTTCATTATCTGGTTTAAGCAATGCTTAACTTCTCCTTTATCCCGATTGAAAACCACTTCACCGTTCATCCCTTAATATCTTATTTTTCTCAGCTACCATGCCTTGTAACACTTCCTTGAGAACTTGATTTTGTTTTATTTTCTTGATATATTGACTCCATAGCCCAATGGAAAATATAAAGCACCTATCCATCTAAATCAGTAATTCCACCAACAAATCAAAATCAAACCAAAGCATTCATACATAACTAGCCTAAAATCAATTAAAATAATAAAGTTAAATCATTAAGAGAGAGCCCTCTCTGAGCATTAGGAAGGTTAGAACCTAATAGCCAAAAGTGGTTGATAGTTACCTCTAATATTTATTTAAACACACACAACCCTTGAGAAATTTTATAGAGATAACAGAAGCCACATGCTTCACTTCTGTAGTCAATATTTTAGTCTTGCCATGTTCCCTGCCTTCCAAATATAAATCTAAAGCTTTTTCATTGTCCCATGCCTTCCAGATGATCTAAAAAATGATCCTTTAATACAAACTAGAGTTTGGACTATTAAGATATTAGGAAGCCTATGTAGACCAAGCACCTTGCAAAAAAACAAATTCCTCTTCAAGAAGTTCATCCCATCCTGGATCCACTACAGCCCTAGCAGCCATCTCTCTAAGCGCTATTGGAGGTATTTGCAGGGACATAAGACCATGCCCAATTTTGAGTTGTATTCCATGCTCTGGCCTCCAAATTTTTTCCCTCCAAAGTTTTAAATCAAGGATGCTTGGACATCTAAGATCCTTAAGGAAGAGAAAATACAATTGACCCAATAGCTTTTAATCATTTACTCATCATCATCGTCCTCAGCACTAGCATCCAAAGCATTCAACTTATCAATCAATTTGTTCTTTCTTTCTTCGTAGGTTAGTTTCCTTGTTCTCTACCTTCACGCTAGACATAAGACCGTGCCCAATTTTGGGTTGTATGCTATGCTCTGGCCTCCAAAGTTTGTAGCTTCAAAGTTTTATACCAAGGATGATTGGACCTCCAAGATCCTTAAGGAAGAGAAAATACAGCTGACCCAGTAACTTTTAATGATTTACTCATCATCATCATCCTCAGCACCAACATTCAAAGTATTCAACCGAGAAATCAATTCGTTATTTCTTCATTCATAGGTTAGTCTCCTTATTCTCTACCTTGACGTTGGACATAAGACCATGCCCAATGCTGGGTTGTATGCTATGCTCTGGCCTCCAAAGTTTGTAGCTTCAAATTTTTATACCAAGGATGCTTGGAGCTCCAAGATCCTTAAGGAAGAGAAAATACAGCTGACCCAATAACTTTTAATGATTTACTCATCATCATCGTCCTCAGCACCATCATTCAAATAATTCAACCGAGCAATCAATTTGTTATTTCTTTCTTAGTAGGTTAGTTTCCTTGTTCTCTGCCTTCACGCTGGACATAATACCGTGCCCAATTATGGGCTATATGCTATGCTATGGCCTCTAAAGTTTGTAGCTTCAAATTTTTATACCAAGGATGCTTAGACCTTGAAGATACTTAAGGAACAGAAAATATAGTTGACCTAATAACTTTTAATCATTTACTCATCATCATTGTCCTGAGCACCAGCATTCAAAGCATTCAATTGAGCAATCAATTTGTTCTTTCTTTCTTCGCAGGTTAGCTTCCTTGTTCTCTGCCTTCACGCTGGACATAAGAATGTGCCCAATTCTGGGCTTTATGCTATGCTATGGCCTCTAAAGTTTGTAGCTTCAAAGTTTTATACCAAGGATGCTAGGACCTCCAAGATCGTTAAGGAAGAGAAAATAAGCTGACCCCTTAACTTTTAGTAATTTACTCATCATTGTTTCATTGTTCATTTGCCTATTTTGTGGTCAATTGCTTTTATTTTTGTGGATGTTCTCTTGATTATATTCACTGGTACGTAGGGTCCTATCTTCAAAGGATCCCAAGACAGTTTTGAAGTTTTAATACTCTTTCTGATAGATTGACACATTTTCTATTGAATTGATAATGTTATGGGAGGAAAGAGTAACTTCTGGTGCAATTAATGATGGGGTGCAAAATGGTTTGGTAAGATGTTTATCAAGGAGTGTAAAAGGGAGATTGTACATAGATGCTTTTGGTGATTTGTTATTCACTTTCAAGTTTCAACTGTTATTTTTTGTCTCTCAGGGCGGCGTTGTTCTGTACCAGCCTGCCACTGAGTTCTTACCAATGATAGACAAGGTATGAACTAAGTCTATTTAATATTCTGTTTTATGTTGCTTTGTATTCATTATAGAGAGGAAAAAAGGCTTGAGTTTTTTTCATAGCTTCAGATGTATTCAAAAATGTTAAGTACATTTGTGCTCTATTTACCAGTGTAGAGCTTGTGCATTGGCACTTTTGTTAGCATTGTTGTTGGCTAGTATTTATCGGATTTCACCTTTTGTGAGAAATTTTTTTATCGGGAAAGGGATTAGAGAAGTGAAAAGCTATAGTTTCATCTGAGTATACCTTTTGTTCAGGTTTTTTCATTGCTGGTTGAGAAGACAAAAAAAAATTAGTGGAGCCTTGGTTGAAAATCACAAATATTGTGTTTCTGTACATTACCATCGTGTTGAAGAGGAGGTGAGTTATGTATTGACATGCAAGGGGGGAGTATTATTAAGTAGAGCTCCACACAGTTCTTGTTATTAGATCTCTTGAAATAAGCCTTTGTTTTATTTTCACTGTATTTAGTGAAACAATTTCATTTGATTCATATCCCTATAGGTATATACAGGTCTTGGTTGCCAGATCCAAATTCTTAGGATTTCAACCTTTCAGATTTTCTTGATTTTGTACATTGTCCTTTTCTAGATTCATTTCAAGCCTACTTCCAATAATTCTATCTAAATTTACTATGGCATTTCAGGGCTTGATTATGTTGGAACCAAACTTTAACCAGGACTGGAAATTCATTCCCATGGAACACTTAAATAATTGTTATTGTCTAATTAACATTAAACACATTTGAACACTTACCTATTTTGCATATTTTTTGGAGCAGAGTTTGGGTGGACTTGCAGAGCATGTAACAAGTGTAATTAAAGAGGGTGATGCCCAGGTTTTGGAATGGACAATGTGCATAGTGATGTCAGTAAAGATGGGTGGTTAAATCCTTTTAATTGATCACCATATCTATATGTAATATGCCATCATTTTGTATTTCAAAGAGATTTTTTTGATAAATCTGCCTGGTTGTCTTTGTAATTGAGCAATGCTCCAATTGCATGGACATGATAAGTTATGGTGATTTTTATTTCATTAGTTTGTATTCTCATATATTAAAGTCATAAAAGTTAAGAAAAAGGGGAAAAGATAAATAACAACATGGTGTTTCATAACAACACATTTGAGGTTGTACAAGAATATGATAGAGCTCTTCACAGTGCACACTAACAAATTATTTTCCTTCCAAAGCAAGGCCTAAAAATTATATTTCCACTATCAAACATATATATTACAAACATGCTAATTTACAGAAGTCCATTTTCCAATAGCATTATAATAACTCAAAGGTTCAATATGTCTGCATGCAATATAAACCTACAGAAACCAGGTGAAAGAAATCATGTTCTATCACTTGATATTTTTTTCATTTTGGAAAATAAGGCATCTTACATTTCAGTCATTCTCACTAAAAGCACTTGGTCTCATCTTGGGGACCTCAGAAATAAATTTTCAACATATGCAAGGTTAAACATCTCCTTTTAACTTCCTGCTGGTAGACTTATGATGGCACACATGGAATTTTTTTGAAGAACTTAGCTACGATAGAGTGATTGAGTAATTGTAATTTTTTCAAACCAATTTTCACATAAACCTTTAGATAACATACTTTTTTAACTTGTTTATTATTTGTTTGTTATTTTTTTATTGTGTTTCTTTTGATGATTTTGTTTTCAATTGAATTTCCATCTTGATTCTATGTTTCTCTTTTGATTTGTAGGGACTATCAGGGGCTATGAGCTCCTGGGACCAGAAGAGTGAGGAAGCTAGAGAGGTTCCAATGGAGGTGAACCTATGATGCCCAAATTCCAATCCATAGGAGATAACCAATGAGGTGTTAGTGGAGGTGTTTTTGCAGCTCACTCAGTGATACATGAGGAAAAACGAGGACCAAGTTTGTGAATGAATGAGATGAAGAAATAGGGCACATGATTAGGAGCTCATGAATAATTTCAAGTGCAAGAGTTTGATGCAAGATAATAAACCCCACCCTAAACCATAATTTTATTTTGTATATTTCCATTAGGGGCATAGTGGAAGTTAAGGGGTAGGGACATGATTTCGTTAAATTGTAAGCCTTTAAAAGGCCCAATGTGGCAAGAGGATGAGATTCCTTACCCCACTTAGGGTTTCATTTTGTTTAGTTTTAAAATGATCTGCCTAAAAGATGTTAAGGAAGAAACTATTATATTGTAAAGATCAGGCCAAAGAGGTTGTTAGTCCTTGAGAGGTCGTTCCATGTAATCGTGTTTTTTTTCTTAATTCAAGTTTCACGTGCATCCATGATCCCCGTGTGTTTATTCCATACATATAATATGTTCAATCATTGTGCCTTTTTTCATGAGGTAATGTATGGTACTATTTTTATTTCAAGTCGAGGGGATATTAACCAGAGAGAGGAGAGAGTTCCTCGAAATATGAGTTTGTCGACTGAGAGGGTGAGATACCAAGTCCCAAAGACAAGAGGTGGAAGTACAATGTCATAGGTTCGAGTGAGAAAGTTGGGTCAACATATGAGACCATGAATAGTCCATTGGGTGAATAAAATCAAAATTTAGGGTCTAGACTTGATTTGAAGTTGTGCAATAAGAGAGCTCTGACTAGCTCATCCTCTAAATTAGGTAGGACTGAATCAGATGGTTGCACCCTGCTGCATTCAAGACTAGTTGTGAAGAGATTGAAAGCATGACCTCCATCATGTTTAGGATGGACATTTTGGTTTAGCCTCCAAATACATTTTTGTTCAAATTATATGGCTGGAAGATGGCCCGATACACAGCTCTCAATAGAAGTGAAAACACCATAGGTGGGATTTAGTGTAAGGTTGTTGCAAATTTTATTGAGGAGAGACAAGCTTTTGAGGGCCTATAACCAATAGGCTCAATGGATTCAAGTCACTTGGAGGTTGAAATTGAGAGACCTGGAATCGTTCTGTTATCAAGAAGAATGGTGGGTGGCAAGCAAGAGTAGGAATATTAAATAATCACATTGAAAAATAGCAGTGATAGATTATCGAAAATTAGAGATGTGAAGAAAACAACATCACCCATAGTATAGAAATTGGGGAGGAGACACAAAGAGGAGAGAGTTTCTTTACTACAAGGAGTTTGAGATGGAAAATAAAAGTAGGAAACCTCCATCATGAGAAGAGACAATAATGAAGAGATTAGCCACATAAAATCTAAACTACAGGAGGGTCTTCACATGATGGATTACATGACGCATATCTTCTTCAAAAATCACTTTCCCCTATATTTTTTAATTGACACATCTAACTCCTACATCTATTTTTACATAGTAATTGAACACTTAGTACAATTTATCATTACCATAAATCACAAACAAAAATGTATGTGCTCGTGTAATTGGAGAATTAGTGCTCTTAAGGGGAAAGGATTTGCTAACTTGTCTAATTAATTAACTTAACCCTAGATAAATAATGAAAGAATAAGATTTTGGAAATATAAAAAAGTGATGAGAAACCCAAAAGTCATCTTTTCATCCCTTTAAACCCAAATGCTAGAGTTATGCATAATGAATAAATTCCTTGATTACTAGTCTTATTGAATACTAAATGCATTCATGACATTCTATGAGTTTATTAAGTACATCTCTAATGCTAATATGATATGGATTTGAATCTAAGTTTGTATGTGAATTACTTGTGTACTTAGAATTTTGTACATTATTTTTTTTCCATGGAATGATTTTAAGGTTGTTGTGATGCAAATATGATGACATTTGATATCAAAACTAAACTAACAATACAAGAATATATGTAGTTAAATATTCATTCATCACCATCATATCCATGCAAAAAAAGGGGTCAATTAAGATCATCCAGGAGTAAACATCATGGACACATTAAATCACCATAACTTAATTATCTAGCAAAGCACCCTTATTCAGTAGGTCATAATATATTGTTCGTACCAACACACATCCAACCATCCACATGTCCATTTATTTGAAAGCAATCCACAATATGGTCTTAAACTATATAAAGTCCAATACATTGTAGAAATTATATGTTCTAACCCTAGAATCAAAGTTCATTGTTCATCTTGAACAATGTGTTCCACTCATATGAAATGTGCTAGTGGAAAATATTCCAGAATGGCATCATGATCATCTATCTATAACCTCCATTGTCACCGTTTTTTTCTACTCTTCACTTTCTTCAACTGCAACCGAGTTGCTATGACCAAGTGAATATATTGGGCATAAATAACCTTTGGATGGTAATATTGAAAAATAATATGATCTTTACATTTCTTTACTTCTTCAAATAAATGTCCCATTAACACCATTGACCCTATTGGGTATGTATAATTTTATGGATCATTATACTCCTACAGCAGCATGCATTTAGATGTAGTGCATCATAATAAATAATAATGCACTTTTTCTTGATTATTTTCTGGTGCAATGACATCGAAGACATCACCTTCTCTAACCATATCAGAAACACGATCATAATCATTGTCAATCACAACCACTTCATTGTCCATTTCCTTGTTAGTCACATTTCCAAATGTGTGCAATGGTGTCAATTCTTCGTGTTTCCATAGTTTAACAAATTTCTTAATTTGGTTTTCATAGTCATCGATGGACTCTGTCTAATCAATACATGCAGAACAAAAGCAAGAGAATTTTCGTTTCTCAATGCAATGTATATTTGTCATGTTATTACTCCTAATGGAGTGTAAATTTCTTGTTTGAGGGATTGCAATTCAATTAAATGGAAACGATATATCAACATCACCCATTGCAATATTCCAAAAGTACCTGCTTGAGAAAAACACACACATGTATGAGTCAAATTTTGAACAATATTTAATATTTTTTTGATAACAAAATACACACACATGTATACAAATATATCTCTAGACATGTATAATATATTGTTAGTTAAATGCGTACACTTACCTGTGCACATTAGCCATCCTTGGGTTCAATATATGACTTTAATTCTCTTTGCACCAATTAACAACATATAAATAATTTGCAAGTCAAGAAGCTGAGTGATTCAATTCATGCTTCCTAAGTGCATGTTTTACGCATGCCCCAACACCATCGTGCTCTCATTTTCCATGCCGTATCTCAAATAAATTCCATGTATGTCGAATTTTGGTTCTCTTATAAAGATTAGACAACCAAAAGAATGATCTTTCTAATTTAAATTGACCAACAAAACCATTTGACCATACCTAATGTTCTTTAACAGTGACCCCTTGTTTCAACAATTCATTATAAATAACATTAAAACAATGTTGAAAAAAACATGTATCATGTGTTCGATCATCACTAATGTAGAAATGGTACTCCTTAATCACCTCATGATTATTTTCATCGCTATCAAAACCATCGATATCAAGATCGGCATGTCTATACAAAATATGCACAAATATAGACACTTGGTCTGAATGATAATACTCACTTTGTATCTCCTTTCGTGGACTAAACATGTAATTCTCAGTGAAATCAACCACTCATAATATTGTTCCTTTTGGGAACAAATCACGTGATTTCTTGAACTATAAATCCTGCGATCATGCTATATGACAGTGCTTAATATATTTGTATATTTTCACCTTGAACTTCTCCATAAAAGATGTCACTGAAATGTCGTCGTCAAGTATAGTGATCTTTTTTTATGTTGTTCTTGCATCTGCAAGAGGAGTGTAAGTAACATTTTTCATATCACTTCCAATTCAGACTGAGATTTGACAGTCTAGGATCATTAGGATCAATGGGATAATTTTCATGATAGAGTGACAAATGAGAACATTTTGGGAATTTTCTTCCACCAACACATTATTTTTTATAAAATAATTTATTATTCTCTTGTGCACATAATATCTTCAATAAAAATTCATGAACACTTGAAGGAGGGGGGTCATTTGACCAATATTTTATGCCAAAATTTACAAATGTCTCATAAAATAATTGGAATTATACATGGTATTGACAACAACATGTGTCTTGAACAGTGATAGGCCTCACATACAATGGTTTAATCTTCACAAATGTGCTAATGGAAACCTTCACCTAGGTATTACTTTGCATCAAGTTCTGGAATAATTCTACTTGATTGGCCTGTGTTATATGTTTGGCATGAGTTTCATAAACTCCCTTAGATATACGACGTCGCACAACATTTCTTTCATTTGGCAACACACGAGAATTCAAATTCCAAAACTATTTTACCCTATCCCTCACACCATCAGGAATTCTATCATGATATGGATGCCTGCAGATATTAGCCCAACATGCGAGGTCATAATTCTCATAAATTTTTTCTTGATGTTTTAAACACTTTTGAAGTTGTTGACATCAACTGACTTGATGCAGATTTTTTTACGAGTACACCTGTTAAAATTTCTCTACGAGCACTCTTTTCAACTTTAGATCACTTTTTGGCTAGTGTGGCAAGCACCAACGTCACAGTTTTTGATACCATTTGTTTTACTAAAACCTCTTTCTGAATTTTAATGCCCAATAATTCCACAACATTTCTGAGATATTTGTGCTTTAAAACTCTACGTAACATTTTAGCTTGTGCTATGATATATTTACCTTCAAAATGATGTTTCAACCCCCAATTTATTTTATCTCAAACTGTCCATTCAGACATTGGTGGTCCCAATTCTTCAATTTTAGTTGGATCCATATTCTCTAGAAAGTTGTAGTTGTATACAACGTTCTTGGAACTTCCAATTAATTGCAGTGAAATGTGAGGTGTGGTAGTATCTTCTTCTGGGTCTGATGTTGTCCCTACATAAAAAACAATATTAACTTCTAATTTGAAATTGACATATATATATTTTTTATTTTAAAACTATCTTGAACTACAATGCTTAAAAAAAAAATACAAAATTCAAATTGAAGAAACTATTGACTCACCAGTGAGATCAATACCAATATTTTCTTGGACATTTGTGTTTTCAATATTCTTGTTGACAAGTTCCTCAACATTCTCTTCAACATCTATGTTTTCAATATTCTCGTTTACAAGTTCCTCAACATTTCTCATTTCCTCGTCATTGTCATGCACCTCTACATCTCTTTCACGATGCTCTACCTCCACATTTATTTCATGGCTTAATCTTTCCCTTTCTTCTCACCTTTTTTTTTGTAATCTCTCATTCCTTTCTGCTGAATCAGTTCTATTTCGATCGTGCCTTGATTTTCAATTCATTTTTCTTCCCACGTTCACAAAATTGGAAACCTAAAATCCAATTCTATTTGGAGAAAATACCCAAAAAAACATAAATACTTTAGAATAAGTACTTCATGCCTTCAATAAGAGAGAAAATTAAATAAATAATCAAATTCATAGAGACATTTTGTAAAATTACTTCATGCCTTCATAGATACATTTTGCAAAATATCAAGTAATTAAATTCTTATAAAAAATAAAAATGTAATTTTTTTTCCCGGTAAAATTTCCACTTCCCTTTCCTGAAAATATGTGCTCTTTAAAAAAAATTGAATGTTTAAAAAACAATACTTCAAAAAAAAAGGTTTCACACCCAAAAAAACTTTGCACCCTATAAAACTTCACTTCTTTGGTTCATAATGGTGTGTGGAATATTGTGGATTTAGTCTTTTGAATGAGAATATTTATATACAACTCTTACCCGAAACATTGCGAAAATACGATGAATCTTCACAGGATTCTGTCAGCCTATGGTGAAATGTTTTGATTAAACTTCTCACCAAAATGTTTAATATAATCTAGGATGAGAGTTATATAACTCTTGCCCGAGAATCTGCCTTGCCACCAAACAAAAAAACCGTAATGCATCGGGTGTATTTCCCACACGGAAACTCTCGGCCGAGAGTTTGTAAAACTTTTGGGAAAGAATTTACTCGCACAGTTAAATTTAAATTGTGGTGGTTTAAAATCTCGGTCGAGTGTTTAACATTTCTCACCCGAGATTTTATTAAATGTCTCGCCTGAGAAATTATCTCGCCCGAGAGTTTTTGGTCAACGTAAAACCTAGAAAATTTTGTAGTTTTCAGGAACCTGTAGCTTTGGAGGGGAGGAACACCTACAAAAATAGAATGTTATATTTTGGACCTTGTACCATTATATTCTTCTCTGAATCTAGTTTCTAATGATATAGGATTTGTGGAGTTTCATTAAAATTTACAATTTGTTATTAATTTTATACTAAATTGTGTCACTGTGGAATTTCATTGTTCTGAAAATTGCAGTGAATGAAAATTCAATAACTTTAAAATGGCAACACCAAAAAGAAAGAAAATTCATATTTCAATTCCTCTCCCTGTCTTCTTCAAAAGGGTATTCTCATTTTTCTTATTGACGGTCACATTGAAAAGAAAATGTAGGGCTCATAAAATGTATCGAAACATCACCATTTGTTTGTCTTCATCCATTTCAAAAAATAATAAAAAATTGTGATTTAATCTGAAAATTACCGAAAGATAGTCATTGTAGTAGTGCATTATATTTATATTATGATGATATTGTTTATTTCCAAAAATCAATAACCATCCCTAAAAAAACTTAGGGTGCAAAAAGTGACTAATTATGTTTTCCTGAAAATTTCAAGTATATGTCGTTAGTAAACAACAAATTTACCCCTCTATATTTCAATATTTTAAAAGAAAAATATGAGCATGGAGGTAAGAAAATTCTCTACAAATCTTGTTTTTATGTCAAAGTGTAATTTGCATTGAAAATATGAGTCTAGTGGAGTTGAAGTTGAAAAACATAGAAAATTACAATTTTCAACGTCAAAAAAGGGAAAAAAGTGTTTCCTAGCTTCATGTTGAAGGCCTCCAATAACGAAAACAACTAAATGGGTTAGAGCATATGAGAGAAAGAAGGATAAGGATTTCATATAAATGTTCGATTCAAATGGGGAGCCTATGTTTGATGATCCATAATTGTTCGACACCTATGTTGAGAAATTGCCCATTGGGATGAAAATGAAATCTATATTTTATAACCTCCCATATTGGGAACATCTTAAGATTACCCACTTATTAGATCCCATGCATATATTTAAAAATGTTTCATCTTCTTTATGGAGTCACATATCATCGAAACAAAGTGACACCTTGGTTTTTAGGAAAGATCTTATTACTTCAAAAACTAAAAAGAACCATTGGCCAAGACGATTAGAAAGTACAGGATCAGAGGTAGCCGTTGGTCCCTCTAATTGGTATTTTAAATAAGGTGATGTCCCATGGATTTTAAAAAAAGATGATATTTCTTTGGAAAAGGAAGTTATAATGGTTGTGAGGGTGCCATATTCATATGGGTGTTCACTACGATGTTGCTTCACCATGAATGACCATTTGTCAGGGTTGAAATCGTATGACCATTTGAATTTTCTAAGAGTGCGTATAATGTCAAAAGCATGATTTTATTATTTTTTATATTAATAAATTTTATCCCATGTAGGGATCATAAAACATAACTATTTTATATATTATTGCATGTGTTTATAACTTTGCAGTGTCATTGTCCTTTTTTCATGCATGGGTGTGTGAAACATGAATTCCCCCAAGACCTAGGACGTTCCATATCTAAATTATCTACATTCGTATGTTGGATCACGTCAAAGGAGATTTATGTGCCTAGCATTCCACAGAGGCATCAAGATATAGTTGAGATTGTTTGTATGTTTGAGAATGAGCTACCAACAAGTTTCATAGACTTGCAGGTTCATTTTCTAATCCACCTAGCATATGAGGTTTAATTAGTCGGGGTGGTTTCTTGTCGTTGGATGTTCTTCTTAGAGAGGTACATTAATAAATTGAAGGTTTTGTTTGACAAAGGGAAAAACCCGAGGGGTATATGGAAAACGGGTACATATTGTATGATTCTCTCTATTATGCAAGTGAGTACATCAAGCATATCAACAACAGACCAGGTGCGGTGATTTTGGATAGTGAAAGGGATGAAAACAAAATAGAAGGGGAGCTTCTCCAAACGAATGCAAAAAGGTGCTTGATAAAGAGTAAGCGACTTATAATTTTTCAAATTTACACAATGTAAATATTCATGTTGAACTTTGATATAATGTATATTTTGATCTCATATGTACTATATGTCAGTTTGATTTCATCAACGAATGCAGAAATTAAAGCAATCAATAAATTTGTTCTTTACAATTCTGAAGTGACACAAACGTGGGTCGCATTGTATGAACAAAAGAGGATGGAATGGGATAGTGGCATGAAAGAATCCAAACAGTTGAATGGTAGAAGTGTGCCTTATCCCGATCATTTAAAAGAAAATATGGCAAAAATATGCCCCAACAGTTACGTTGCTGACCAAGTTAGGGAGAAATACGGTGCAACTGGTCATTACCCACGTGCTGAAGAGGATGCGCTAAACGTAGGGATTGGGTGCACCCACTCGATAATAATCTATTTATGTACATTTTAAAGTTAATAATGCACCTTCGAAATATAATTGCATCTATATTTCATATTTTAACAGTTGGGTTATTCTAAGACACATGACACTATGATTTTTTAACATTTTATAGTTCAATTTGTTCCCATCTATGTGGGCATATGGACACCATTTTTGCTCAGAAAATGCCGATGATGGACACATGACACAAGACTGTGGAGTGGAAGTTGAGTTCGATCAATCTAGTCTAGCTAGCCACCATGATCAAAACCTAGTACGAGGGACATTAGGTTACATCGGAAAGATACAAGAGATCATTGAAGTGGATTTCTTTTCTTTCCAATGTGGTCTTTTTTGGTGCAAGTGGTGGGACAGCTTTGATCGGAATAATGTAAAGGAAGATCACAATAGTAGTCTGATATGTATCAACTCTAGAAAGATGTGGGATGAAGCTAAGCCCTTGTTTTCCCCAAACATTGGAACCAGGTGTTTTCTTACCCATATCTGTTGGATAGGGATTGGTGGTTCATATTGAGACATGAACCTAGATCAAAAAATATTTTCGAGAACAATAGTGTTATCATGCCAAGCGAGCTGGAAGATAATGAGGGTGATCATGAGAACCAAGAGTGATATGGTACATGTGTTATTTCATCATTTATATTTTTTAAGATTGGTTTTTATAAAGAAGAGGACTTAATTACCTTATAACTAAGACTATTTTTTTAGAAACATTATAATATGTATTTTGAATTAATTGGTTTTCATTGTGTTAATCATAAAATCATTTCATTTGATAATTTGCAATTATGTTGATCCCGAAAACAATGGCGTATTGTATAAAGTTCTTTTTTTTATAATGTCAATTCCGAAAATAATACAACTACTTGATTTCTTTAAATGTGTGTGAATTATATCTTCAAAATGCATATTGTTATTTTTGGTATGTAAGATCATAGTAATATAATTATAATTCTAAACATGAATTTATTTGCATTATTTTCTAAACTTTATTATGTTACAAAAATTCATATTATTAACCTAGATATATTATTTTACAATTATTTATATTCATAAAATTTACAAATTTACAATTATGGTAATTTAAAAATATTTACAGTATACATTTTACTTACGATAGTAATTATGGTTCAAAATTTAAAATTAATTTACAATTTTACAAATTTAAAATTTAAAATTTTTTAATAAAATTGAATGATGACAATACATACAATTACAATTGCAATTACAATTTTACAATTTCAAAATACAATTACAATTACAATTACAATTTTACAAATATTTTACATACAATTACAATTACAGCTAAAATTACAATTAGAATTTTACAATTTTACAATTTCAGATACAATTACAATTACAATTACAATTACAATTGAAATTACAATTACAATTAAAATTACAATTACAAATTAGAATTTGAATTACAATTAAAATTAAAATTACAAATACAATTTTACAATTTTAAATACAATTAAAATTAAAATTTCAATTACAATCACGACATAATATTTAATAAATATCATGGTTTAATATTAAAAACAAACATCATGATCATGATAACCATCGTACAATCATATTCGACTAAAATACACATTCAAATTTGCTAACATCATCTAATCATCGTGATCGTGATCGTGATCATCTAACAAAACACAAGCATTGTATAACATCATCACAAAAAAATCATCAAATATACATGTTGTGTCAAATAAATGCTATCACATACACATCTATATGCAAGCACATTAAATGAACATATCTAAGATGACCTAAAAATATACACATCATGATGAACACCAACATGTAAATTAAGTACATAAACATGAAAATAAAACACATGGCCCATATATATATAATGTAAAAAAAATACAACTATAATATAACTGCATATAAATGTCAAATATGTGATTGTACGTCAATAATAGTACTAGTCGAGGCCTGGTCATTATATGGTGCAGCCTGATGCTCAGATAGATGGCATGCCTGCTCCGAAGGTGTCTGTTGATCAGTTGATGGTGCAGTCTACTCAGGAAATGTCTGTTGATGACTCGTTGATGGAGCAGCCTACTCAGACGTGGATGGTGGGACCTATGATAATGGACCTGTCTCCTCAAATGGACAAGCCTGCTCAAGACTAGGTGTTTGCTGAGATGGTGCAGACTGCTCATATGATGCCCGTTGATTAGGACTAGATGCTCGTTGATGATCATGATCTCTGCTGTGAGGTGAAGGAGGAGGAGGTGGAGTACTATAATTATGATCAATACCCTCATGATCATGTTCATGATCATCAAATAAGGTGTTTCTCTTTCGTGCATCTCCACAATGCTTACCCCTCCTAGCCCGCGCCAGTGATCTGGAAGCTCCAATGATATGACGCATGAGAGTCAACATATCACGGGGCATGCCTCTCCAAAACCATGTGATACTATGATAAGCCTGAATCTCTCTGATCATAACTGGGTGGACTCCCTCATCAACTAGCCGTCAACAGAGTTGGTAGGCCAACTCCCTCCTAAATCTGGTATCCGACCTATGCCTCAGCCCCACGGGTATCGACACTCGATCAGGATCAGGTCCATCACCCTGATCCTCCGCCTCTACCATCTCCTCATCATCAACATCTACACCTTGATCATTCGAACGGGGTGGAATCTCATCCCCAACGAATTTCCCAATATCTACAAAATATATAGTACACAACAATATTAATTAGACATTTTAATTAATAATCAAACAAGTTAAAGAACGTGTTAGAATATATTTGATAACTCTAATTAATTAATTAATTAAGACAATAAAATGAAACTATATTAATTTAAAGAAAACACTAATATTACCTCTCGCATCTGGCGGCTCATCTTGTGTGAAGAGGATGTTTTTACACCCTTGCCAATCCAAAACGACATACAGACATGGCACCAGAACAAAGGAGTGATCATCAACACTGGATAGCAATTCCAGTCCATCAGGAGATATCTTTACGGGAAAGTAACATTGGCCCCTATTGGGCATCATCTAGTCCCACATATGCATCCGTACATGCAGCATCGGCCTACGAGGCTACCGAACAAAAATAGGCCTCGTCTTTAGAAACCTCTCAAAAAATAAACAAAATAAATCTAAAGCAAAAGGGAAGGTCAACCTCCCATGTGCTTGAGAATGGAATCTATCTAATGCTATACAAAACTATCACAAAAAAATCGCAGAACATCTCACAAGTCGTGGTGCCTGGAATAAAGAATCAACATAAAATAAAAGCAGGAAACTAATGTGTTTCATGTCACCGGTATAGTGTGCAATGGTTTTCAATAATAGTGAGAGGCACCTCACCTCCATTGCACCAAATGAAGTAATACGTAACTGACCACCGGACACCTGAAAATCTACAGGAGAAACTATATCATCCCTAATGTATCTTTGGGAGTATGCCAACTGACTCTCTGCTAAATAGCCGACGGGGAAATATGGGAACTGGGGCAAATCCTACCCTCTCCTAGACATGCCATTAATAAAATATATGTCCTCCTAAGTGAGCACGTACCACTGGTCAAGGCCGACCCAGAAAGCTTTTCGGTGGGCATTCCACCTGAAGATGAGTTGTCCTAATAACCCACTATGGCCCTTCAAGGATGTATCCTCTCATAGAACTTGAGGAGGCCTACCTCCCTTAGGAGTAACTCGGTGGCATTTGTAATAGGGCGAGGGTACATAAGTCTCTCCCTTTCTCATACCTCCCATAGGTGAATCACATTATACTTGTCCTCCATGTTGAATCCTTAGTTAAACTGAGAGGGGGGGGGGGTGAATCAGTTTAACAAATACATAAGCTTTTTAATTTTTTCATCAAACTTATTTACATCTTAATTTATAACCAACTTTAATATGTGAACAATCTTAATATGTTGCAGCAAGAATTAAATTAATGTGACACCAAACTTATTATGAGAGCAGCAAACATTAAGCAGATTGGGTAGATCATATCAACACATAGGCAACACACATAGAGACAATAGATATAAGTGGAAACCCATAAAGGGAGAAAAGCACATCTTATTATTGTTGTGATGTAAAGGCAAGCTCCAACTCCCTCTCACCACTTTTTTTCTGCAGGCACCTACCTATAGGAGGCTTGAACCTCAGTCAGCTACAACTGACAACTATCAAGCTTCAACTTGATAGGGAAGCTCCAACTTCCTCAATTTATCAAAAAAATATTTGATTATTTACCTTAGATATCAGATCTGTTCTGTAGCATCTCTTTCTTCTCCTCTCTTCCTTATCTTCTCTGCCTCAATTCTTCATACTTTCCACTCTCTAACCTCTTTCTACATATCAATGTGATATGCTTTATACAGTTTTTCTCATAACAGTTCGTATTCCACATGGAATTCAAAGTGAATGGCCCTGACTTTTTGCATTCTGTCTCCTCACTTCTTTTTCAGCTCATTTAGAAAATCTCAACAATTTATACAATTTTCAGTTTTACAGTGGAGTTTTATTTCCCATGGATACTTGCCAGTGCATCACAACAATATAAATCAATTAAAACATTTACATTCAAATACAATGAGAATTCCAGCTCAACTCATTCAGTCTTTTTGGATTACTGCGTATTTGTCTTTTCTGTGACTGTGTATGTCTTTTTTTACTCTGCTTGTTCTCCTGTTCTCTGCCGTGGTATAACTGCCGCATATATGTAACTATGAAACTCAACTCTCGGCATTATAGAAATACTAAAACATTTTAATACATAAAATGCCCTTACGGTCCCACTCGCCGAACTTGCTCTATTCTCCGATGCGATGTATGACCTCTTGAATACTTCTGATTGCAATTAATCACAATCGCAACTTTCAATTATATGTTCCAATACTGTGCTCCTTCTCTGATGCGATGATTTACTGTTCACATAAGGAAATACATATGTATTGTTTAACACATGTATAAATGTATGCCGCTGTGCTTTCCTTTCCTCTTTAGCTTTGGTTTAATAACCTTGGAGAAAACATGTTATTAGTCTTATCTTTTGAATGGGCCCCACATGCTAGCTATACTCCACTCATTGATTTCAACTGCAATCGCAACATTCACAATGCTCCTGCAATTTGGTCTTTTAGATTTCCGCCGATGCGATTAGCAAAGGCCCACCATATAGTCAATCGAATCATCTCCGCCGTCCATCCCTCGGTGAATCTGATGGCTATCATCCAATCGCTAAGTCGCAATCGAAACTTTTAGTTTGGTTGATACTCTTTCACCTCCGATGCGATGAATCGCTCCTATGCGATGAATTGTTGCGATGTGCTTTAAGTCGGAATTAAAAAAGATATAAGTTTCATCATTTATAAGTGAATCGGGTCCACTGCTTCAATCAGAACTTTTGTTAATATGTCCCTCTGCCATTAGTTTCTCCGATGCGATACTCGAGGGTCCCACCATGTGGTACTTCATTTGTTTTAACTCGAACCATAGAGCGCTACATATAAATATATATATATTCTTTGGTCCTCTGTATATAAAGTGCAACATATATAAAGCGCTGCATATATATAAAATTTCCGCTTCAGCTTTAATGTATCCTCCAGATTGGGTTATGATTCTCGAAATTTTATGTAGGGGGTCCCACATTTGTTTATAATGATATAATGCACAGTCTAAAGTTTGGGTTACCTCTTCATTAATCTGAAACATAGTTGGGGTCCACATTTAAAATATATAAACATATCAACCCTTCAGCATTTTCTTCAATGGTTAATTACTAACCATTAACTCGATACTTCAATTGGGCCCACCGTAACTTATATCACATATACAATGTTTTATATGTAATGTATTATAATCTTTCTCCCCATTTAATACAATGCTCACACTATATTGAACCCCTTTGCGATATTTCATACTCTCCATACTGTATTCGCATACACTACCTCCTTCGTCATATTTCAAACATTATACCATGGCTTTGAATAAAAGCTGACCAAAGGGCCCACAATGCATTGTGACCTACCATCAGCCTGTTGCTTAATTTTATAATACACATAATACACAAGACTTCGTATAGTTCTTGTCGCCCACAGAAATAAATGTAGGTCCCACGACATGGTTTGTGTAGTATATATCAACAAACTTTAGAGACCATTATAACGCCCTTTGAATGTATAACGAATAATTCTCATAAGATTTCGGCTTTAAACTAAACTGTTGACTTGGACCCAAAGTGCTTCGCCTCACTAACTTTTGTTCATTGCGCAAGTGTAATCACTGTAGATCTTCCGATCTTGGCAATCACACGGATATTGTTGATACCGCTTTTTTCTTTGGGATGAGGGTTAACACTCAGAAATTACGTGATGTAAGTGGTATCCAAATACCACCCAGGGACACGTGTCCACCAATGACATATATCACGTTCATTTTGGCAATACTGCTTACCACTTCAACCAACGCGCAAACCCACTGGTTTTCAAAAACTCTGGTTTCACTGTTCATTCAAGGTTTTGCCCTTGACTCTGCGTTCCAGTCTTCATATTTTTAATTCTTGTTAAAGGAATTCCGCTTTCGCTCCTGTTTCCTCTAGCGTTCTCAACATTACTATACAGTGCATCCATATGTTGAACGCCCGACTCCATTAGGTTTTCGCTGTGAAATTTCCATTCCTTTCTTGGTTCTGTGCCCTTGTTGCATGGTTCCGCATCTCCTGCAATCATTTCATTGTTGGTTTGTTAACGGATCTACCTCTGTATTCTCTGTCTCCGCATCTTCTGCTCTGCCTCTTTTTCTTTCTCTTCTCTTCTATGTTGTCTCCTTTTCCATCTATGTTGTCTCCTTTGCGCTTCTTTGCTTCTCTTTTTGCTGCCCTGTCTCTGTAAATAAACTCTCCCTCTGTTCTTCTCATGCTCCCTTTACCAATAACTTGCTGTATTCTCCTTTGCTTCTACTGCTATCCTTTGCCATCAATGACAACACTTCTAACAGTCTCCCCCTTTGGCATTGATGGCAATATGCTTCCTCTAGTTGCCTTTTATGACCCTTTCTTCTGTTGCTTGCTCTTTCTCCCCCTTTGACATCAATGGCAAGGGGTTGCTCATTTCCCAGTGTGATTTGAAATCTCGTCCATGTTGCTCTAATGTTGAGGACCTTTTTGATGCTTTTCTTGCTAACTGATCTCCTCTTGGAATGATATTGTCGTTTCTGTTCTCCCCCTAAAACGATGCTTTCTCTTCATATCAGAGAGTAGCATCTACAGATACTACCCCCAGTCTATCTCTCAAATACTCAAATGGGTCTCTAGAAAGGGGTTTGGTAAATATATTTGTTGTTTGTTCTTTTGTTGGCACATATTCCAGCTTCACTACCTTCTGTTCTACTTGTTCTCTTAGAAAATGGTACTTGCTTGGGATTTGTTTAGTTTTTGAATAAAGTATAGGATTTTTTGAAATACTTATAGCACTTGTATTATCACATTTGATAGAGATAGGTTCATCAATGCTTACCTTCATGTCTTGGAGGGTTTGCTTCATCCACATGACTTGTGTGCAACATGCTGCTATTGCTATGTATTCTGCTTCTGCTGTAGATAGAGAGATAGATGTTTGTTTCTTGCTTAGCCATGCCACCAGACTTTCTCCTAAATAGAATGCACCTCCACTTGTACTTTTCCTGTCATCCACACAGTTGGCCCAATATGCATCTGTGCATGCTGTCAAAGTGAAGATTTTTCCTTTTGGATACCAAAGTCCATACTGTGCAGTTCCTTGTAGATATATGAATGTTATTTTGACTGCTAGAAGGTAATTTTGTTTAGGTGCTGCTTGATATCTAGCCACAAGTCCTACTGCCAACATAATTTCTGGTCTTGATGCTATTAGGTACAACAGACTTCCTATCATGGATCTATAAAGTCTTTGATCTATATCAGCAGACTCATCATTAGCACATAACTTGCATCCGGTGATCATGGGAGTTGACACACGTTTGCAGTCTTTCATTTTTAACTTTTTCAACATCTCTTTTAAGTAATTTTCTTGTGAGATGAATGTACCTGTGTTCTTTTGCTTAATTTGAAGTCCTAAGTAGAAAATGAGTTCTCCAATCATAGACATCTCAAACTCTGATTTCATCTCTTCAGCAAATCCTTTTTCTAGCTCATCTTTGTTGCTTCCAAACATAATGTCATCGACATATACTACAAAAATCAGGAGTTCATTTTCATGGGCTTTTATGTATAGATTGTTGTCTACTCCTCCTCTCTTAAAGCCTTGTTTTTTCAAGTACTTATCCAGCCTTGAGTACCAAGCACGTAGAGCTTGTTTTAGTCCATATAGAGTCTTCTTTAGTCTGCACACATAGTCTTCTTTGTCTGCTAAAGAGAAACCTTCTGGTTGTTCCATGTAGAATTCTTCTTCTAGATCTCCATTCAAAAATGCATATTTCACATCACTTTGATATACCCTGAAGTCTTGGTAGCATGCAAAGGCCAGAAACATTTTGATAGCTTCCATCTTGGCTACAAGGGCAAATGTTTCATCGTAATCAAGTCCTTCAATTTGTGAATATCCTTTGCAAACAAGTCTGTCTTTATTCCTGATTACCTATCCTTGCTCATTTATTTTATTTTTGAATACTCATTTTGAGCCTATGACATTTTTCTCAGTGGGTCTAGGAACTAATTCCCAGGTATTGTTCTTCTCAATTTGGTCCAATTCTTAATTCATAGCATTCACCCAATACTTGTCCTTGCTGGCTTCTTCAAAATTCTTTGGCTCTATTTGTGATAACATGGCTATGTATACCTCTTATGTCTGTTCAGTTAGCTGCCTTCTTTTTTGGACCCCTACTCTTGTCTCCAATGATCTGATCTTCTGGATGGTTCTTTTGAGTGTATCTTGAGGGGGCTTTCGAGCTCAGTTCAACATCTTCTGTTTTCTTGCTTGTTCCATCATAATCTTGGTTTTCTTCTTCATGGTTGTCGAAAGGACTATTGCAGTCTGTACTTCTTGTCTTGTTTGGAAGTTCTTCATCAAATCTTACATCAATGCTTTCTACAATTTTTCAAAGAGTCTTGTTGTAGCACCTGTACCCTTTACTCTTGGATGCATATCCTATAAATATCCCTTCATCTGATCTAGCATCAAATTTCCCCATATTTTCATCATTATTCTTTATGTAACACTTTCTTCCAAAGATTCTAAAGTGCTTGATTGAAGCTGGTTTACCATGCCATAGTTCATAGGGAGTCTTATCACTTCTTGGCCTTAAATGAGCTTTGTTAAGGATATGCACGACTGTGTGTACTGCTTCTGCCAAGAAGTTTTGAGGAATATTACTCTCTTGCATCATCGCTCTGGAAATTTGTTGTACAGACCTGTTTTGTCTCTCTACTACTCCATTCTGCTGAGGTGTCCTTGCAATAGAAAATTGTTGCTTTATCCCATGTTAATTGCATAGGTCTGCAAAGTCATAATTTGTGACTTCACCTCCTCTGTCTGATCTAATGCATTTTAGCTTCCATCATGTTTTATTTTCTGCTAAAGTTTTGAATATTTTGAATTTCTCCAAAGCTTCCGATTTATTCTTGAGAAATGCAACCCATGTCATTCTGGAGAAATCATATATTATCAGCATGAAGTAGGATTCTCCACTTGGTGTTTTAGTTCTTGTAGGTCCACACAGGTCCATGTGCACAAGTTGGAGTGGTCTTCTTGTTGATAACTCATCTTTGGCCTTAAAGGATGTGCGGGTCTATTTGCCCAATTGACAAGATTTGCATATGGTATTGGAAGGCATTTTTATTTATGGCATGACTCTGACAGTTTTCTTCTTACTCAGTCTAATGATATGATCGAAGCTGAGATGTCCCAATCTCCTATGCCATAACCATGACTCCTCAGGTTTGCTAAGATTACATGCTTCATATTCCTATTTCACTATGTAAACATTACTCTCTGTTCGAACACCTTTGAGTAGAGTCTTTCCTGTGGTGCTTGATCTGACTTCACAGTCTTGTGCTCTAAAAAGAACTTTTCAGCCTTTATCACACATTTGACTGACACTCAGAAAATTTTCTTTCAACCCATCTACAAATAGTACATCTTGGGCCTTTCCTCTACCATTATCTAAACTGACCGAGCCTTTTCCTTTGATTTTTCCTGATTTATCATTGCCAAAAGTAACATCACCAGTTTTCTTTTCATCAAAAGTTATAAATTTTCTTCTGTCTCCACTCATATGTTTTGAGCAACCACTGTCCAGATACCATTGGCTTTTCAAGTCTTGAGCAGTTAGAGCCAGGTCACATTTATTCACCTTCTTTTTCCACTGGAAACGTTCTTTTGTTTGATATCTTTTGTGAGATGATGAACCACATCCTCTGAGAGGAAATTTGGAAGGCATATGTCCAATTTTATTGCATACCCAGCATTTGATCATAATTTTTGCAGATTTGTGAGTATGAGTAAAATCTCCTTGATTCATAAACCTGCTTGAGGTGTTGTACATCAATATTTGTCCATATTTTTTGCACTCAATGATTTTATGGCCAAATTCCTTACAATAAAAATAGTAACCATAGAAACAAATTGCATACCTGATGTGAGGTTGTCTTCTCCATTTGTTTGCTTGAGACAGTCTCTTCACTGTTTGCAATTTTTGCTAGTTTGAATTAGTCCTCCTTGTATGACAATATGCAGCAATGTGTCCCAGCTTGTGGCAGGCATAACAGGTGGCATTTTTCATAGGAGGGAAGAATCTCCTTTGATGGCTTCCAAATTTGACATACTCAGGGGTATATGAGCCTTTTTCTTTTGTCTGATTGTTTATTTCATTCTTTGTTATTAGAGGTTTCTTCTGGTTCCTGTCTCCCTCATTACATGTTTCTTCTTTTGTAGGAATTATTTGAGCTGCTTCATCAGCCTTCTTTTCTTTTACAAAAATAATATTTTTGTTTTCTTTTTCTTTGCTTTTACTTGATTCTCCTTCATAGCCTATCCTAGTTTTTTATTAGGGGAGATCTTTGAGCATCCAGAATCTCGTTCAACTTTCCAGAGCTTGTTGTTTGAGAAGAATTTATAGGCACTTTCCTTTGAGAATTTTCTAATTTCTTCCTTAGACATACTACCTCCTCTTCCAACTTCTCTCGTTCCTGAGATTTATCCTTAATTTTCTTAAGTAACATGTCTTCTATCTTCTTGGCTTCTTCAAGCTCTATCTTTAGCTGCATGAGGACTTCTGAATTCTGTTCTTCTCGTACATACTTGAGGAGAATGTCTTTTTATTTTCTGCATTTTAGTTTGAGTCTGCCAATCTCCTCCAAGGCACTTCTTAGTTCCCCCTCAAGGTAAAATTCACCTTCTTATTCATCTTCTGGAAGGAGTCCTTCAAGTTCTTCTATGGCCATCAATAAAAATTCAGAGGTTCCTTCTTCACTTGAGGGTTCATCTGAGTCTTCAGATGCACTACTGTGTTGTTGAGCATAGAAAGATTTTCTACTGGATTTCTTTCCTTTCTTCCAGTTCTTTGATGTAGTTTTCTCTGATTCTTGACCCTGATTCCTTACTTTCTTGTGAGGACACTTAGCAGCATAGTGTCCAACTCTTCCACAATTAAATCATTTGAAAGGTAGTTTACCTTTTTATTTACCTAAACCTCTATCCAGTTTCTTGACAAATTTAGCCTCTTCTTCATCAGAGCAAGAGCATATATCTTCCTTTTCTTCTTTCTTCTTTTCTGTTTTAAAAGCTGCCTCCCTCACACTTGGCTTCTTCTGTGGGAGTCTCATCTCATAGGCTGTTAGATTTCCAAGTAACTGGTTCATGGTCAAGGTTTCCTAATCAGCTATTTCTTCTATTGCAGACACCTTGGGATTAAAACTGGGTGGAAGAGATCTTAGAATATTTTGTACAATTACACTTTTTGGTATGGTTTCTCCAAGAGCTTTCATACTGTTAACAATTTCTGCAAATCTTAAGAAGAAGTTGCCAACATCTTCATCATCATTCATTTTTAAATTTTCAAACTAATCTCTGCATACTTGAAGTTTGGTTGTCTTTACCTTTTTATTTCCCTCATGGATGTTTTCAAGAGTATCCCACATATCTTTGGAAGTCTTGTTGTGCATTACTTTGATAAATTCAGCCTCACATAGTCCGTTTAAGATTGCATTCATGGCCTTTGCATTTGCTACAAATTCTTGTTTAGCTTCTTTCTTTGGGTCAGTAGCCTTTGGGGCATATCCAAATTCCACAGTAGCCCAAACCTCTATTCCTAGAGACATTATGTATGCTCTCATTCTGATTTTCCAGAAGGCATAATTAGCACTAGTGAAAAAAGGGGCTTTATTGGTTGAGCATCCATCTTGACTAGCAATCTTGGGGACCTAGGATCTCCTTTCAGTGGTTAAATTGGTATTAAAGGAACTTGGCTCTGATACCAATTGTTGAATCCTTAGTTAAACTGAGAGGGGGGGGGTGAATTAGTTTAACACATACATAAGCTTTTTAAATTTTTCATCAAACTTATTTACAGCTTAATTTATAACCAACTTTAATATGTGAATAGTCTTAATATGTTGCAGCAAGAATTAAATTAATGTGACACCAAACTTATTATGAGAGCAGCAAACATTAAGCAGATTGGGTAGATCATATCAACACATAGGCAACACACATAAAGAAAATAGATATAAGTGGAAACCCATAAAGGGAGAAAACCACATCTTATTATTATTGTGATGCAAAGGCAAGCTTCAACTCCCTCTCACCACTTTTTTTCTGCAGGCACCTACCTGCAGGAGGCTCCAACCTCAGTCAGCTACAAATGACAGCTATCAAGCTTAAACTTGATACGGAAGCTCCATCTTCCTCAATTTATAAAAAAAATATTTGTTGATTTACATCAGATATCAACTCTGTTCTGTAGCATCTCTTTCTGCTCCTCTCTTCCTTATCTTCTATACCTCAATTCTTCATACTTTCAACTCTCTAACCTCTTTCTGCATATTAATGTGATATGCTTTAAATAGTTTCTCATAACAGTTCGCATTCCACACAGAATTCAAAGTGAATAGCCCTGACTTTTTGCATTCTGTCTCCTCACTTCTTTTTCAGCTCATTTAGAAAATCTCAGCAGTTTATACAATTTTCAGTTTTACAGTGGAGTTTTGTTTCCTACGGAGACTTGCTAGTGAATCAAAACAATATAAATTAATTAAAACATTTACATTCAAATACAATGGGAATCCCAGCTCAACTCATTCAGTCTTTTTGGATTACTTCGTATTTTTCTTTTTTGTGACTGTGTATGTCTTTTTTGACTCTGCTTACTTGCCCGTTCTCTGTCGTGATATAAGTGCCGCATATATGTAACTGTGCAACTCAAATCTCCGCGTTATAGCAATACTAAAACATTTTAATACATAAAATGCCCTTACGGTCCCACTCGCCAAACTTGCTCTATTCTCCGATGTGATGTATCACCTCTCGAATACTTCCGATTGCAATTAATCGCAATCGCAACTTCCAATTATATGTTTCGATACTATGCTCCTTCTCCGATGCGATGATTTACTGTTCACATAAGGAAATACGTATGTATTGTTTAACATATATATACATGTATGCCGCTATGCTTTCCTTTCCTCTTTAGCTTTTGTTTAATAACCTTGGAGCAAACCTGTTATTAGTCTTATATTTTGAATGGGCCCCACATGCTAGCTATACTCCGTTCATTGATTTTAATCACAATCGCAACATTCACAATGCTCCTGTGATTTGGTCTTTTATATTTCCACCAATGCGATTAGCAAAGGCCCACCATATAGTCAATCAAATCATCTTTGCAGTCCATCCCTCGCTGAATCTGACGGCTATCATCCAATCGCTAAGTTGCAATCGAAACTTTCAGTTTGGTCGATACTTTTTCACCTCTAATGCGATGAATCACTACAATGTGCTTTAAGTCAGAATTCAAACAGATATAAGTTTCATCGTTTATAAGTGAATCGGATCCTTTGCTTCAATCGGAGCTTTTGTTAATATGTCCCTATGCCATTAGTTTCTCCGATGCGATACTCGAGGGTCCCACCATGTGGTACTTCATTTTTTTAAACTCGCACCATAGAGCACTACATATAAATATATATATATATATGCTTTGGTCCTCTATATATAAAGCGCAACATATATAAAGCGCTGCATATATATATAAACTTTTCGCTTCAGCTTTAATGTATCCTCTAGCTTGGGTTATGATTCTCGAAATTTTATGTAGGGGGTCCCACATTTGTTTATAATGATATAATGCACTATCTAAAGTTTGGGTTACCTCTTCATTAATCTGCAACATAGTTGGGGTCCACATTTAATATATATAAATATATCAACCCTTCAGCATTTTCTTCAATGGTTAATTACTAACCATTAACTCGATACTTCAACTGGGCCCACCATAACTTATATCACATATACAATGTTTTATATGTAATTTATTATAATCTTGCTGCCCATTTAATACAACGCTCACACTATATTGAACCCCTTTGCGATATTTCATACTCTCCATACTGTATTTTCATACACTACCTCCTCCATCATATTTCGAACATTATACTATGGCTTTGAATAAAAGCTGACCAACGGGCCCACAATGCATTGTGACCTACCATCAGCGTGTTGGTTAATTTTATAATAAACATAATACACAGGACTTCGTATATTTCTTGTCCCCCACATAAATAAATGTAGGTCCCATGGCATGGTTTGTATAATATATATCAACAAACTTTAGAGACCATTATAATGCCCTTTGAATGTATAATGAATAATTCTCATAAGATTTCGGCTTTAAACTTTGGTTTATATTTCAATTTTCAATAAACTCTTGACTTGGACCCACAATGCTTTGCCTCGCTAACCTTTTTTCATCGCGTAAGTGTAATCGCCGTAGATCTTTTGGTCTTGGCAATCAAACGGATATTGTTGATAACGCATTTTTCTTTGGGCTGAGGGTTAACACTCAGAAATTACGCGATGTAAGTGGTATCCAAATACCACCCAGGGACACGTGTCCACCAATGACATATATCGCGTTCATTTTGGCAATAATGCTTACCACTTCAACCAACACGCGAACCCACTGGTTTTCAAAAACTTTGGTTTCACTGTTCATTCAAGGTTCCACCCTTGACTCTGGGTTCCAGTCTTCATATTTTTAATTCTTGTTAAAGGAATTCCTCTTTCACTCCTGTTTCCTCTAGCGTTCTCAACATTACTATACAGTGCATCCATATGTTGAACGCCCGACTCCATTAGGTTTTTGCTATGAAATTTCGGTTCCTTTCTTAGTTTTGCGCCCTTGCTGCGCAGTTTCGCATCTCCTGCAATAATTTCACTGTTGGTTTTTTAATGGCTCTGCCTCTGTATTCTCTGTCTCCGCATCTGCTGCTCTGCCTCTTTTTCTCTCTCTGCTCTTCTATGTTGTCTCCTTTGTGCTGCTTTGCTTCTCTTTTTGCTGCCCTATCTCTGTAAATAAACTCTTCCTCTGTTCTTCTCATACTCCCTTTACCAAAAACCTGTTGTCTTCTCCTTTGCTTCTGCTGCTGTCCTTTGCCATCAATGACAACACTTCTAACACTCCATATGTTCTTGTTGTTCCCTTTGTTATCTCCATTATCATCTCTGAATGATTCACATATTAAATATATTTTTTTATTAAATGAGACATTTATTTATATATATATATATATATATATATAATTTTTTTTGGAAAAAAAAAATAGTCGGTGCGCCCAAAAAAATAGTCATGCACCGATATCGATGCGTACTTTTTTTATCGCGCACCACTCTAGGTGCTCATGGAAATTGTTCACGCAACACCAAAACATAAATTGTAATTTTTGTGCAGTGCGTTGATGAAACTATCCTCCCCGGGGCAGATAATTAGGTCAACGCACCGCCAAACAATAGTTCATGATCAATGGTGCGGTCCTGTAAATGACCACACCATTGACTATGTACCAGTGTCGGGAGGGTGGTGCGTTGACCAAAATATGCGCCCTCGAGTGGATAGATAGGTTAGTGCACCACCCTCCTAACATTAGTGCATGGTCAACGATGTAGTCCTATAAACGGCCACACCGTTGACTATGTACTGAAGTCAGGAGGGCAATGCGCTGACATAACTATCCACCCTAGGGCACATAGTTTGTTCAATGCACCGCCCTCCCGACACTGGTACATAGTCAATGGTGTGGTCGTTTAAATGACTGCACCGCCATTTAATTTTTATAAAAAAAGTATGGTGCACATTTTTCGGCACCGCACTGGAACCCGACGCGGTTTCCATTAGCACTGTTCACGGTGTGGCCTGTAAATTTACAGGCATCACTACAAATGGTGTGATTCGAACGGCTTGAGCGCACTGTGCAAAAAAAAATTAAATAAATAAATAAATAAAATTAAAATCAAAATTAAAAAATGGTAAATTTTAATGTTTTTTACAAATATAATTTTCTAAAACATTTATTTATTAGCAAAGAAGTAAAATACCTGTTCATTTGCACGTTGAGGAGGCATATTTTCTAAGGAATTGGAGAAACCAAAATTTTCCACCATTTTCGAAAATTCGAACTCCACAAGGTGGGCAATGGATGGTAGTAGTGCATGCAATGGGAGCACCGATGGTAGTGTGCCTCACACAAGATAAATTCACACTGGTGCTTGAGAGGTCTGGAGCACTGAAGAAGTGAAAATGCAGTTTTTTCAACCGGTAATTTTTTTTTATTTAACCCTGTTTTGGTGCACAGGTTCTTGAGATGCACCGGGTGATGTGTGGGCTTTTGAGATGCAACAGGCCTATTTATGCATAGAACATCGTTACTCTATAGTAATTAGATGCATCATACGGGTTCATACGGAGAGCACAGTGTCTCGGTGTGCTAATTTTTAGTACGCATCGGTGCTTCGTGAGTTAAATGCATCGGTGTGGTTTATGATGAGAAACGCACCGAGGAAAAAACATTTGAAAAAACCTCCACCTGCCAACCTCCTCTAGATACCTCCGCTACAAATGGATATCTAGGCTATTTTTATAAGGGGTTCCTCAAAAACATCCACTAGAGGGTCTTTTACTTGTTGTGAAACATCCACTAATCAATGGTAGCAATCATCAATACATAAAAACAAGTCCAAACTTTTGGACTTGCACCATTCAAAATATGCACCACGTGTAGCTTTGTCACCTTAGTCAAACCACGGTACAAAAACAAGAAAAATATAGGTTTCAACCATCTTGTCCTGCTCTAGTGAAAAAATGAGAAGAAGGTATAGGCTAAACCAATTCTAGTAAGAAAACAAAAGCAGCGGGGAAATAAAAAACATTTCCATTGATCAATGGTAGCAATCATCAATGCACAAAAACAAGTTCAAAATTTTGATCTCACACCATTCAAGAAATGCACCACATGTAGCTATGTCACCTTAAATCGAGCATGCTACAAAAATAAGAAAACCCAGGTTTCAACCATCTTGACCTGCTCCAGTTTACAGGGGCTCTAATCCTTAATGATTCAAAACATGAAAGGAGTAATTGTAGGCACATTCTGCAAAGGGTGTCCCTAAAATTAACTCAGATATTCTGACTTACTTTGAATTTCTCTTCAAAATATATTTAGATATTGAATCTTATACAAATTATATTATATTTTTTTCTCAAACAAAAATATAGAAAATTTATCTTTTCAAGACATCATTCAACACTATCAGGTTTATTTGTACAATTTTTGTGCGAGGCATAGGAAAAAAAATGCCTATATATCCATTAGAATGATTTCCCATGGCTATATGATTAGAAGTGAGAAATCTTAAATATAAAAAGCATTGTTAGTTTCATAGTTTTATGTGTCAAGTTCTGGAAATCAAATTTTCTAGCTTACCAAAACCCCTTTCCCGCCAAAAGGCCATTTGAATACAAGATCCACCATTTTCCTTATGCCACCTGCCTTTGCAATAACACCCTGAGTGAAAGAAAACAAACATCAAATTCATGTCTTATTTGGAAAGAAGGAAGAAAACTTGTTATTATTTGGATGATAGAAAAATGAAGCATTATTTAGTCAAACATCCCATTTTTTCCAATCAATAATGATGACTATAATTTAGATTGCACTTCCAATGCATACAATGAGAAGGAAACACCACTAGCATGCACAATGAAGGTAGGGTGCTTCATAAAGGGGAAAATAAGCATTCATTTTTTCATTTTTTGTTTTTAATTAAAAAATAAACAAAGAGAATATAGTCAACATCGTGTACTCTTCTCCTATAGATAGGTTTGATCGTCCCCCGCAACACCCCCTAAACAAACCCTCTATTAGGGGACCTAGCAAGGGCTATGAAAATTCTAATGCCCCTTTCAATTGCAACCACTTTGGAAACATCTGCATTGACTGATAAATTTGTTATGGCCCACAGAAGAACAAACAAAAGTCACTTCTGGAGAACCTGATTAAGCCTTTCAACATGTAATTTGAGATGTGCTCCAGCAAACAGACTCTCCAACTGCACATAACTAACAAGTGCAACTAATAACGATGATTGATTTCACAGAATCATCCATGGAAAACTAAGTTAAGAAATTTGTGCAGAATGTAAGGAAAAAAGAAAGTGACTAATGAATAAATGTGGAATGTTGGTTTTAAAGGATCAATTATGAGTAAGTAATATTGAGAAATTTGTGCAAAGGGGGATGTACCTCTCCTACATTTGGCTATACACCTCTCAGCATGAATTTGCAAGATCCAACAGAGCCCATATGCTGAACTTCATCCATTGCAAATTCTACCATGGCAGAATCAACAAATATAGTCTCATCATAAAACATCGCAACTTCAATGAATTCTCTCCATAATTTAATGCACACATAAGCTTGAATCTCACCAAAAGCAGTGACCTGAAATTTGTATATAGGATTATATCCCTGCGAGATACATCCACTGCAATGAATTTTGGAATACTGACCTAGAGTTGCGAATCCATTGTCCATTTGATTTTCTGAGAACCTGCCACAGACAAAAACCTAAGAGAGTCGCATTTCCTAGCATCGTCTCATTAGCATTCATCCAATCAAAGGAGATAAGCTCTGAAATATTGTGGCAATGCTTGATAATTACCTCGATAGCAACCTCGTCCATGTCCCCTAGCCCTAATAGCCATAGCTACTTAAGCCTTGTGCAATAGAGGGTCATAACATATTATCACACCACTCACAATTTTCTCACATAAATCTGGCCCTAGTTGCAGGCTCTTGAACCACTAGAGGTGGGCCGCTAGCATGGAAAGGCATGTATCTATGAGTTCACATCACATCTCTTCATTTATCGCATTCATCTCCTAGAGTTCCTATGCCTCCAGGTTTATGACCATTCCAAAACACGCTCCACCTATAAGCCACAAATTTTTATACGCAGTGGTAGAGTCTTGATGCATGAAAAAGAACCTAAATTCCCCTTCAAATGGAGGCGAGGCTAGCCCTATCAAAACCCCTGCAAAAAGAGGCAAGTTTGGCCTTGTCCTTGTAATTCAAGAGGGAAAACAATGCAACAATTCTTTAGTCAGAAGAGTCGATCAGGCAACCTATCAGTCCAATTTCGCATTGTTGTAATAATGACCTGTCTCCAACCCTCAGTTTGTTTACTTCCCCTCTTCTTTTTCAGAATTTTTCTGCTACTCTTTGAATGAATTGTCTTAATTTATAACTTAATGGAACGAATTGACTTAATTTATAACTTAAGACAATTAAAATAGTTTTAATTTTTAAATTAAAATAATTAAAATGATAATTTAGGATTTTAAGACAAAATATTAGTTTGGCTTAAATTTTTTTTTTAAAGTACCCTTATATGTTAGTGATATAATTTTTGTCATTGTTTAATCATTATTGTTTTTATCAATAGTTAAGTAACCTTATTAATTAATGAGGATTATTACTAATTATTTTTTTTCATAAGGATTACTTTAAGATATTTTTGCGAGTGTATGTCTAAAATAATCCAATATACTATGGTGTCTTTGAGTACAAATTAAATTATAGAGGGTAGTGAGGAGTTTCCTAATTAGAATTCCTGTGATTAGATGGAAAAGTGGCAAATAATATCCATCCAATATGAAAGTAAAATTCAAATAAGTGCATTCTAATGACAGCACAATCCTTGTAGCATGATAACATATACAAAACAAACATATGAACTCAAAGAGCTATAAAATAATTATATTATAATTCATTTGATATGTGAATGAAGTGTTGGAAAGTAAATCATAGAGACATTATACCATGGGCTACCCTATAAAGCTCTCGCATGTAGTTTAAGTGCTCTCAAGTATGAAATGGATGAGGGTAGATGATGAGAAGCTGTTGACACCTATGTAAGTAAATCCACCCTCTAGAATGAGGACTTGCACCTTTCCTTTATAGAAGAGAATAAGAAGAGAGAGAATGTAATCGATGAAATAGAAGAGGATCAAATTGTGGGTTAAAGGCATATATGCTAGATCATTTTGGATGTCACAATTCCTCTCTAGTGAATTTTCTCTCTTTCAAAACTAGGTTTTTTGAAAGCACACATCTTCTCAAAACACTTTGTAGCTAATGTTTTCCCTTTAATTGACAAATGCGTTTAAATTATATTTAGTGAGGAACATGTATTCTAAAATATGTGTTATTTTAGCACGTAATACTCATGATATTGAATTAAACGTATGAGAAACAAGTCAACACAACACTGTGGCGCTATTTCTCCATGATATCTATTTTTTTCTTATTATGAAGTTCCAACCTACTAGAAATAGTTCAGTATGGTGCCCTCTTTGTAATAACTTTTTGTTTTACTTTAGTAACCATATATATCTATTGATTGTTGTTTGTATGGATGAAATACAAACATTTCCTAGAATGATCCTCCTTGAGCACACCCTCTCCAAGATTGTTCATGGTTTGCATGGTTGAAACACGAAATCTGCCAGTAATAATCCCTTTTTACTACATCAAATCTCAATCTTTACCTTTCTCATTGTAATAATTAACATGTGTGGATGAAACTAGGACTAATTCAACTTCATGAAGAAAATAAACCTTTCATATATGGCTAGGTTGAATTGCATCATTAGGAGTTTTTAAGAAGAGGATCACATGCAAGGTGTGGGAATAAAGGTTTAATTTCTCTAAAATAGTATGATTTCTAGAGACTAAAATAAAAAATAATAAGGTGTGTAAAAATAGCAAAAAGCCCTCAAGAAAGGCATCGCTTCCTAGGCTAGATTAGAGCTCTAGGCATCCTACAATTTTGAACGAAATACGATGGTGGAATTTCAAATAAATTGATGCCCTAAATATCACACCAAGATGGAACCCTTGAAGCTCCTTTGACTTAGGGATTTATTGAAGGTTCAAACTTTGTAGTTCATCATTCAAAACTTGTTATATTAACTATAAATGATCATTGGAAGAGCCTTTACCATAGTATATCTCCCAACCCTTAGTCTCTTATAGTATTTCTCTCAAAAGTTTTTTCATGAAAAGTCACCCTAGCTTCTCCCAACGCTCACACTTTAATTGAATATTTCCATTAAATGAGTCATCCTTGCCTCACTTTGAAGCCTAGTATAAACACATCAATCACAAGTGAGGGATTTTGGAATTTTTGATCTTAGGCATTCATCATTTTTTATTATTCCTAAACCTGAGGTCATCTTTCCCTCAATTCTTTCTTGGAGAGTCCTTTTGCTTCTAAAATAGACAACCTATTATCTGATCCTCTTCTTTGAATGGGCATTGGAAATGACATTTTGCATCGTTATTGATCTCATCATTCTAGTGATTTCCCTATACTGAGACTCCTCCCATCAGTGAAAGTTCATAAAGAGTAGGGTACATTGAATGAGGTGACATTGGGTCCTTGTCCCATTTTTTCTACTTGATCTAGCAGTAGTCCCTTTGGAACCCCTCCTAGGACCCTTTTTAAAGTAAGCGTTAACATTTTTCAAAATGAAGTATAAATCATATGGCTCACTTGACAAGAATAAATCTAGGCTTGTGGCAAAAGGCTTTGCACAAAAGTAAGGGGTTGATTATGAGGAGACTTTTTCCCCCATAGCAAAATGGGCTATCATATGGACACTCTTTTCCCTAGAAATTCAAAAATTTGGGAAGTTCGTCAAATGAATGTAAAAACTGCTTTCTTGAATGGAGATTTGAAAGAGAATGTTTTTGTGTCCCAGCCAGAAGGATTTTTTGTGAAGAGTTAGGAACATAAAGCGTGCAAGCTCGTAAAATCCTTGCATGGCCTCAAGCAAGCACCACGAGCCTGGTATAATTAGGGGTTAGTGGAATAGGGGCTTAGGGGTTAGAGGTTTAAGGTTTAGGGTTACGTGAATAATGAGTTAGTCGTTAAGGGGTTAGGGATTGGGGGATTAGGGGCTAGGGGATTTAGGTACATTTAGGGGTTAGGGGAATAATGAGTTAGTGGTTAAGGGATTAGGGATTTGTTTAGGGGATAATTAGTTAGTGGTTAAGGGGTTAGGGGTTATGGGGTTAGGGGTTAGGGGATTTAGACGCATTTAGGGGTTAGGGGAATAATGAGTTAGTGGTTAAGGGATTAGGGATTGACGGCTTAGGGGCTAGGGGATTTAGGCGCAGTTAGGGGTTAGGTGAATAATGAGTTAGTGGTTAAGGGATTAGGGATTAGGGGATTACGAGTTAGGGGATTTAGTAGTTAAGTATTTTAGGGGTTATGGGTGAGGGGTTAATGGGTTATGGGTTAAGCGTTAACGGTTTATAGGTTTCGGGGTAAGGGGTTTAGGTGTTAGTGGTTTAGGGGTTTATGTGTTACGGGTTTAGAGGTTTAGGGTTTAGGGGGTTAAATAGGTTAGGGTTTAAGGGGTTTAGGGCGTTAAATGGGTTAGGGGTTTAAGGGTATAGGGGGTTAAATGGGTTAAGGTTTGGGAATTAGCATTTAAGGGGTTAGACATTTAGGGTTTAGGGGGTTAAATGGGTTAGGGGTTTAAAGGTTTAGGGGGTTCGAGGATTTAGCAGTTAAGGATTTTAGGGTTTATGAGTTGTTAGGGTTAATGGGGTTAGGGTTTAGGGGGTTAAATGGGTTAAGGTTTTAGGTGTTTAGGGGGTTAAATGGGTTAGGGGTTGGGAATTAGGGTTTAAGGGGTTAGGGTTTAAGGGTTAGAGGTTTAGGGTTTAGGGGGGTAGGGGATTTAGCAGTTAAGGATTTTAGGGGTTAGGGTTAAGGGGTTAAGGGGTTAGAGATTTAGGTTTTCAGGGGTTAAATGGGTTAGGAGTTTAGAATTTTAGGTAGTTAGGGAATTTAGAAGTTAATGATTTTATGGGTTAGGGGTTAGGGATTAATGGGTTAGGGTTTAGGGGGTTAAATGAGTTAGGGGTTTAGGGGGTTAAATGGGTTAGGGGTTGGGAAATAGGGTTTAAGGGGTTAGGGGTTAAGGGGTTGGAGGTTTAGGTTTTAGGCGGTTAAATGGGTTAGGGGTTTAGAGGTTGAGGGGGTTAAGGGATTTAGCAGTTAAGGATTTCAGGGTTATGGGTTAGGGGTTAATGGGGTTAGGGGTCAATGGGGTTAGGGTTTAGGGGGTTAAATGGGTTAGGGTTTTAGGGGTTTATGGGGTTAAATGGGTTATGGTTTGGGAATTAGGGCTTAAGGGGTTAGGGGTTAATGGTTTATATTTTTAGCGTTTAGGGGGTTAATTGGGTTAGGGGTTTAAGGGTTTAGGGGGTTAATTGGGTTAGGGGTTAAGGGTTCATGGGTGAGGGGTCAAGGGTTTAGGGATTTACTATGTAAAAATTTGCTGAATAATGATTAATTATCCACCGAGACTATCCTGATCACATACAATTCGAATTTATATGCAACACATAATCTCTTCCACTCAGATCATCAAACATGCGGAAATAAAACAAGCGATAACACATCAAATCATCATACACATTAACACGGTATGTATGGGGAAAGCTTATAGCTGAAAACCCCGCAGCTATTGTGTATATTATAATGGAGAAATCATGTAACAAACTCAGTACAATACTCCTCACAAGTACTCGGTACTTTCTCATGAAGTTACACACAAACTAGCTCAGTTTTGAACAGGTTACTGGTTCAAAACTCACCGCCAATTGCCTTGCCTCTATTGCGCAATCATGGCCTATCTATATATAGATCCAAGGTTCGAATCTCCTTGGCTTGACAGCGCAATCATCATGGGAAATTCCTCCAAGTGTGGTGCAAATCTCATGCACAACTGATGTCGCCATTGATAGCTAACTCCACCCTTTCGTCTACCTCTTTCACTGGTCTCCACTGAACTGATCATGCACTGTAGTGAATTGATGTGTTCTTGAGTTGAATAATGAGTTACTAATTAATGAATTAAATAATATTTAATTCACTCCCCTCATAACTAATTGATTAGCTAGTTAAACTAATCTCAACTAGTTCAACTAAAATAAACAGAACACAACTCCACTAGCTGTCTCATTAACTCCACCAAACTTCTGCCACTGAAGTCCTAACTGAAGTCAACCATGCATGATGCCATCAAAACCTTGCGAACCACGTGATTCCTCTGTCAGATGCATGAGCCACTTCTGTAGCTCTAACTGAAGTGCTCCAAGAGAGTAAACTGCTGTTTAGAGTCCAAATATTATTAAGGGTAAATAATATTTGACTTCCCTATTTTTAGGAGAGGCAGTCTAAAAATAGCCTTCGACCTCTTCGACCTAAAAAATAGAGTCCCATCTATTTTTACCAACATGACCAATGCTCCAAGAATCTCAAACTGGAATCCCTGAACCATGCTCCATATGTCTAAAAATAGACATAGTCTAAAAATAGACTTTGCGCCAGAATTTGCCTGCGGGCCCACTTAGTGAAGGCGACTTCATTTCACTAAACTCCATCATCTTGCTGCATTCTCAACACTCCCTCTCAGCAAGATATGGATTATCTGCAATCCCTATCCTGCCTCTGTGGAATTCGAACTTGCTCCTGGTGAGCGCCTTCGTCGGGATGTCGGCATCCTGATCCTCCGTGGGAACATATGAAAGCATCATGATCCTCCGCTGAACACAATCTCTGATGTGATGGTACCTGATGTCGATATGTTTTGACCTATCATGAAATACTGGATTAGCCGAGAGCTTGATGCAGCTCTGGTTATCACAGTAGATCACTGTAGGCTCCAAATGCAACCTGAACAAACCTGCGAGGATCTTCCTCATCCAAATAGCCTCACATGCAGCCAAGCTAGCTGCCGTGTACTCGGCCTCTGCTAAGCGGGTGCCACGTATCCTGCTTCTGTTTGTGCCGAAGCTGACATCGACCCAATGCCAGAAAACTCCTCCCGGATGTGCTCTTACGATTACGGTGGACTCCACGCGATACGCATCAGTGAAGCCAGAAAGCTTCGCTCCATCCTCCTGTCTGTACCATAGACCATATCCCGAAGTGCCTCTAATATAGCGCAATACATGCTTGCCTGCCTTCCAAAAGAGCTTGGTAGGCTTAACCATAGCTTGCGAAAGCTGGTTAACTGCATAGCATATATCGGGTCGTGTATTGACCGGATACATAAGCGACCCCACCAACTGTCGATAGACAGTGGCATCCACTACCTCCGCTGAAGTAGCATCCTCCTTCCTCCAACCACCAGGAAGAGGAGTGTCGACAGGCTTGTAGCCTTGCATGTTGAACCTCTCCAGAATCTCCCGGGCATACTTGCCCTGAGAAACAAACAGTCCTCCGCTGCACTGCCAAATCTCCAATCCCAAGAAATAATGAAGGATGCCCAAGTCCTTCATCTCAAACTCTCGTGCAAGATCCTCCTTGCATGAAAGTATCAACTGCTCATCGCCAGTCAAAATAAGATCATCTACATACAGTACGATGATCAACAGCTTCCCCTCCACCACAATCTGGTACAGGTTAGGATCCGCCTCACTCTTGGAGAATCCAAGCCCGGTGAAGTAGCTGTCTATCCGAGTGTACCAAGCACAAGGTGCTTGCTTCAGCCCATACAGTGCTCTCTTGAGTCGGCACACATGCGACTCACTGCTGAAGATCTCGAAACCTTCAGGCTGCTCTATGTACACCTCCTCCTCAATAACTCCATTGAGGAACGCAGTCTTCACATCCATCTGATGAATGTGCCACCCCATCTGCGCTGAGAGAGCAAGGATCGCCCGTATGGAAGAGTACCTTGCGACAGGTGCAAAAGTCTCCTCATAGTCAATCCCCTCGATCTGTGAAAAGCCACGGGCAACAAATCTCGCCTTGTACTTCTCCACACTCCCATCAGCTGCCTGCTTCACCTTGTAGATCCATCGCGAACCCACCACTGATTTCCCAACCGGTCTTGGGACAATCTCCCATGCACTGTTCCTGACGATCGAATCATATTCCTCGATCATGGCATCAACCCATGCGGGTTCCTCCACAGCTTCCTCAAAAGAGGATGGCTCTGTCACAACACATTGACTCATAAGAGCCATGTATCCAGTGTACCGATCCGGTGACTGTCTCTGTCTGCGCTGTGCTGTAGGTGGTCCTACAACCTTCTCTGCATCCCGAGCCAGCCGCTCAGCTTCTGTAGTGCGCATGCGCCCTCTGATGGTTGGCGCTGCCTGGGTGGTTTCTTCCACCTCCTGAACCTCCTCTTGTGGCTGATCCACATTCGGAAGCTCCTCCTTAGGAACTAACAGCTCCTCATCTGCATGCAAGTGTAGCTCCCTCTCAAGCGAACACTGCATGGCTTTCTCCTCCTGAAATTTTATATCCCGTCGCACAACAGTCTTGCGACTATCTGGCACATACACTCGATAGTTATGAGGTGTATCAGTGTACCCCAAAAATATTCCAACCTCAGCAGTTGGATCCAGCTTCCTTCTTGCATCCTTCGTCACATGCATGTAGACAGGAGATCCGAAAATCCGCAAATGGGAAATATCAGGCCTCTTGCCAGAATAAGCCTCCTCTGGTGTACCCATGCCAAGAACCTTGTGAGGACAACGGTTCTGCACATACACTGCTGTATTGCATGCCTCAGCCCACAAGTGAAGGGGTAGGCCCTGATCATGCAACATCGCCCGTGCAGCACCCACGATCGTTCTGTTCTTCCGCTCAGCCACCCCGTTCTGCTGTGGGTTATGGGGTGCGATGAGCTCTCTCCGAATCCCTTCCGTGCTACAGAAATCCTTGAATTCAGCCGAGATGAATTCACCACCGTTATCACTCCTTAGAGCAATCACCTTCTTCCCCGACTCCTTCTCGACCAGTGCTTTAAACTCACAGAACTTCGCGAATGTATCGCTCTTCTTCGACATGAAGAAGATCCAGCACTTTTGAGAGAAATCATCAACAAAGATCACATAATACCTGTGCTTTGCTGTCGAAGCAACAGAGAAAGGACCACACACGTCTGTGTGAACTCTCTCAAGGATCGTCGTGGCGCGACTATCCTTCTCGTCAAAGGTGGCTTTCACATACTTCCCTAAAGTACACCCCTTGCACTGATCTGACTGCGCAAGAGTGCCCTTAGGAAGTCCAGTAGAAATCTGCTGCAGAATCTTCAAGGCTCCATGGTGAAGGTGGCCCAATCTCCTGTGCCACAGTTCGCCCTCATCATCCCGGCTCACCACTTCTCCCGCCTTGCATGCCATAGCTGCGCAGTCATCTACCTGCAACTGATAAAGGTTCTGAGTTCAAACCCCTATCTTCCGGGTCTCTCCAGTAGTCTTACTGCGCAGGAAGGCTTTTCCTTCGCTGAAGACCACATCATACCCCTTATCTTCCAACATCGCTACTGAAATCAGGTTCTTCTTCAATCCAGGTACATGCATGACATCCTTCAGTACAAAGGGTTTACCAGACTCCCTCTGAAAGGATATGGTACCGATACCAGTCGCACTGTATCTACCATCATCGCCCATCTCGATGTGCACACCTAAATCTTTGTCCTCCAGATCTGAGAACAACTCCCGATCTCTCGTCATATGAAATGACGCACCGCTGTCCAAGAACCACACCGATCCCATCACATTTGAAACCAAGCATGCGATCAGTGAAAAGTCAAGCTCGAACTATGAAGCCAAAGCTTCTCCATCTGCAGATCTTCCCGCTTGCTTATTCTTCTTCTTCTTTGGACAATTGGTAGCATAATGTCCGTGATCATGGCAGTGAAAACACTTCACTTTCGCCATATCCTGCTTCTTGCCCTTAGCACCATAATGAGAGGTTTTCTTACCCTTCCCCTTCTTTGCTTTGGACACCAAAGCGCAGTTTTCTTCATCAGCTCCCTTTGATGAAGATCCATCTCGAGTAGTCCTCCTTATCTCCTCCTGCATGAGATCCGCCCAAAGGTGCTCCCATCCCGGCAGCTTCTCCCGACCATTGACACTATCTTGATATGAGTGCCAAGCCTTCGGAAGACCAAGGAGAGCCGGGTCGACCATGTCCTCTTCATCGACAGTAACCCCCACACTTCCCAGTTCATCTCTGCATTGAGTGAACTTCGTGAGGTATTTGGCGATACTGTCGCCCTTCTCCATCTTGATGTTCTTGAGCTTATCTTTGAGCGCCAGCTTCCTTTGGTCACTCTTACTCTGGAATAGATCCGTCAAATCTTTCCACATTAAATATGGAGTAGCCTTTCCATGCAGGCTATATACAATATGATCCTTGACGCCCTCCAACAGGATCCTTTGACACTTCGCCATCTTCTTTTGCCATGCATCGACTTCAGCAGGATCAGTGGGCTTTTGGACATCCGTATCTATGAACTCCTTGAGACCATTATCTTCTAATACTTCTTCCATGCGATCCTTCCATGCAACATAATTCGAACTGCCTTCAAGAGCATATTCAAGTCGCAAACCGTTGAAAGACATTTTCAACACTAGCACCAAGAAAACAAAACTGCTGCAAAATTTCGAATTCCACCTCAAAGCTCAACTGCTCTAGATTTGTGAGAAAAAATTATTTCTAGCACAGAGATTGACTGCAAGGGGCATTTACCAGACCTTTCACTTTCCGAAGAAAGATGAATCCGGAGGCTACCTGGCCCGCATGCAGACTCTGTCTACCGAAATAAGTTTGTAATCACTGTGATGATCAATATAAGCTTCAATAGCTCCGATACCATGTAGAAATTTGCTGAATAATGATTAATTATCCACCGAGACTATCCTGATCACATACAATTCGAATTTATATGCAACACATAATCTCTTCCACTCAGATCATCAAACACGCGGAAATAAAATCAAGCGATAACACATCAAATCATCATACACATTAACACAGTATGTATGGGGAAAGCTTATAGCTGAAAACCCTGCAGCTATTGTGTATATTATAATGGATAAATCAAGTAACAAACTCAGTACAATACTCCTCACAAGTACTCAGTACTTTCTCATACAGTTACTCACAATCTAGCTCAGTTTTGAACAGGTTACTGGTTCAAAACTCACCACTAATTGCCTTGCCTCTATTGCGCAATCATGGCCTGTCTATATAGAGATCCAAGGTTCGAATCTCCTTGGCTTCACTGCGCAATTGTCATTGACAATTCCTCCAAGTGTGGTGCAAATCTCATGCACAACTGATGTCGCCACTGATAGCTAACTCCACCCTTTCATCTACCTCTTTCACTGGTCTCCACTGAACTGATCATGCACTGTCGTGAACTGAAGTGTTCTTGAGTTGAATAATGAGTTACTAATTAATGAATTAAATAATATTTAATTCACTCCACTCATAACTAATTGATTAGCTAGTTAAACTAATCTCAACTAGTTCAACTAAAATAAAAAGAACACAACTCCACTAGATGTCTCATTAACTCCACAAAACTTCTGCCACTGAAGTCCTAACTGAAGTCAACCATGCATGATGCCATCAAACCCTTGGGAACCACGTGATTCCTCTGTCATATGCATGAGCCACTTCTGTAGCTCGAACTGAAGTGCTCCAATAGAGTAAACTGCTGTTTAGAGTCCAAATATTATTAAGGGTAAATAATATTAGACTTCCCTATTTTTAGGAGAGGCAGTCTAAAAATAGACTTCGACCTCTTCGACCTATAGGTCACAAAAATAGAGTCCCATCTATTTTTACCAACATGACCAATTCTCCAAGAATCTCATACTGGAATCCTCGGACCATGCTCCATATGTCTAAAAATAGACATAGTCTAAAAATAGATTTTGCGCCAGAATTTGCCTGCGGGCCCACTTAGTGAAGGCGACTTCATTTCACTAAGCTCCATCATCTTGCTGTATTTTCAACATACTGTTTATGGGTTAAATGGGTTAGGTGTTGGGAATTAGTGTCTAAGGGTTTAGGGTTTAGGGTTTAGAGGTTTAGGGTTTAGGGGGTTAATTGGGTTAGGCGTTTAGGGGTATAGGGTGTTAAATGGGTCAGGGGTTGGGAATTAGGGGATCAAGGAATATAGGGTTGTCGAAAAACATCTTTACAACGCGCCCTATATATTTAAAATAAACCATCGCTATTGCGATTGTAGTTGACCAAGTCAACCTTGACTAGGTCAAAGGGAAATTGACCATTCCACAACAGTATTTTCATCAGTATACCGATGCAAAAAACATGGACATCACTACAATGGCGTTGTCTTCTATTACTTTCGCTACTGCGACACCCTAACCGGGTGGGTCGCAATAGCGACACTTTTTCGTAGTGTCACAAGAGCGACAACGTCGCCATCGGGGTCGACAATGTCGCCATCGGGGTCGCAAGAGAGACACCTCGTGGTGGGATTAAAAAAGTTGAGAAAAAATGGGGAAATTTCTGACAATACGTCAAAACTGTCGGAAAATTGAGCATATGTACTAGTGTGGCTTAGCCATGGGCAAGGTCTCCACATAAAAATATAGTGCCACTTTCCCTTCAACATTAAGCATTTCAAGGAAGAGGTATTGTGTAATATTCCCGCCCTCCCTTGAAATTTGTGATATTATTTTAGGCCAACCATACTTGTGGAAGTGTGATGTTGTATATGAGTCTAGACCCTACAATTTTAATATTACTTTGGCAAGAAAACTATTTAGGATACTAGAGGCAGCTCTTCCTACATTCATTTCTTTGATATCCACTAACCAATGTAGAAAGGGTATCTCCTAGACCATTAAAATTTTCTTCTTCCTAATTCTCTCTCAAAATGAGCATAAGGTCACAACCACATCCTTGTCCTCCACATAGGGCCTCTCCATGTAGTAGAAAAAAGTGGAAAGGGTCCTAAAAGACTAAAAATACAACTTATCCTCACCCAATCAGGTGGATATGGACTGTTAGGTCAAGCGTTCAATTTATCTAAACTATTTTTCACCTCTAACCCAATGGGCTAATATATCACCACTCTCTTATGAAAAATGAGGAAATAAAACTCCAAATTTAAGAGTTTCTCCAAAAGGGGCACATTTTACAAATATCTTCACCTTGCAAAATCCAAATTATACTCGTGTAAAATAAAATGAGGCATCATGACTAAGGCATTAAGAAAAATCATAGAAATTTTTTGGTACCCAATTCCCCCAATTGATGACCTCTTATACCAACTCAAGGGTTCCAAGTACTTTAGCAAGAATTATATGAAGTTTAACTACCACTATGTCCTAATAGAACAAACTGATGTATTGGGCATTACTTTCATGTCCAAAGAAGGTATTTTTGAATGGTTGGTCATGCCCTTCGGTTTGACAAATTACCTAAGAACTTTCAAGTGTATAATGTATGATATCCTATGGCCTTGCAAAATTATTTTGTGGTGGTATAACTCGATGATATCATCATCTTTAGTAAGAGTTGGAAATAACACCTGCAACCTATTCAAAATATATTTGAACTTGTAAAGATGCTCCTTCAATATGAACAAGGTCCAAACCTAGTCTACATTGTTGATGAGTATGGTGTGAATGTGGATATAGCCAAGATTCAGGTCATTTTTGGTTGCCCAACCCTAGCCAGCCTAGCTGATATTCAAATTTTCTCAAGCCTTGCCAACTTATATCATAAGTTCATGTTGGGAATCTCCCATATTGCATGGGCCCTCAACCAAGTGACCAATGGTTGTTGCAAATAAAATTTCTATGGGGAAGTTGCAACAGAAAGCTTTTGATGATTTGAAACATTGTATGTGCTCAATCCTAATTCTCCCCTTACCTGATCTGCAACAACCATTTGAAATTGATATAAATGCTTCAAACTATGTTGTGGGTGTAGTTATTACTTAACAAAGTCATCTGGTGGCCTACCATAGTTAGGCACTATCGGATGGCATTCATAAGTACTCCACCTATGAAACGTAAATTTATTCCATTGTACAAGACTACTTCCAGTGGAAGCATTACAACCTTGGGAAGGAGACATTCATACACAATAATCATAGGCCTTTGTAATTCATGCAAACAAAAGGAGAGATACAAAACGATTTCCATAAAAATTGGTCCACACACTTGCAAAAATTTCATGTTAAAATCAAATATAAAACAAGGATCACTAATGATGTTCTTGACTACATCAGTTAATCGCCATTTGCATCCCTAACCATGGTGCTCCACTCCTATAGATACGAGGCTTCTAGGTGGCCCGAAATCTATGAGGGTGATCCTCACTTCAGTATCACTTACCTGACGTTGAGCACATGCATGGTTGTCATTGACTTTCATCTTTCGGACTATTATATTTTTGATCCTTCAATTGAGTGTATAAAGATGATTTGGGAATCTCACTATAGTCGAATGACAAGACACTTTTTCATGGAAAATATAGTGTCATGGTATAAAATTATTTATATTGGTTGAAACTTCAATAGGATGTCAACAAGGACATGAAGTCATGCACTACCTATGCCAATACCAAATCAACCATTGAGAAGCAAGGCTTGTACACCCCTCTTCCTACTCCTAATAGGCCTTAGGAATCCATCTTTATGGACTATATGTCTGGTCTTCCTTTATCTAAGGAAATTATCATATCTTAATGGTTGTTGATCACTTTTCTAAGATAGTGATTTTGACAGTGTGTAAGAAGAATATCACACTAGAGGCCACTGTTAAGTTCTTCTTCGAATGAGTGTGGGTACATTTTTGGATGCCATATAACATCATATCAAATCAGGATAATAGGTTGCTAAGAACATTCGCATTGAGCCTCTAGCCACTATTGGACACCAAGATCACCAAATCCATTGCCTTGCACCCACAAATAAATGGTGAGGTAAAGTTCGTCAATAGGATGATCATCCATATACTAGACATGTACAATTCGAAGTATTGACACGCATTGGATGGAATATCCCATATGTTCAGCACAACTATAACAAATTTCTTCATATCTTGACGGGACATAGCCATTTTCAAGTGCTCTTGGGATTCAAACCATTCATCCCTATTGATGTAGCACTACCCCTTACGTCCACATAGGTGAAATCTTCCCATGTTTATTCTAAGTCCGACAAAGCTACCAAATTCATTGAAAAAATTCAACACATCTATCAACAAGTCCATAATATTTTATAAAAAGAGAATATTTAGTACAAGAAGTTCCATAATGAATACAAGGAGTGACACAAATTTCAAGGGGGGGTCAAGGTTTGGTTGCATTTGTACAAAGTGAACCTTACCATAACCTATTAGAAGATTTTTCCACTTTGTTATGAACCTTACACCAGGACCAAGGCTATGGGTGATAATTCTTTTGAGCTAAGTATTCCCCCCTTCCTTGGCTTACATCGACTATCAATGTGGACCTCCTTCGACCATACTTTCCACCATTATTGGACACAGTAGAGATAGAAGAGAAATTGACACCAATAGAACTCAACCTAATTACATGAAACATGAAACCATTTATTAAATTGTCGACACACAGGTTAAGGGCACTCACCAACATATGATCCAACTTTATCAAGTTGTTAAAGTAAGGTGACTCCTTTACCAAGGCAAGTGGCTCACTAAGGGCCAAGTTCAACAGCGGTTTCCCATTTAATGGGGGCACTTAATGCAATGGATACCATTTCTTCCTAAGAGTATAGTACTAATCCAAGTGGATATTGGTGATCACCCAACTATTCCACTAGCTTGAAGCACGATTATCCATCTTAGAAATTTTTTTATAGTTTTTCAAGTCTTGAACTTTTGGGGCCATTTTGAGGCCCTAAAGACATTTTTTATGTGCCGGATTAGTTTGAATCTATACTTCTTGGCTAGACCTTTCCAATGGGTGGCCGAGCATGCCAAACAATGATCATATGAAAAACTTACAAACCTAGGAAGTTGATGCACCAACTAACCCTATGGCTCAACTCATTACATTTACTAAGAGAAGTCAAGTTTTACTACATCTATGTGTTTTTGTTATAAATTTGTATTTCATTTTGATCCCTTGATAAATATAGATCATTTTACCTTTCTAGACCATGGTAAAGGCACTACAATACATCTTTGGTGGCACAAAACTTCCTAATGGAATTGGCATCCCACTTAATAGCCAAATATTCCCTCAAAGGAACTTCTATGATGGTTATTGACCTCTTTCATGTAGGATCCCTAAATGTTCTTGTTCAAAACAAATGTCCATATTTTCTTCCTAATGGAATCCCCATCCCACTTAATAGCCAAATATTCCCTAAAAAGACTTTTGTGATGGTTATAGACATCTAACATGTAAGATCCTTAAATGTTTTTGTTTAAACTAATATCCATATTTTTTTCATTTGACTATAATCAAAACCCCAAAAATTATTACCCCTACATAAAACCTCCTAATAATTTTATCCCTTAGACAAATCAAATATCCCTTCTAGACAACATATTTGATAAGGTAAAAGCACTATCTATTACCCAAATTTCAATTATAATTTGTATCTTTATAATAACATTTTTTACTTGCACCATACTTTTTTTTTTAAATAATTGCTTTATAAGCATGAAGGAGCTATTTTCCTTCCATACAAGTTACATTCATGGTATGCGTTTTTAAATAATTTAATATATATATAATTTTTTTAATAGGGTGATGTCAATATATATAATTGTATGTACATATATATATATCCCAAAGAAATAAGAAATCCGTACGGGAATACGAAATGAGTGGAACATTATTAAAGGTCATCCTGTGTATGCGTTTCACGCAAATAGAAGAATCGTGGAAAATGTAGTTTTGATAAGATCGTAACATGATGTGTGATTTAATGACATCTTCAATCATTCACGGTTGGCGAATCCTTCTTAATTGAAAAAAAAAACGAAAAAAAAAATGATAATACAGAATAATGCTGACTAATAGTCCCCACTTTGCTATTAATTCTATCTGGTTAAGATGTTTTTTTCTGAAAAGCAAAAGCATCGCCTTACTCGTTATTCTGTTGCGATGGAAATTTTTTCACAAAGGAAAAGAAAGCACTCTGGTAAATATTTTTAATATTTTACATAGTATCGTTTAATGATTTTGATATTTTATTTACATGATCTTTAATGATTTTAATATTTTATATAGATTTTGTTTAATGATTTTAAATTTGGGTTTTTTCATTATAATTTGGTGAAACAATTTTTATTAGTTATATGATTTGGGATTCAGTTTGTACTGGTTTAAGTAAGTTATTTATAAATCACTAATTTTTTATGATTTTTAAATAGTCTATTTAGCAGTTATTGTACAAGGTGATGTTCATAATAGTGAAAAAGTAAAATTGAAATTAGTGAAATGAATCTTATAACATCAATTATCACTTTCAATACTTACACCAGTAATCAGAACTTTTCAAAAAATCACCTATCCCAAAACTCTTTTAACTCAAAAGAACTTAACTGTTGAATTTTCCATTGCATAGTTCACTGAATGTCCTTGAAAAGCAAGTTAGGTTGGCTCTGCAACAGTTTCCACTTTACCAATTTTGTTCCTGTCCTTTCGTTCAGGCAGTAAGAATAATAATTATGAATAATAATTATGTTGGAATTTAATTTCCAACTGCCCGTATATGTTTGCAGGACAACAGAAGTTAATTGAGAAAAGATTGAAAGGTGGAAGAGTTAATGTTGATGTGAATTTAAGTAGGCACGAGTTGAATGCATGAGCATTGGAAGAGCTGCATCTTATCTGCAGCAACAACCACATTAAAACCTTCACCAAACAAATTTAACACCAGAGGAAATTTACCTCCAGATTGAAAGGGCCGCGTGGAGTAAATATATTGGATCGCGTTGTTTTGTTGGGCTGGATGCATTGCCAAAATCCGGACCCGAATTTTTATAGGGAGAATTTAATTTGGAATTCGCGTCACACATTGGGCCTACGTTAGCATTCGATTTTGGAATGCGAAGAGCATTTGCAAAAGAGTTTGATTTATGGTTGAAATCCGTAAAGTTTCATAAAGTTTTTTTAAAGACCTTCGGTAAAAGTTACTTTTATTAAGGTTAATATATATTATAAATGTTTTTAACATTTATAATATATATATATGTAATATTTTATTTTTTAATGTTTATGTTCTGGAAAGTTTAGAAGGCCCAAAAGCCAAAACGAAAAAAAGAGGGGCGTGAATGTAATTTTTATTTACTGTGTAATTTTTTTTATTAAAAGTTTATTTACACAGCGATGTATAAAAGGGAAAAAGACAGATTGTAAGTAGTAACTTTTTACACACATCAGAGTGTAAAAGTTTGTATTGCACAGCAGTGTGTTTATTTTCAAAAAGAAGAGAACAAAGTATTTTCTGTGTGAGACAGAGAAGAGTTTTGCTTAGCACTGTGTCTTGTAACAGTCCAGCATTTTGTAATCCCTCATAGAGGAAGAAGTTTTTTTTTGTAATAGAGTTTTACAGTGAATGAAATAGAAATTTTTCAGTATTGAACTCTGTCTCCTGTGAGTGAAATTTTAATACTTTCTCTGTGTTGAAGAGGGGAGTTTTATTCTCCATTCATTGTTCTGGAATTTGCAATATTCCAACATGGTATCAGAGCTAGTTTAGGCTCTTTGAAGGTTTCAAAGAAGCTGAAGAAGAAGAAGAAGACTCGTTGCAGCGTTTTCTCCAGCAGTGTGAAAGCCCAACATAAGTCAAAATTTCAGGTATTTCTCAAAGATAGCAGTGCAGTTGTTTATTGTTTAAAGAGTTTGTTATTTCATAGAAGGAAAGACAGTTTGTATAAGTTCAGTGTTCAGTTTAAGAGCAATGGCTGGACCAAGCACAGGAATGAACATTGGAAATGTTCAACTTCCACAATTTAATGGAAAGAATTATGATTATTGGGCCATTACCATGAGAGCCCTGTTTGTCTCACAAGACTTATGAGAGTTTGTAGAAGATGGTTTTGTTGAACCAGCTGATGAGCAGGCTTTTAATGCCTTAACTCAAGCAGAGAAGGATTTATTGAAGAACAATAGAAAGAATGATGCTAAAGCCCTCTTCTATTTGTATCGGGCAGTAAATGAGAGTGTGTTTCCAAGGATAGCAGCAGCTAAGAGATCCAAGGAGGCATGGGAAACTCTGAAAGTAGCCTATCAAGGTATGGAGAAAGTTAAGACAGCAAAACTTCAATTGTTGATAAGAGACTTTGAAACTCTTTGCATGAAAGAGTCAGATAATGTAGACACATTTTTTACACATGTGATTGGGATTGTAAATTAGATAAGATCCCATGGAGAAAATCTTGAAGAAAGAAGAATTGTGGAGAAACTTTTGAGATGCTTACCCTCAAAGTTTGATGTTATTGTTACCACCATAGAAGAGACCAAAGATCTCTCACAGTTCACAGTGGATGAACTTCATGCCTCACTGATAACTCATGAACAAAGATTGAGCAGAGATGAACATTCATCTCTTGAGCACGCCTTCAAAACCCAGATGCCTTCAGGAAGAGGAAGAGGCAGAAGCCAGAACAGAGGTGAAAGGAATAGTCCTTCATATTCACATGGAGGGAGCAACAGTGAGAATCAGAGCCACTGCCAATGCAACAGCCAGCAAGGTGGACACCAACACCAACATGCTCATGGACAAAGGTATGACAAATCCAATGTCCAATGTCATTATTGCAAGAAATATGGGCACTATGCCAATGAGTGTAGAAAGAAGCAAAATGACATGAAGAATAAACAAAATGCTAATGTAGCAAAAGAAGAAAAGAATCCAAGTAATGTGTTGTTAGCTTGTAATGTAGCACAAGATAGAGAAGATAATGTTTGGTTCTTAGATTCAGGATGCAGTAATCATATGACTGGAAACAAAGCAATGTTTTCCAATCTAGATGAAGAAATAAAATCTGAAGTAACCACAGGGACTGATACTAAGATATTTTCAAAGGAAAAGGCAGAGTTAGTATTCGAGCCAGAAATGGGGAGCAGAAATTTGTCCCTGATGTGTATTATGTTCCAGGTCTGAAGTGTAATCTTTTGAGCGTTGGGCAGCTCATAAACAAAGGTTAAAATGTAATATTCAAAGATGATGTGTGCACAATAAAAGATATACCTCCAAGCAAGAAAATCATTGCTAAAATTCAAATGACCAGCAATAGAATGTTTCCTCTCAAGCTCAACACTGATTTGAAGGGAAAAGGAAAGGGTATAGCAGCTGTAACACAAGAAGCCTTACAGAAGGAAGAGAAGGATGAAAATTGGTTATGGCATCTAAGATTTGGACATCTCAATTTCAGAGGATTAAATTTGTTGCACAGAAAAGGAATGGTAAGAGGTTTGCCATTAATTGAGAAGCCTGACAGCCTATGTGAAGGCTGCATCTTGGGAAAGCAACACAGAGAAAATTTTCCATCAGGGAAAAGCATAAGGGCGAAAGCACCTTTGGAGATAATCCACTCAGATTTGTGTGGGCCGATGCAGACAGCATTAGTTTCGGGCAGCAATTACATGCTGACCTTCATAGATGATTTCACAAGAAAAGTATGGGTTTATTTTCTGAAATATAAGAGTGAAGTTTTTCAGAAATTTTGCCATTTTAAAGCTCTTGTAGAGAAACAGAGCGGGCTGTACATTAAAGTTCTCAGAACTGATAGAGGAGGAGAATATATATCAAAGGAATTTCTGCGCTTTTGCAGAGAGAACCGCATACACAAACAGTTTACCACAAAGTACACACCGCAACAAAATGGAGTTGCTGAAAGGAAGAATCGAACCATAATGGAAATGGTGAGAAGCATGCTAAAGGAAAAACACTTGCCGAATGAATATTGGGCAGAAGCAACAAACTGTGCTGCGTATATTTCAAATAGATGCCCTACAAAAGCTGTGATGAACAAAATTCCAGAAGAGGCGTGGAGTGGCAGAAAACAGGGAGTCACCCACATGAGAGTTTTTGGATGTGTTGCATATGCACACATTTCAAACAAGTTGAGAAAGAAGTTGGACAGTAAGGGGGAGAAATGCATTTTCCTTGGATATTGTGAAGATTCCAAAGGATACAGATTGTATAACCCATCCACAAAGAATTTTGTGATAAGCAGAGATGTGCAATTCATTGAAGAGGAAGCATGGGATGGAAGCATTGAGAAAACAGTCAATGTTAAAAGTTGTTTATCTCATGATGAATATGAGGGAGATGTGGTTGAAATTAACAACCCATCTGTAGCACAACCTCCATCAGTACAAGGACATCAAGGGACACCTCAAGCGGCAGCGAGAACACCCTTGAGAAGAAGTGGAAGTGCATCTCCTAGCACACCACATGGAGCAGAATTGAGTGCTTCATCAAGCATGTCTACACCAAGTCAAAGAGGAACAAGGTTCAGAAGTATTAGAGAAATCTATGAGCAGGGAGCAGCAAATGAAGGTATGAACTCCTTATTTGCTTTGTATTGTTAAGTTGATGATCCTATTCATTTTGAAGATGCTCTTAAAGATAGAAAATGGATAGAAGCTATGGATGATGAAATTAATGCCATAGAGAAGAACAAAACATGGGAGCTAGTTGATCTCCCAGAAGGTAAAGAAGTTATTGGAGTTAAATGGGTCTATAAGACCAAGAGCAATCCTGAAGGAAAAATAGAGAGACACAAGGCCAAACTTGTTGTCAAGGGATATAAGCAGAAGCATGGAATTGATTATGAGGAAACTTTTGCACCAGTTGCAAGAATGGAGACAGTAAGAGCAGTGCTGTCAATAGCAGCACAAAACAAATGGAAAATATACCAGATGGATGTAAAATCTGCATTTTTAAATAGAGTTTTAATGGAAGAGTTATATGTGGAACAACCTCTAGGCTATGAGAAGAAAGGCCAAGAGCATAAAGTCTGCAAATTGAAAAAAGCTCTTTATGGGCTGAAGCAAGCGTTAAGAGCATGGTACAGTAGGATAAACTCCTATCTACTGGAAAATGAATTTGAAAAGTGTGAGGGAGAACCCACCCTCTACATCAAAGAAAAGGATGGTAAGATGTTGATTGTTGTTTTATATGTTGATGATTTAATTTTTACAGGTAATGATGATTACCTTGTTGAAAATTTTAAAAGAATCATGAAAGATGAATTTGAAATCACTGACATGGGTTTGTTGAGATACTTCTTAGGAATAGAAGTAGAGCAAGGTGAAAAAGGGATTTTTATATCTCAAGCAAAATATGTGAATCAAGTTTTAGAAAGATTTAATATGCAGGAGTGCAAAGCTGCAATTACTCCCACAGTAATGGGATTGAAGTTGAATAAAGATGATAGCAGCAAGGATTTTGATCCGAGTTTGTATAAAAGCATAGATGGCAGCCTCATGTACTTGACTGCAACTAGGCCGCATATTATGCATGCTGTTAGTTTAATTTCCAGATTTATGGAGAAGCCAAAAGAAGTACATTGGCAAGCAGCAAAGAGGATTCTGAGGTATGTTAAAGGAACTAAAAGATTTGGTATTTTATATACTGCTTCATAAAATTTAGAATTAGTTGGATACACTGACAGTGATTGGGCTAGAAGTGTAGATGATCGGAAGAGCACTTCCGGTTATGTTTTTCACATGGGTTCAGGAGCCATTTCATGGGCTTCTAAGAAACAACCAATTGTATCATTGTCTACAGCAGAGACATAATATGTGGCAGCTACAACAGCAGCGTGTCAAGCAGTTTGGATGAGAAGAATGTTGAGATGCTTATGCCAAGAACAGGTAAAAGGCACAGTGATTTATTGTGACAATAGCTTAGCTATTGCATTGTCAAAGAATTTTGTGTTCCATAAAATAACAAAACACATTGATGCCAAGTTTCACTACATCAGGGAGTTAGTGAACAATGGAGAAATAATTTTAAAACATTGCAGAACTCAGGAGCAATTCGCTGATATTCTGACCAAGCCATTGGGGCAGAAGAGTTTTGAGTTTTTAAGAAAATGCCTGGGTATGACTGATAACCCAGCAGTTGAAATTAAGGGGGAGTGTTGGAATTTAATTTCCAACTGCCCGTATAAGTTTGCAGGACAACAGAAGTTAATTGAGAAAATATTGAAAGGCGGCAGAGTTAATGTTGATGTGAATTTAAGCAGGCGCGAGTTGAATGCAGGAGCATTGGAAGAGCTGCATCTTATCTGCAGCAACAACCACATTAAAACCTTCACCAAACAAATTTAACACCAGAGGAAATTTACCGCCAGATTGAAAGGACCACGTGGAGTAAATATATTGGATCGCGTTGTTTTGTTGGGGTGGATGCATTGCGAAAATCCGGACCCGAATTTTTATAGGGAGAATTTAATTTGGAATTCGCGTTACACATTGGGTCTACGTCAGCATTCGATTTTGGAACACGAAGAGCATTTGCAAAAGAGTTTGATTTATGGTTGAAATCCGTAAAGTTTCATAAAAATTTTTTAAAGACCTTCGGTAAAAGTTACTTTTATTAAGGTTAATATATATTATAAATGTTTTTAACATTTATAATATATATATATGTAATATTTTATTTTTTAATGTTTATGTTCTGGAAAGTTTAAAAGGCCCGAAAACCAAAACGAAAAAAATGGGGCCGTGAATGTAATTTTTATTCACTGTGTAATTTTTTTTAATTAAAAGTTTATTTACACAGCAATGTATAAAAGGGAAAAAGACAGATTGTAAGTAGTAAGTTTTTACACACAGTAGAGTGTAAAAGTTTGTATTGCACAGCAGTGCGTTTATTTTCAAAAAGGAGATAACAGAGTGTAAAAGTTTGTATTGCACAGCAGTGCATTTATTTTCAAAAAGGAAAGAACAGAGTATTTTCTGTGTGAAACATAGAAGAGTTTGGCTTGGCACTGTGTCTTGTAACAGTCCAGCGTTTTGTAATCCCTCGTAGAGGAAGACGTTTTTTTTTGTAATAGAGTTTTACAGTGAATGAAATAGAAATTTTTCAGTGTTGAACTCTGTCTCATGTGAGTGAAATTTTAATACTTTCTCTGTGTTGAAGAGGGGAGTTTTATTCTCCATTCATTGTTCTGGAATTTGCAATATTCCAACAAATTATAGAAAGACAATTATAGACTTTGAGCAGTAAGAATAATGATTAAAAAAAGGCAATGTCAGTTGCATATATCAAAACAAAGTTGGAGATTTTATTCGAATGCTCCACATGTGCTCAACAATTCTTCTTTATTTAGTTAGCTCACAAGAAAAGAATGAGCGGATCAATTTATTTTCACAGGCCAATGACTTCCAAGCTGGTTCCCGGTTTAGTGCTATATATAATGTTTGAGTGCTAAAATATCTCAAAACAAGAGGGTAGATTGTGCAATAATTGTGATAAGTGGAAGGACGACAGAAGTGGAAAAGAAAATTGAAGTGGAAGAGAAGGAAGCTGTAGTGAGTACGAAGGAATGCGTTGAACAAGTTAAAAAGATTGCCACTACACTGTTGGCTGATGTGGAAGAACCGCTGGTTATTAAGGAGGATTGGGTGCTACAAATTCGAAAGATGCTTGACGATAAGATGCTTGGTTTTGCCCTTCCCGGATATGAAAGCCAACATAAAGGGCGACGAGCCAGATCTCTCTCTCTTTCAAAAGATGAAACTCTTTCTTCAAAACATTGTTGCAACAGTTTGTGGTATTTTCATCAGTCACCCAAGCAAGACAGGTCATCATGATTTTCTGAATGCATATAACGCGGGGCAGTTGGACAAGGCCGGGATTAAGTTCCAGTCCTTCTCTCATCCGCAGCAAGATATCCGATTCGACAAATACTCAGAGACCGTGTACCTTCCGCGGATCACTGTATCCCATACCCACAGAGAAGTGTTCTTGAGGAACATGGTTGCCCTGGAATTCAATGACCCTGCTCATGGCAACTCCGTGACGCGCTACGTTGGGCTCATGGACTGCCTCATAGACACACCCGAGGACGTCAGCCTACCGAGGGATTCTGATGTTATTCGTCGGTCGAGCCTGATGTTGACGGACGAAAATGTGGCCAAGATGTGGGATGGTATATGCCAGCCCTTCTTTACAGGCCACTTGGAGCCTCCTGAGGAGATCAAAGAGACGCTTCGGGAAGTGCTGATAAAGAAGTATTATAAGAGCAAAATCAAAAGCGTTATGCGGGAATTCTATGAGGAGTATCTGTTGAGGCCGTGGAAAGTTATAGTCATTGGATTTTGTGTTCTCGTTATTACTGTTTTAGAAGGATACTGTACCTTCACTGACTGCACACGCCAATCTGAAAACGCTAAACGCCTGTGGGGCAGAGCTGCCTAGTCCACCTGAGATTCATATCTATTTGTTTTTGGATTTTCCTTTATTCCATCAGTCACATCATTGTTTTGTTTGTCTGGATTTGATAACGACTAAACCTACCACGATAGGATGTTCCTTTGGAAACGATAGATGATATGGATTTATATTTTATCATATTTATGAGTTCTTTTGCAATTAACTTCTATTTTAATTAATTGCTAACCATGTTGAGGGGATTTAATATATATATATATATATATATATATATATATATATATATATATTATTTTAGTTAGTATATATATATTTTTAATTATTTTATATATTTCTAAATAATTATGTTCATAAGCGTTGTCTATTAAAATGGGTTATTTTAATGATTTATTTAGTTAAAAAATTTAATAGGATTGTGTAAATTTAAAGATGCTAGTATATTATAAAATTCACATTACTACTTTTCTTACATATCTAAATAACATGTTTAAAACATACTTAATTTTTTTTTACAAAGTATAATTAAAAATTTATTGTGCCTTTTGTTAATAACCATATATGATTATTAGTGATAAATGAATTAGAAAAAAACAGGTATAAAGTATATATTGAAACTTGCAATGATTCTAAAAGACATACTTACATTCTTAAATGTATGTCTCTTCAACCATTTCCCAAGTGTTTTCTCTACCTCAATAGCTAATGGTTTCTCTACTTCAATAGCTAACCTCATTGGTTTCATATGGTTTACAAATTTAATTGCCATTTCATGGTTAGGTGGTTCCAATACAAGAAATTGAATATGAATGATCCCCAGGGCATAATATTTTAAGAAAAAATATTATTCTAGGTTATTAAATACTAAAGAAAATTATTAAATATCAGTGTGATAAGTGTGATAACTTAAGTTTTTAAGTTTTAGTTTTTTTAAGTATTTATAATTTTAAGCTTTAAATTACAATAATGTTAAGATTGGACAAATTTAAGATTAGAAAAATTTAATTAAAATTAAAAAAGTTAGAAAACTTAGCTATATTGAAATAGCTTTATATTAGTAAATGTGTGTTTCAAAAATGATTCATTAGCTCTCGTGGATTGCAATTTGATAAAATTGCCAATATATTAATATGAATTTAAAACCAATTTTAAAATGGTTTATCCATCTAAAAAAATATAATAATTGTTTTTCCTTTTACCAATATTAATATGGTTTTGATTTCTTTGGAGCTAAAAGAAAAAACTTATAATAATAGGTTAGCCAATATTAATATGGTTTTTATTTGTCAAAAATAAGTAAAAAATTATGATAATATTAATATTAGTTAATATGAATAAGAATATTAATATTACTTTTAATATTATTAATATTTAGAAATATTAATTTAATGTTAATTATTAATATTAATAACATTTAATTAAAAATTCCAGCCACTAGGGTTTATAGGAAGGGGTAGGGTTTCAAAGGTTGTAGGTGGAGCAGAAGTTAGAGGTTGTAGGGTTCATATGCCAGAACACTGACAAAGAGCATGGGGACAACAGATGGGGCGTGGGGCTGGGGGGGGGGGGGGGGGGGGGTGGTTTGTGCGATCCCCTCCTACAACAAAGTGACAACAGGGGAAGCAAGCGGGAGCAAAGGAAATAAATTTGGCCCCCACAAAAATGATGACAATACAGAGCCGGTCCTTGGCGTAAGATGGCAGGCTAGAATGAGAGGCTAGTGCCTTCTGCGGGCGACCAATAAGCCTAGATTTGTGATACCCTCAAACAAAATAAAAAAATATCACAATTATATCAAGGATCATACGATAATATGTAATTTCATCGGAACTTGGCCAACGGAAAAAGATCTGGTCAAGTGGATCCAACTGAAATGGCAACCAAAAGAGCATATTGAGCTGAAGCTCGGTGCCAGAGGCTTCTTCACAATAATATTAGAACCTACAAGACAAAGAGATAATCATTTAAAATGGGCCTTAATTCTATCATAACGTTGGTCTATTCATGAGATATTGGGAGGAATGCTATAAACCTGACCAATAATACTTCCTAGTGGCTCTGCTATGGGTATGGCTATTTTCCCTACCAGTAGACTTTTGGGACCCAGAAATATTGGAAGGGATTGGAAACTCCATTGGCATGTTTATCAATATAGTTGAATCCACTTGTAGAGGTAGATACATTTCATATTCCTCCATCTGTGTGTATATGAATATAGCATATCCCCTCCCAGATACGGTAGAACTGGAGTACCATGACGAGGTATGGAAGCAACGTCTGGATTATGAACATATCTCATTTAGCTATAGAAGGTGCCATGCTTATGGCCACTTGTTTAAAGCTTGCCCCCTGAAAAACCATGAAATAGGGGAATCAGAGGAGGGGAAAAGACCAGAGAACACAGTGGAAGAGGTGGATGAGTTTACAGAGGTAAAGAGGAAAAATAAATCCACGAAAGGTCAGCCGACACGAAACCCCAACCACCCCAAGCAGAAAACAAATCAGAACAAGTATGTAGTGCTTGTAGAGGAGGAGGAAACATCAAAAGGGGAGTAGATGACAGATGAAGGTGGCCAAGACATAGATCAAGAGAAAATAAAGGAGATGGAGGTGGCACCACAAAAGGAAATCGAGATAGAACAACATAAACCTACAATGACACCAAAGAGAAAAGCGCAAGAAGAGCCAATGGATAATGAGGAACAAGAACAAACCCTAGATATTTCAGCCATGGAAATTGAAACACATAAGGAGTAGATGAGCTCAGAGGAGAGGGTGATGAGAAGGCTACTAAATGAATGGAGATACCTGGATGAAAGGTTCATTCCGAAGGACCAAAAGAAATTATACAGGGACATGTTCTAGCAGTATATGGCCAAACAAAAACAAAAAAAAATGGATCATGGAGAACAACATGGACCCCAGCATGGGACCAAAGTGGGGAAAAATAAAGGAAGGAAGAATATTCAGGAATCAATACAAATTGTGGGAGAGGCACTAGTAAACTCAGGAAAGGTAATACCACTTTCAACGGTATTCCAGCAACTCCACAAGATTTCGTAATGATAGTAATCTCATGGAATGTGAGAGGCTTAAACAACCGAGGAAAGTAGAGGCAGCTCTAAGAATTCCTGCAAAAGGAGAAACCCTAGATCATTCTCCTCCAAGAAACAAAGATAACCGAGGAAAGAATGACCACTAGCATTAGCCGAATAAAATTGCGATACAAAGTAGTAGCAATATATGCAAAGGGTAGTGTGGGAGGAATAATAGTACTTTGGAACCCAACAAAAGTAACTGTCGGTATATGGATGAGCATGCCACGTATACTATCAAGCAGATTCCGACCTATCAGAGCCAAAGAAAGGGTACTTATCTTAGCAGTTTATGGTCCTCACATTCCAGGAGAGAAGGAGGCCTTCCTCCAGGCCTCGAGGAAGCTAGGAGAACTACATGATGAAAATTTATGGTTGGTTGGAGGAGACTTTAACCTGATTACATTGCTGGTGGAAAAAAAAGGTGGAATACGATGAGACGAACCAGAAATGGAACTGTTTAGAAATATACAAGCCAAAATTCATACGACGGACTTACCTACAACTAATGGCATCTATACCTGGAACAATAGGCGACGTGGGCGACACCAAATAGCCTCAAGTATGGACCGCTTCATAGCATCAAAGGACCTTATCAGCAGAGATCTCTAATTCGAACCATCGATTCTCCAATGTTTGGGGTCTGATCATTGGCCTATTAGGTTAGAGGTGGATTTCAAAGAGGGGAACAAGAATTAGCCCTTCTCGTTTGAATCATTCTGGTTGCGAGCCCCAACCTTCCTTGAAAAAGTTAAAGAATGGTGGAAGTCAAGAAAAAAACAAGGGAGAAATGATATGCACACCTTCCAATTGAAATTGAAGGAACTAAAACAAAAAATCAAGAAATGGAACAAGGAAGAATTTTGGAATATCCACACAGAAAAATAACTACTTCAAGGAAAGATGAAACTTATACAACATAATATGATCATGCAAGGAAGGACGAAAGATTTAGTAGAAGAGGAAGGAAAGCTCGTTATTAAGATATAGGAAAGAAGGAAGAAAGATGAGATCTTATGGAGGCATAAATCTCGCATCCAATGTCTTAGGGAAGGAGAAAGGAATACCAGGTTTTTCCATAAGGCCATGATCCAACATAGGAAAAAAAAATATAATATTATCATTAAAGGAACAAGAGGGAAACTGAGTGGTTGAGCATGCTGAGATGGAAAATATAACGGTAAATCACTTCCAAAATCTCTTGGCAGATCCAACCCCTGACAGGACAAAGGAAATCGACCGCATCACCCAACATATCCCCCATCTAGTAAACATGGACCAGAACCTTGCAATAATGCGCACAGTCACTATGGAGGAACTGGAAGAAGTAGTCAAAGGGATAGTAAAGAATAAGGTTCCAGGACCATATGGATTCACAACACAATTCTACCAAGCAGTGTGGCCAATCATAGGACAGGACATCCTGAAGTTGGTTGAAGAATCCCGCAGAACATGAAAGGTATATTCTGCCCTAAATTCTATATTTGTAGCTTTGATTCCAAAACTGGATCATTCTGAAGAACCTCAAGACTTGTGTCTTATTTCTCTATCTAATTTTATTTATAAAATTTTATCAACCATTATGGTGAACTATCTCAAACCCCTTCTTTCGGTTTTCATTTCCCCTGAACAAAAAAGATTCATAAAAGGGTGATAATCATGGATGGGATTGTGACAAGTCAAGAAGAAAACCATTCCCTTAAGACCCTCAAAGCCAAAGGAATGATGATTAAGATGGTCGTCTCAAAATCCTATGATCGCCTAAGTCGGTCCTATCTAAGCTAGATCCTGTAGGCTTATGGTTTTGATGATCGTTGGATCCAATGGATCTTATCCCTTATCTCGAATCTGATCTTTTCCATCCTTCTCAATGGCTCAATAACCTCCACATTCAATGCTTTGAGAGGACAAAGACAAGGAGACCCTATATCCCCCTTCTTGTTTATCATGGCAGCAGAAGGCTTGGGCCGTTATATCAAAGCCAAAACTGAGGCAGGACAATTCAAAGGCATGAGAATGTGGGGCAATTATTTAGCCCTTACCCACCAGCAATTTCTACATGATATCATGATGTTCTACCAAGATACCTTGAAAGAAGCAAGGAGCCTCATGAATATCCTCTAGGACTTCATGCAAGCTTCTGGGACTCAGTTAAATAAAGGGAAATATGACATATACTTCTTCCACATCTTCACTCAAAATGAATCGTTCTTGGCTAGAACTATGGGCTTTCAGATTGGCAATGTTCCAATGAAGTATCTAGGTATCCCCATAAGCCTAAACTCTCTTAGAATATCAAACTGGAAGCCCCTTTACGGGCGGATGTAGGGATGCATACAAAATTGGACCTTTAGGGCTCTAAACATGGCTAGCCAGGTTATTCTATTGAAATTGGTGCTTCAAGCTATACCCATATACAAAATATCGGGCCTTGCAACCCCCAAAATGGCCTGCAATGAAATGACAAACATCTGTAAAAAATTTCTATGGCAAGGCGTGAAAAAAGCGAAAAAAAGGGCTCTCTTATCATGGAGCTATCTATCCAGACCTAGAAAGGAAGGATTTTTGTGGCTCCAAACCCACATACCCTCAACCGAGTATTGGGAGAAAATTTATGGTGGAGATGGTTACAAGGGGGAGAAGACCTATGGAAAAAAATCTGGGAAAAAAAATATAGGATGCCATACAACATGGAATAAGAACTCAGGATTCAAGAAACACCACGAGGATCTTCAATTTGCAACTTGGTCGTAGAAAGCAGAGACTTGATCCATTTACACAGTTACTTGGAAATTCAAGGAGGGGATAAGGCGCAATGTTTGGAAGAGGCATGGAAAAAAAGGGAGAAGCTCTTCAACAGACGAGATTTGGCTAAAATCTTCATGTTCACAAACATACTAGACAATAGGAAGGTCCACAAATACTGGCTAACACAATTGGGGATAAGTCAAGGACATGGAAAAAATGAGAACACTGGAAGAATACACCCGAATCATCACAATGGAGAGACTTTAAAAAGGAGATGCATACTCAGAAAATTTAAATTACTGAGGGACTTGAAATTCTCAGATGTGGGTATCATAATAAAGGAATCTTCACCATCTAGGAAGGATACCAAATAAAAGTTGAAGGCCAAAGGAAAAACCTTCTTGCTATCTGCGATATTATATGGAACCAAAATCTCTGGACAAAGGTGGACTTCTTCCTTTGGTTAGTCTATCATGGGTGTGCCCTCACATGGGACCAAATTTTAAAAACAGGGGTTGCATGGACCCTCAATTTGTCTCATGTGTGGTGCACAAGAGGAAATGATAGAACACCTATTGGAATCATGTCCCTGTGCTAAATAAATATGGAAAAATCACAAATACCTCTTTGGGTATTCAGATCATGATGGAAATAGTATCTCAATCACGATGGAAAATGGAGGAAGAGAGTTTATAATTGCCTGATCCAAAATCGAGCATGGAGCATATCCCTGGGGTCCTTCTATGGTAAATTTGGAAGGAAAGAAATAGGAGAATATTAAAATAGGAAAAGAATAAAGAACAAAAGGTTTGGGGGACTATACGCCAAAATAATCAGGAAACTATCCTGGTAGAGAAATGGAACCAGGATGACTGCAAGTATTTGGGACAATAAGCAAGGATCCTAATCATGCTAAATCTCTCAGTGCAGAGGCGTGTTACAAACTCATAGAAGCCCCAACCCCAAAGGATATCATAACAAGCCGGTTACACAAAACTGCCAGAGGGATTCATAAAACTAAAGTTCGATGGAGCATTGAAAGGAAACCCAAGATTGGTTGGTTATAGTGGCATCTTTAGAGACCACATGGGAAAGGTAATTAGGGTGTATACAACAGATTGCGGAATAACAAGTAATAATGAAGAAAAATTCCATGATTTAAAACAGGGATTAATCCTGGCTCAGACGGAAAGGTATAAGAAACTAGAGGTGGAAGAAGACTCAACCCTTGTGATAGAGACAATAAAAAAACTGCACCAACGATCCAAATGGGAAAACATAAGAAAAAGTTGGAAAATGGCACGACTCACCCAAGAGATAGTAATGCTACTCTTAGGTATGCACTATATCAGCCCGAGGCATGTGCGCTAATCAGGTAATGCTACAACAGGCTTCCTAAGAAACTGGGGATACAAAAACTAGGGGAAGGAGATAAATGTATGAGGAGAAAGAATTGAGAAGGAGGAAGGATTAACAAAACTCACGAAAATCTTATAGAAAGAGACAAACGGGAATGAGACACAAAATCCCCAATCAGGGTGTGACTAGGATGGAGGCTCCGGACAACCCCCACAGGGATGATGGGCTAGACAGAGATAGAGGAAGGCCAGTGGGGAAACTAACACTAGCACAAGAATAGAGTAATGAAAGACAAGATAGGCAGAAGGTGGGCTAACTAGCTCCCTTCAAGGGTGAATTTTGGCAGCCAAGAAGTTAAGTAATACATGAAACACATACAACATACCATTTGCCATAGCAGAACGGGGAGGAGGCAGAGCTTGTGACAGGAGAAGAGTCTAGGGGATCAGACGTGCCGGTGTAAACGATGGTATGTTTCCCAGACGTTCACTGTGATTGATTTCATGTTGGGACAAATGAGTTCTCGGTGGGTTCTGATAGTAAATATGGTTGGAATGGTTTTAGTTTGTACCATGAATGGTTTTGTTACGTTGAGGTCAGTTAGGTATGTTTTTATGTTTAATGGGCATATGCACAGTAGTTGTATGTCCCTTGGTATTTTTGTTCTTATGAGTAAACCTCTACATCAAACTCCATTTCATCCCATAAGTTTGGAGAGAACCCCTGCTAATGGATTCCTACGAAATTATGTAGATCCCAAGCTACCTGTTTCATGGCATCAACGATCCAATCTGTTTGGCATGGAGGGTGGAATTGATTTGGGAGGGGGAGTGGATGAGATTTTCGTGAGAGGGGAAGGGGGGAGAGGGTATTTCCACGAAGATTTGGGAGGGTGGCTGGGCAAGTGGAGCATACCCCGCCACAAATGGATTCAATATAGTGGGATATAAGGTAGAATGAGGACTGAGACCACCCAATTTGCAGGCCAAGTCAGGCCCCATGGAATTCGCAGAGTGTCTGGCTAGAGGGGTATGGGAAGCCGTCTGATTATGGGTAGGAATGGGGGCTTCCCTGCTAGGAAGCTTCCCTAGAAACCTGCTACTCTAACAAGAATGAATGTACAAGATGCCTATGGGCTAAGGGAATTGGTGCATGCAATTGTGGTAGAGTACCACCGCTAACTTAATCTGGGGACCTGTCATCTCTACAGGCCATAGAGAAAGCTGAGTGACCAAGGCTACAACCATTGTTTGGTCAGAAAGACAGATGGAGAGGTTGGTAATGACTGGGTTGAGGGCTGCAGAAGATGAGATTAGAAAAATGAATAAATAAGGGAAGGCTGGCAAGAAGGGTTGTGCAGGACAAGAAGACTGTGGCAAAGGGAAAAGGTCGGTCTCAACAAGCACAAGCTGGGTTCCTCAGAAGAGGGGAAGAAAATTAGGGGTAGAGACAATGCAAAATATTATTCATGCATACTATGAAATTTCGCCTACCCCGGTGAAAGCTGAAATATACAGGTGGGAAAACGAGTTGAGAGATAGAGCCAACATGGAAAAAATGAAAGAAGAGGCGTGGGAACCTCTGGTGATTGACGCAAGAAACACAAGAGGCAGGATGTCTCTGTCTATACAAGTCATCTAGACTTACTGTATAATGAAGAATTTACTGGCAAGATAAATGTCGAAAACCATTCAGCAGCGCGAGGAACCAATCTAAGAGGGACAACCCTAGAATAGGGAGGATGAACCAATTTTGCAGGTGATCTAGAAGGAAGTTCAGTCTATGAAAGTGCAGTTGTTTCATCAAAATATCAAGCTGGGTCGCATGGATAAGATGCTACAGGGTATGCAGCAGCAATAAATTCCAGGTTCAAGTGCGAGGGATCCGACACCAGTGGATTGCTCTGATGACTAGAGGATTGTAGTTTCCATGAATTTTGTTATTATGTCATTATGATGTCAACTAGCTTTTACTTTATCAGATGCATATGTTATAGTAGGGGAAGTATGATATTATATAGTATGGGATCTAAAACTCAGTTGAACATGCTCAAAACATTCTAATTTTGGATGATGTTTAATGCAGACTGGTTGCCAACATACCTGGTTTCCTTCGGGCAGGTTGAGGTCATCAAGAATACATATTTTTTGTAACTTGCCTTATAGATAATGAATAGGGAAGTACTACCAAGTTCACAAAAAAAACATTTAATTAATAATATTAATATTATTAATGACATTATCATTATCACTCTAAATAATATTAACATTAATATCCATAAATAATATTAAAAACATTTAGTATTAACAATAATATTAATAAATTTTAATATTAATTGTAATTTTAATATTAATTTAAATTTTCTTAGGTTCATCTTCTTTTGCACTCATGTGCAGAAAATCTTCTCCTCTATGTTTCTCTGAATATGTGGCTAGAATATTCTTTTTCTTTGCATCTTTTTTTTGATACTTCGGATTGAGCTCTCGATGACGTTAATTATTAATATTAATAACATTTAGTTAATAATATTAATATTATCGATAACATTAACATTATTACTATAAATAATATTAACAATATTAACATTACTATCGATAAATAATATTAACAACATTTTGTATTAACAATAATATTAAGAAATTGTAATTTACAATATTCTTTATTATTATTATTATTTTAATGTATAAATCCTATTAATATTCATATTAGTTAATAAATTTTAGTATTAATATCATTATCATTAATAAAATTAAATAATAATATTATTTATTAATATTAATTTGAAAATTCATTATATATTATAATACATAATATAAATTTAAGCTTTTCTAATTTTAATTTTAATATTAATATTAATATAAATTAATATTAGATATTGACATTGATATAAATTAGTATAAATACAAATGAAAATATTATTAATATTTATATTAATGTTAATGTTAATTAATAATAACAATAATAATATTGAATATTGACAGATCTTTCTGTAAAAATCACATAAAATAAATTTTAGTCACGTGTTTCAAAGAATTTAGTGTGGTTCATCTTCAAGATAAGATGAAGAAAAAGATCATGCCATTAGATTAAATAGATGAAGAGAGATATTTTCTAGTTGTTCAAATATAACAACTAGTTTTGACTAAAAAATTATGAATAATTATTAAATAATTTTAATTAAAAATTAAGTAATGGATGGAAATTTAAGACTACATCTCATGGAAATGGTCATAGATGAATGATTTACTTAACGCGGTTGAATCCCAAAAATGGTATCTAATGTAAATAAAGAATTAAATTAATTTTATTAATATTATTATTTGAAACAAAATGAAGATCAGTAATAATATGGTCAAACGTAATTATTCCAAACAATAAACTAAAAAATAGTAATAAGAAAATGAAAACAAATAAATAAATAAATAAACAAAATAAAAATAATGAAGTCAAATTTATCTATTCTAAGCAATAAAACTAAAAATAGTAATAAAAAATGGAAAAAATAAAATATGAAGATGAAGCTGAAGATGATGGTTAACGTCCACTAAGACCAATATTTGGTCTCTCGGACCTAAAGAAAAGAGTTATTTAGTTTGATTTAATATTTTATTCCTATGCTCAAAAAACTTGGAGAGAAGCCTCCCGAGGTCACTATTATTTTGACATCTTAAAAGGCTAGGAAGGTCAGTATTGCAACAAAGATTATGAAATTGAGATCCGATGTGGTTGTACGTGGGGCACTCTAAGAGGAAGTGATTTTCATCCTCGATGTTCATATTATTACAGAGATGGCAGATCCTTTCCATCCATGGTGTTTTAGGAACCGTCCAACGACCTGTTTCACTATGGAGCTCATGAGAGTTCGTTCTAATCTTGGCTATATTAATTTTCTTCTTTGAGCTAGTTAAAAAAGAGAGATACTTTTGATCTTCTAGGGTGGGGTTGATGACCTCCTTATAATATCTTAATTTTCTTTTAGCTACTAGATCTTTCTCACACCACACTTTTTATTTGAACTTAGAAGTAATAATTTTTTTAATGTTATTAATGTTTTGCAATGCAACATTCTCGTCGATCTCCCAATGGTTTAACCAGGCCTTGGTGTCTTTATACCAACCTCATTTAAGCCTTAGGTGGTTTTGGTTGGAATTGAAAGCTAGCTTAGGAATACTATGGTCTTCTATGCTATTGAGCTTTTTCTTGTACAACAAAAGCGTAGTCATAGCTAGGTTCTCGATAAGGGAAAGACCCACTTCTATATGGAGAATAGGATAGGTTGTATTTCTTTTAATTCTAAGGTTATACATTATAAAACTCTTCTATATTTTCTCAATATTTCTCCAGGATTCTCTAGAGATGTTGCAACCCCAAACCTCACATCCATATAAGATAATAGGAGTGACTAAAGTTTCAAAGAGGAACTTATTTCGATCCCACATTACGAGGTTTGTCGTTTTACAATTATTTTCAAGACCCAAATAAGCTTTCACCCCCATTAATCCTTTTTTGAATGCTATAGTTCTAGTTGAGCTTGTGATGAATATCAATTCATAGGTAATTGTAAGAAGACGCTTCCTCCAAGTTACTATTGTCATACATAAAATTAGCGTAAGTGTCCTTCTTGGATTTGATAATCATAACTTTTGTTTTGTCAGTGTTAACAGACATACCCATGGTAGAGAATAAATCCTTAAGAATTCTAAGTTTCTTATCAAGATTAAGAAGAACAAAATCGTCAGCATAGAGAAGAAGGATGATGACTATCCTAGCTAAGATCGTGCCATCACATCCTACTTCCTCTAAACAACCTTATATCTTGTCAATGTAAATGCCAAATAGGGTAGGGGAGAGGGGGTAACCTTGTTTAACTCAGATATTACACTTAATATCTTTCAACCACCCCTCGTTTCTCTTTAACTTGGTAATTACATTCTCATATAACCTTATAGCAACCACTCTTAGCTCGAAAGGAACATTTAGCTCTTCTAATCTATTCCATAGGTTGTTTCTAGGAACCGTATCAAAATCCTTTCTAAAGTCGACAAACTAACATAAGAGATTGGATTTGTCATTGCGGCATTCCTCCATAATGATCCTAAGTGTAACATGGTGGTCTGTTGTTGAGTGCTGCCTTATAAAACCCGCTTGGCCTGTAGCCCACTTACCTTCACTTTCAAGCCAAATTCTCAACTTATTTTCCAAAATAATACCATATAACTTGGCCAAGAGAGGGTTGATCATAATTGTTCGATAATTAGAGGGGTTATTTGTATCCCCACTTTCAAAAATAGGGATAATGAGGCTTTAAGTCCAAGGTTTAGGGAACCCTTGCTTGACCACTTTGTTGAAAATCTTGTGGATGTGGGGAATGAGGATAGGACCTCCAATTTTTAATATTTCTGCCTGTTAACCTTCAATGTCTTTAGCTTTCCCATTTGCCAGGAATTTAACCCCAAAATCAATGTCTTCTAATGAGAAAACTTCTTTCGTTGTGAGCAGGGTTTCAAATTTATCCCTGGCATTTGGAGACTCATAAAGCTTTTTAAGATAGGAATTGTAGTCGTGTAAAGAAATTTTACTATTATATATAGTTTTCCTAGTTAGAATCTACCTCCATAATTTCTTAGGAGCCACCTTAGAGAGGTGTAAGAGATTCTCTTGTGTTTTACAAATATATTGCCTTTTTTCCCTATTAGTTAGGGCTTTGTAGATTTTTATCTTCTCAATTTTGAGAGATTCATCAACAGCTTCCTTAATTGCTCTCCTTGCACTTTTACAATTTTTGTCATACCATGGTTTGGTTTTTCTATTTCTATTATTACTTGAGACTTCAATTGAGAACTTGTTAATCGAATATGAGAGGATTGTAGTAAAATTATGATAGAGGTCATCTATGTTGTATATACTAGATAAAGGAAGCAAATTAGTTTTTTATTCATTTAGAAAGAGATCGTTTTTATTTCTATCAAAGATTAAGTTATTTTGACTAGAAGGATTTTCTTCAATGGGATCTCTATTCATGCCAAAATTGAGAGTTATGAGTAAATGCCTATGATCAGAGTCGGGCTCGTGGTCATCTAAGATGTCAAAATTCAGTATTTCGTTCTATAAAGGGAGGTTGGAAATAACATAGTCTACCACGCTGCTGCCAAGCCCATGGATGCAAGTCATCTGGCTAGAATTGGGCCACTTCTTTAGACCGTTGCAAATTATGAGATCCTGAGCACTACAAAGCTTGAATAGCTCCGACCAAAAAAATTATCCTCGATGTCTTTAGAGCTCCTTTTGTACTGGCTAGCCAGAGTAAGGTCTTTGTCTAACCAAAGAGGATTGGGGTTGGAATGATTGCTTAGAAGAATAGCTTGGTTGCTTGAAGTTAAAGCATTAAATCCACCTACTAAAAGGATATTACCTTCATTCCTTAGGCTAGAAATATCATTCTCTAAACCATTGTAAGGATTATTTTTATCTATAATTTTTTTCTTATAGAAGTTAGAATTGATGGGGGGGAATAAAAAATTTCTATGTAGGTCTTTTTATCATTAATGTCAGTAATCTCAATCCAAATATATTGTTTGTAAGGATAGTTTTTATAAATCCTAGAATGGGGGGAGATCTTCTTCTTAATGTAGCAAGCTATCCCCCTAATGCAACTACAGGAGGATCACTTGTTCCAGATATACCATAGTGCAAAGCCATCTATGTTAGAGACCTTGGATTCTTCGTGCTCCCAAGTTTCAACAAGTAATATAATATCAGCATCATTTGAGGTCCAACTTAGCTTGGGGCCTTTGTTCCATGGAAAGCCTCGACAATTCCAAGCAAGAATTCATAGCATGTTGAATTGTTATTTATTACTATCTTTTTGGTTTCTATCTCAAATAACGGCTTTTCTATTTCTAATTATTGCCCGTTTTCCTTCCTTCCTAGCTTCTTTTACCTTTTGAACCTCCTTTCTTAATTCTTCTTGGTCTTTTGGAATGAGATCTTCATTTATAAATATTCCCGTTCCTTTTAGACTTGAGTTTTTACTAAGTATGTCATACTTATGGTCAGTAGAGCTCACCTTTATTCAGATCAAACTTCCTTTATTCTCAGTTAATTTCCCTAAGCTTATTGCTTATGTGAGACACGTGGTTTCAATTTGTAATCTATTGTGTAATTCTTTCTTGGCTATGGCTAAAGTAACCTCGTCTACCTCCTCTTTCAAACCAAATATTATAAGGTTCAAGGCCCTTTTGTTATGGTCATGGTCTAATTCAATCAATTTTTTCATTTCATCTTTAATTTGTTTGATATCTAATATACATGCCCCAATATATAGGGTGAGACTATTGTTAACTTTTTCTTCTAGTTCATTAATCACGTCCTTCATTTTAAGACTCTCTATATTATCAACATCTCCTTGCTGGGATGTTTGGTTCGTATCATGGTTTTGTTTTACTATGACCTGCAACCTAGTCTCCACTGCCTCCATTTTATTCTCCAATAGTTCTATCTTATTTTCTATTTGTTTTTGGATCTTGTCTTCAAGAGATATGAATTTTTTTTCCAGCATGGCTTCTAACTGGGTTTGTAGCTTGACTTCTCTTTCTTCTCTATGTTTCTCTAAAGACTTTATATACCCATAAAGGCTCTGTAGAGTAACTATGCTAGGTCTACCTTTGGTAATATTTGGTAGTTGTGATGAATTATTCATACTTGAGAATATATGAGCAGATATGTATTAGAAAAAGATAAGGAATGTGTGCACTTGAATATCAGTAAACCGGACAATATACCTCAAGTGCCGAGGTCCGAAAATTTATCGAGGAAAAAATCACAGCAGACCCAAGTATTAATCGAGAAAATTCACCGCAAAATTTTCACTGCAGAAATAAATATATCAATATAATAAATCAATTAACTCAAATTTATTATTTAAATCCAAAAATTAAAATAATATGGCGAAACAAATAAATAAATAAATAAAAATTAGTAGTAAATAAATAATAACATTGACTTCAACATTTAGTATTAACAATAACATTAATAAAATGTATTTTAAAATAATAATAATTATTATATTTTAATTTATTAATATTATTAATATTAATATTAATTAATAAATTTTAATATTAATATCATTAACATTAGTGACATTAAATATTTATTTAATATTAATTAATATGAATACAAAAATTACCTTTTAATATTATTAATTTTAACATTAATTATTAATATTAATAACATTAAATAATATTATCATGGTTAACCATGGTTCAATGTTGCATTGTTATAAAGTTTGTCTCAATATGAAAATCAACTATTTTCAACCATGCTCCAACATCGAATTGTGACAAATAGTCTCAATATGAATATCAATCTTGGTCAACCATGGTCCAATGTCACATTGTGACAAAGTTTGTCTCATTATGAAAATCAACCATGGTTAACCATTCTCCAACGTCGCATTATGACAAATATTGTCTCAATATAAAAATTAATCATGGTCAACCATGGTCCAACATCACATTGTGACAAAGATTGTATCAATATGAAAATCAACCATGGTCAATGATGGTCAACCATGTTTATTTTAGGGTCTATAATATTTATTCAAATGTTGCATTATGAAAAATAGTGTCTCAATATGAAAATCAATCATGGCTAACCAAACATGGTCAATTACGGTCAATTATGGTCAAACATGGTCAATTACGGTCAACCATGGTTAATCACAGTCAAAATGAAAATCAGGTATGGTTCAATGTCACATTGTGACAAATATTGTCTCGATATGAAAATAAGACATGGTCAACCATATTCGACCATGGTCAACCATTTTTGACCACGGTCAATCATCGTCAACCATGGACAATCACGGTCAACCGTGGTCCAACATCACATTGTGATAAATATTGTCTCAATATGAAAATCAACCATGGATAACCATGATCAATAATTATGGTCACATTTTAATGAAGATTGTCTCTTTCTCCAACGTCACATTATGACAACCATGGTCATCCATGGTCAACCATGGTCCAATGTCACATTATGACAAATATTGTACCAATATGAAACCGACCACAGTCCAAAGTTACATTGTGTCAACGATTGTCTCAATATGAAAATCAATCATGATCAACCATGGTCCAACGTCGCATTGTGACAAAGATTGTGTTAATATGTGCTATCACTCATAAAAGGTGAAGCATTACTTGGTAGGGTCATACAATTCATTTATCAAAGGTCTCCTTAAGCCTTTCGAGTTGGTATATTGAAATTTCCTTTTTTTTTACATGTTTAAACTATCCTAAGGTTAAATCCCACCTCCATTTAGGTCATGTCATGTCCCATCAGTCATCATAAGGTGTCAGTTTCATTTCCCAAGAATTTAAATTTAAAAAGGAGACTTAAATGATTTTTACAACTTTTCGTAGCATTTTATATAGCGAAATAACAATTTTCGCTACGAAACTACCTAATAGTTTTGTAGCGAAACTGTCAAAAGTTAAAATAACTATGCTACGAAAAATAGTTTTCTTGTTTGCCTTGGAAAACTTGATGTGAAGTGCCAGTTCATGATTGGAGGAGTTAGGGTGGAGGTCATTCAAGTTTGTTAGGGTTATTTCAAATGTACAAAGCCGTGTCTGAGGTGAGCATTACCCTTTTTATCATGCATATGTCATGATTAATGTATGACGTATCATTTAAACCATAAAGCCTTACCCAATTAGTATTTTTTCCATACTCTGCTTTGTCTTTGCATGTAATTGTATTTCTTGAGAGTTGCTTCATCGAGCTAAGGAGGTTGATGGCAGATTGAAAGGTTGTAGGTGTCATCAAGACCGCGAGGCTGAGAAGATATAAAGCCACCCATGGCTGCAAGGAAGAGAAAAAATAAAGGTTGTCACTGCGACAGGTATGAGCCCATGGACATGAATTTACTCAATGAAGATCCAAAGGCCATCGAGATTTTCAGAAGAATAGGTTTCTTGCAATTCTGTCAAAGATTGCAAGGTTGTCATCTACAGGTTTCCAAAGATTTCTCTATAAGTTTCACTAGGACAACATCATAAGTGGGAATGCTAAACCGAAGAGTGACACCTGATAGCATTTCAATAGCAACAAGAATACGTAGAGGAGGAGAGAAATGGTTTAAAAGCATCAAATTCACAATGCAGGACTGCAAAGAATTCATCAAGAAAGAACAAAGTGAAATTGATCTTACAAATGCTATCCCTAGGAGTTTCATGAAGGATAACTATTCAAAGTTGTTGATGATCATTCATAAGTATTTCACCTGTGAAGGAAGGTTTCACATGGTCTACTCCTACCACCTCAAACTTCTATTGAATTTCATGGGTAAGAGACCACTTGACTTGCCTTTCTATTTATATAGAATTTTATGGAAAATTTCAGATAAGTTTTAGATCAAGAAAGAAGGCAATGAAACTTCTCTTTTTCATCATGGTTTGATTAATCTATTGGTGTTAGAGGAATGGAAGAGAATTGGAAGAGATTGGGCTTCCTTTCTGTTCATAAGTGGTTGTGAAATTGATGTTGTCACTCATAAGAGAGCCTCCAAACCATGGAACATTTCATCACTAACAGGGACAGAGAAATTTGAAGAAAGGAATATATCATCTCCTCCATAACTAGTGAGCATGGAGGCAAAGCCTTTGCAAAAGATTGATACATCTAAAACAACACTTGCAAAAGAAAGTCAACAATTAGCAAAAAAAGCAGCAAGAGAGTTACTGGGAGCCAAAAAGTAGATAAAGGAAACTTAGAGGACATCTTGCATGCAATTGACATTGAAGAAACTCCCATTTTCCAAGTTGAAGATGTTGAAGATGGAGGAAGAAAGCTAAAGAAAGGAAAGACAACTGAAAAATTAGAGTTTGCAAGTGATGATGCTGGTTTCATGTTTCAACCTAGAAAGCCAATGACCAGACATGGAAGAAAGGTCATGGAAAGAAACAAAGAGATTGAGAAGGTCAGTGAAATGGCTTAGCCACCAATCATTATAGATCTATCTTCACCTGCAAAAGAAGAACTAATCATCAAACAAAGAAAGGGTGAAGAGAAAATTAGTGAAAAATTAGAAATTGACACCCTTAAAGAGCAGTTGAAGGTGTCAGGGGATGAGATATCAGTTTTAAAGAAAGAGGAAAAGAAGCACAAAGTTCAAAACTTTCAATTTGAAAAAATGAAGGAAATATGGGAAGAACAGGTCATAAGTATTTTAAATACCTTGGAAAATACATAAAATTTTATTAAATGGACTCAACCACTAAGAAGAGAGGTCAAACACGTCAGAAAGATGAACCTGTATTTGCAATCAAAGAACAGGGAATTAAAGGGGAAAGTGAAGGATCTAGAAGAGAAATTGGATCTGATTCATGTAGAGTTGGAAAAGAAAGGATTGAAAATGACTATGGTTGAGGAGCCCATTGGTCAACTGATTGTAAATGAGGAAGAAACACCACAAGAGTGATAAGGTAAGATGAAATATGCCTTAGGAGGTTCATTACATGCAGAGAATCCAAATTTTGCAGCTGTAGGTCATTTTTTTGAAGATAATGAAGAAAGGGACAATTTCTGTTTTTTTGCAACTTTTTGTAGCATACCCCAAGCTTGAAGCTAGAAATATGCTACGAAAAAAACTTGTAGGTGTATTTTTGCATTTAAAGATAGTTTTTGCATGTGGATTTCAAAGAGGGGAACAAGAATCAGCCCTTCCAGTTTGAATCATTCTGGTTGTGAGTCCCAACCTTCCTTGACAACGTTAAAGAATGGTGGAAGTCAAGAAAATAACAAGGGAGAAATCATATGCACACCTTCCAATTTAAATTAAAGGAACTAAAACAAAAAATCAAGAAATGGAACAAGGAATAATTCGGGAATATCAACACAGAAAAAGAACTCCTTCAAGGAAATATGAAACTCGTACAACAGAATATGATCATGCAAGGAAGGACAAAAGCTTTAGCAGAAGAGGAAGGAAAGCTCATTACTCAGATATATGAAAGAAGGAATCAAGAGAAGACCTTATGGAGGCAGAAATCTAGCATCCAATGGCTTAGGGAAGGAGAAAGGAATACTAGGTTTTTCCATAAGGCCTTGATCCAACATAGACAACAAAATATAATATTATCATTGAAGGAACAAGAGGGAAACCGAGTTGTTGAGCATGTTGAGATGGAAAATCTAATGGTAAATCACTTCCAAAATATCCTGGCAAATCCAATCCCTAACATGACAAAGGAAATTGACTGGATCACCTAACATATCCCCCAGCTAGTAAACATGGACCAGAACCTTGCACTAATGCGCGTAGTCACCATGGAGGAACTGGAAGAAGTAGTCAAAGGGCTAGCAAAGAATAAGGTGCTAGGACCAAATGAATTCACAACACAATTCTACCAAGCAACGTGGCCAATCATAGGATAGGACATCCTGAAGTTGGTTGAAGAATCCCGCGGAACGAGAAAGGTACATCCTATCCTCAATTCTACATTTTTAGCTTTGATTCCAAAACTAGATCATTTTTAAGAACCTCGGGACTTTCATCTTATTTCTCTATCTAATGTCATTTATAAAATTTTACAACCATTATGGTGAAATATCTCAAACCCCTTCTCCTGGTTTTGATTTCCCTTGAACAAATGAGATTCGTAAAAGGGTGACAATCATGGATGGGATTGTGAAAGCTCAAGAAGAAATCCATTCCCTTAAGACCCTCAAATCCAAAGGAATGATGATTAAGATGGTCCTCTCAAAATCCTATGATCGCCTAAGTCGGTCCTATCTAAGCCGGATCCTGTAGGCTCATGGTTTTGATGATCGTTAGATCCAATGGATCTCATCCCTGATCTCAACTTTAATCTTTTCCATCCTTCTCAATGGTTAAACAACCTCCACATTCAATGCTTCAAGAGGAAAAAGGCGAGGAGACCCTATATCCCCCTTCTTGTTTATCTTGGAAGCATAAGGCTTGGGGCATTATATCAAAGCCAAAACTAAGGCAGGACAATTCAGAGGCATAAGAATATGGGGCAATGATTTAGCCCTTACCCACCATAAATTTCTAGATGATATCATGATTTTATATCAAGATACTTTGAAAGAAGCAAGGAGCCTCATGAATATCCTTCATGACTTCATGCAAGCTTCCGGGACTCAGAGGGAAATCCGACATATACTTCTTCCACATCACCGCTCAAAATCAAGATTTCTTTGCTACAACTATGGGCCTTCAGATCGGCAATGTTCCAAAAAAGTATTTGGGTATCCCCATAAGCCTAAACTCTCTCATAATATCAAAATGGAAGCCCCTTTTTGGCTGGATGCAGGGACACATACAAAATTGGACCTTTAGGGCTATAAAAATGGCTAGCGAGGTTATTCTATTGAAATCGGTGCTTCAAGCTATACCCATATACCAGTTATCGGGCCTTGTGATGCCCAAAATGGCCTGCAATGAAATGTCAAACCTCTGTAAAAGATTTTTGCGGCAAGGCATGCAAAAAGAAAAAAAATGGGCTCTCTTATTATGGCACTATCTATCTAGACTTAGAAAGGAAGGATTTTTTCGGCTCCAAGAACTGCATATCCTCAACTAGGTATTGGGGGCAAAGTTATGCTGGACATGGTTGCAAGGGGGTGAAGACCTATGGAAAAAAATCTGGGAACAAAAATACAGGATGCCATATAGCATGGAAGAAGAACTCAAGATTCAAGAAACACCACGAGAATCTTCAATTTGAAACTTGGCCACGTAAAGCAGAGACTTGATCTATATAAACAATTTATTGGAAATTTGAGGAGGGGATAAGGCACAATTTTCGGAAGAGGCATGGAAACAACGCTAGAATCTCTTCAATAGACAAGATTTTGCTAAAATATTCATGTTCACAAACATAATAGACAATAAGAAGGTCCACAAATACTAGCTAACAGAAATGGGGGATAACTTGAGGACATGGAAAAAATGAGAAGACTGGCAGAATACACCTGAATCACCACAAAGGAGAGACTTTAAAAAGGATATGCATACTTAGAAAATTTCAATTACTAAGGGACCTGACATTCTCAGATGGGGGTATCATAATAAAGGAATCTTCACCATCCAGGAAGGATACAAAATAAAAGTTGAAGACGAAAGAAAAAACCTTCTTACTATCTGGGATAATATATGGAACCAAAATATCTGGAAAAAGGTGGCCTTATTCCTTTGGTTAGTCTATCATGGGTGTGCCCTCACCTGGGACCAAATCCAAAAATGAGGGTTGCAAGAACCCTCAATTTATCTCATGAGTTGCACACAATAGGAAACGATAGAAGACCTATTGAAATCATGTCCCTATGCTCAATAAATATGGAAAAATCATGAAGACCTCTTTGGGTATTAAGATCATGATGGCAACAATATCCCAATCGTGATGGAAAAATGGAGGAAAAGAGTTTATAACTGCCCGATCCCAAATCGATCATGGAACATATCTCTGGGGTCCTTCTATGGTAAATTTGGAAGGAAAGAAATAGGAGAATATTCAAAGAGGAAAATAATAAAGAAAAAAAGGTTTGAGGGACTATACTCCAAAATACTCAGGAAACTATCTTGGCAGAGAAATGGAACTAGGATGACTGGAAATATTTTGGACAGGAGGCAAGGATCCTAAGCATGAAGAATATCTCAATGTAGAGGCTTGTTCCAAGCTCATTGAAGCCCCAACACCAAAGGATATCATAACAATAAATTTACATAAACCCGCCAGAGGGATTCATAAAAATAAAGTTCGATGGAGCATCAAAAGGAAACCCAAGATTGGCTGGTTACGGTGGCATATTTAGAGGCCACATGGGAAAGGTAATCAGGGTGTATGCAGCAGATTGCAGAATAAAAATTAATAATGAAGAAAAATTCCATGCGATAAAACTGGGATTAATCCTGGCTCAGAGGTGGAAGAGGACTCAACCCTTGTGATAGAGACAATAAAAGAAACTGCACCAACGATCCAAATGGGAAAATATAAGAAATATTTGGAGAATGGCACAACTCACCTGGGAGATAGCAACACTGCTCTCGAGTATGCACTATATTAGCCCGAGGCATGTGTGCTAATCAGGTAATGTTGCAACAGGCTTCCTAGCAAAATGGGGATGAAAAAACGAGGGGAAGGAGATAAACGTTTCAGGAGAAATAATTGAGAAGGAGGAAGGATTAACAGAACTAAAGAAAATCCTGCAAAAAGAGACAAACGGGAATGAGACACACAATCCCCGATTGGGGTCTCAGCAGGATGGAGGCTCTGGACATTTACCACATGGATGATGGGCTAGATAGAGAGAGAGGAAGGTAGTCAGGGAAACCAATGCCGCCACACGGATGGAGTAATGAAAGATAATATAGGCAGAAGGTGGGCGAATTGGCTCCCATTAAGGGTGAATGTTGGCAGCCAGGAAGTTAAGTAATGCATGCAACACATGCAACCGACCATTTTCCATAGTAGAATGGGGAGGAGGCAGAGCTTGCGACAAGAGAAGAGCCCAGGAGATCAGATGTACCAGTGTAAATGACAGTATGTTGCCTAGACCTTCACTATGATTGATTCATGTTGGGACAAATGAGTTCTTGGTGGATTCTGATAGTAAATATAGCTGGAATGATTTTTTTCTGTATCATCATTGGTTTTGTTACATCGAGGTCAGCTAGGTATGTTGTTATGTTTAATGGGCATATGCACAGTAGTTGTATGTCCCTTGGTATTTTTGTTGTTATGAGTAAACCTCTGCAGCAAGCCCCATTTCATCCCATGAGTTTGGAGAGAACCCCTGCTGATGGATTCCTACGAAATTATGTGGATCCCAAGCTACCAGTTACATGGCATCAACGATCCAATTTGTTTGGCATGGAGGGTGTAATTGATTTGGGAGGGGGAGTGGATGAGATTTTGGTGAGAGGGGAAGGGGGGAGAGGGTATTTCCATGAATATTTGGGAGGGTGGCTGGGAAAGTGGAGCATACCCTGTGACAGAGGGATTCAATACAGTGGGATATAAGGTAGAATGAGGAGCGAGACCGCCCAATTTATAGGCCAAGTCAGGCCCTGGGGAATTAGTAGAGTGTCTAGCCAGAGGGGTATGTGAAACCGTCTGATTATAGGTAGGAATGGGGGCTTCCCTGCTAGGAAGCTTCCTTGGAAACCTACTACTCTAACAAGAATGAATTTTCCCAAGATGCCTATGGGCTAGGGGAATTGGTGCATGAAATTGTGGTAGAGTACCATCACTAACTTAATTTGGGGACCTGTTGTCTCTGTAGGCCATAGAGAAAGTTGAGTGACCAAGGCTGCAACCATTGTTTGGCCTGAAAGACAGGTGGAGAGGTTGGTCATGACTAGGTTGAGGGCTATAGTAGATGAGATTAGAAAAATGAAGAAAGAAGGGGAGGCCGGTAGGAAGGGTCGTGTAGGACAAGAGGACTGTGGCAAAGGGAAAAGGTCGGTCTCAGCAAGCACAAGCTGGGCTCCTCGAAAAAGGGGAAGAAAATCAGGGGTAGAGACAATGCAGAATATTATTCATGTATACTGTGAAATTTCTCCTACCCCAGTGAAAGCTGAAATCTACAGGTGGGAAACTGAGTTGAGAGATAAAGCCGGCATGGAAAAAATGCAAGAAGAGGTGCAGGAACCTCTCGTGATTGACCCAGGAAACATAAGAGGGATGATTTCTCTGTTTATACAATTCATAGAGACTTACTATATAATGAAGAATTCACTAGCAAGAGAAATGTACGAAAACATTAAGCAGCATGAGGAACCAGTCTAACAGGGACAACCCTAGAATAGGGAGGATGAACCAAATTTGCAGGTGATCCAGAAGGAAGTTCAGTCCGTGCAAGTGCAGTTATTTCACCAAAATATCAAGCTGGGTCGCATGGATAAGATGCTACAGGGTATGCAGCAGCAAGAAATTCCAGGTTCAAGTGCGAGGGATCTGACACCAATGGATTGCTCTAATGACTAGAGGATTGCAGTTTCCATGAATTTTGTTATTATGTCATTATGATGTCGACTAGCTTTTACTTTATCAGATGCATATGTTACAATAGGGGAAGTATGATATTAGATAGTATGGGATCTAAAACTCGGTTGAACATGATCAAAACATTCAAATTTTGGATGACGTTTAATGTAGACCGGTGGCCAACATACCTGGTTTCCTTCAGGCAGGTTGAGGTCATCGAGAATACATATTTTTTGTAGCCTGCCTTATAGATAATGAATAAAGTATTACCAAGTTCACAAAAAAAAAACATTTAATTAATAATATTAATATTATTAATGACATTATCATTATCACTCTAAATAATATTAACATTAATATCAATAAATAATATTAAAAACATTTTGGTATTAGCAATAATATTAGTAAATTTAAATATTAATTGTAATTTTAATATTAATTTTAATATTCTTTGATTCATCTTCTTTTTCTCTCATGTGCAAAAAAATTTCCCCTCTATGTAAGAGCTACTTTCAATCTGTTTGTCTGAATATGTGACTAGAAGATTCTTTTTCTTTACATCATTTTTTGGATTCTTTAGATTGAGCTCTCGATGATGTTAATTATTAATATTAATAACATTTAAATAATAATATTGATATTATCGATAACATTAACATTATTACTATAAATAATATTAACATTACTATCAATAAATAATATTAACAACATAAATATTAACAACATTTTGTATTAACAATAATATTAAAATATAGTAATTTACAATATTCTTTATTATTATTATTTTAATGTATAAATCCTATTAATATTCATATTAGTTAATAAATTTTAGTATTAATATCATTATCATTAATAAAATTAAATATGAATATTGTTTATTAATATTAATTTGAAAATTCATTATAGATTATAATATATAATATAAATTTAAGCTTTTTTAATTTTAATTTTAATATTAATATTAATATTCGATATTAATATTAATATAAATTAATATTAGATATTGATATTGATATAAATTAGTATAAATAAAAATGATAATATTATTAATATTTATATTAATGTTAATGTTAATTAATAATAATAATAATAATAATAATAATGAATATTGACAGATGTTTCTGTAAAAAACACATAAAATAAATTTTAGTCACATGTTTCGAAGCATTTAGTGTTGTTCATCTTCAAGATAAGATGAAGAACAAGATCATGACATTAGATTAAATAGATGAAGAGAGATATTTTCTAGTTGTTCAAATATAACAACTAGTTTTGACTAAAAAATTATCAATAATTGATAAACAATTTTAATTAAAAATTAAGTAATGGATGGAAATTTAAGACTATATCTCATGGAAATGGTCATAGATGAATGATTTACTTAATGTTGTTGAATCCCAAAAATGGTATCTAATGTAAATAGAGAATTAAATTAATTTTATTAATATTATTATTTGAATCAAAATAAAGATCAGTAATAATATGGTCAGATGCAATTATTCCAAACAATAAACTGAAAAATAGTAATAAGAAAATAAAAATAAAAAAAAACAAATAAATAAACAAAATAAATATAATGAAGTTAAATTTAACTATTATAAGCAATTAAACTAAAAATAGTAATAAAAAAATGGAAAAAATAAAATAACGAAAATATAAATAAAAATCAAGATAATAAATGAATTAACTCAATTTTATTATTTAAATCCAAAAAATGAAATAATATGGTGAAATAAATAAATAAATAAAAATTAATAGTAAATAAATAATAACATTGACTTCAACATTTAGTATTAGCAATAACATTAATAAAATGTATTTTAAAATAATAATAATTATTATATTTTAATTTATTAATATTAATATTAATTAATAAATTTTAATATTAATATGATTAACATTAGTGACATTAAATATTTATTTAATATTGATTATTAATATTTTTTTTTTTCTGAATAAGACTCATTCTATTAAGCAGAAATATGGTACAAGATGATGATACAATCATGAGAAACAGAAAGCCAGCAACCGGAAATGATAAAACTATCAACCTCGGCTCTGGAGAAGGAGAGAAACAAGCAAGGAATCACAAGAAAAGACTGGATGGCAAAAATACTGAAAACTGCCCAGAGTGGGCAGAGGCCTCTATACGAAGCTTCTTCCCTTTCTTTTTACTGACTTTAACCCATCCATCCTGGGGTGAATGAGGTAAAACAACATGAAGATCGGAGTTCTCCATAGGGGGGATCTCCTTATCTGAGTCGGAAGAGGAGGTCACATGGGAGCGCTTCTGAGCAATGACATTATCAGGTGGGTGCACCTGAGAATCTGTGGGGATGTCCATTGACTGATTCTGAACCGAATCTGCATCACCTCCATCATCTTCTGAGCAAGAGGAGTCAGAGTCCGCTGCAGGAGGCGGAGAGTATGGAGCCCATCGTTTAGAATTGGGCTTGGAATTCACCTTTTTCTGTTTTGCCGGGAGAGCTGGGCAAGAGTTCTGCAGATGCCCTGTTTGGTGACAGTGTCGGCAGCGAAAGGCAGTATTCTCATAATCCAGAGTCTGAGTCCATACAAAGTCATTTATTTTGAGATTGATCTGATCTGGAAGTCCCTTGCTTAAATCTAGTTCCACACATATTCTGGCATATGTGTAAAGACCTTTGTTTTCTTGCCAATAATCTCCCATCAGAAAACTGCCCAAGGTGTTGCCTATCGCTTTATAGACTCTAACATGCCATAGATGGACTGGTAAGTTGGGAAGCCTAATCCAAACAGGTGTCTTGGTGATGACAGTAGTTGCGGGGTCAAAATCTGGGAACCATGGAGTTAAGAAGAGCCCTGCTGTTCCCATGAACTAGGGACCTTCTTCGATAGCCTTTTCATAATGCTTGATATTATCGAACATAATTATGAAATATCCTTTTGAATAGAAGCTGACTTTGCAATGATGAGTCCAGTTAGCATGGATCCAATCATAGAGTTCCTTTTATCACTGCCACAATCCATTAAATCTGCATATGATGGCTCTTTCTGCTAAATTTTGAAGATCATTTGCAATTTCTGCATGGGTGAACTCAATAGTGGGAACCTCCTCAAGCTTGTCCACCACAAAAGGCTTAGGAGCTTCAGGTGGTTGAGCTGCTTTCTTGGTTGTGTGTGCATGAACTGCATCCTTGTAGGAGAAGGCAGGAGCCGAGGAGGTTTTCCCAGGAGCTCCACCTCTCAAGCGAAAGGATAACACAACTAAAGCATCTTTCTCGATATTGTAGCAAAACAGGGGTAAATGGTTTTCAAGTTGTTTACCTTTGTAAAGCAGTCTCAGGAGTCTTGAGGGAATTCCCAATCTGAGGTCAAGATCTTGCAGAAGGTCCTCCACCAGATCCATGGCATGCACCCATAACAGCTTCATTCCCCTAGAAGGAAGAGAGATTTGGATCTGGTATTGTGTACCCAGATTTGGAAGGCCATTGGCTATGAGAGCAGCTGGCTGAATATCGAAACCCTCCTGAAGCAACCTCCTATCCAGTTTGCCCTGCTTCTCCGAGAGGCAGAGACTGAGCCGTTGCAGGGGCCCTACATAGGTTGGGGCGGCAAGAATGCTGGAGCCTACAACCCTATTCTGGCCATCAATGACGTCCCCTCCGCTATCCGAATCTAGGTGAAGGGAGGCAATAGAAACTGGTAAGCGCTTGTATAAATGACCTCCAGGAACAATGAAAGCTTTCTCAATGGATCTGCGACTTGGGCGGAGAAAACCACCAGATGCGCCCACGGTGAAGGGCGCAGAGAAAGCAGTGGAGCCGTAGACTGCAGGAATTATGCATGCATTCCTTTGAAGTCTGCAACCCGAGAAATGATGACCGCTTGGAGCAGCTGCTGAGGGAAGCACATAGCTTACTGTGAAGTCGACGGCGATGGCAGAGCCGAACAGGGCAGGAGCAGAGGCAAAGTCTTTGTCGGCGGCGGCCAGGCATAAAACCCTAGCAGAAGCCATCTCCGTCTCTCCCTAAGAAAATATGAATACAATATTACCTTTTAATATTGTTAATTTTAACATTAATTATTAATACTAATAACATTAAATAATATTATCAATGTTAACTATGGTTCAACATTGCATTATGAAAAATTTTCTCTATATGAAAATCAACTATTGTCAAACATGCTCCAACATTGAATTGTGACAAATAGTCTCAATATGAAAATCAATCATGGTCAACCATGGTCCAATGTCACATTGTGACAAAGTTTGTCTCAATATGAAAATCAACCATGGTTAACCATGCTCCAATGTCACATTATGACAAATATTGTCTCAATATAAAAATCAATCATGGTCAACCATGGTTCCACATCACATTTTGACAAAGATTGTATCAATATGAAAATCAACCATGGTCAATGATGGTCAACCATGTTTATTTTAAGGTCTATAATATTTATTCAAATTTTGCATTATGACAAATATTGTCTCAATATGAAAATCAATCATGCCTAACCATGGTAAAACATGGTCAATTAGAATCAACCATGGTTAATCACGGTCAAAATGAAAATCAGGTATGGTTCAACGTCACATTGTGACAACAATTGTCTCAATATGAAAATAAGCCATGGTCAACCATATTCGACCATGGTCAACCATTGCCGACCACAACCAATCATTGTCGACCATGGAAAATCACGATCAACCATGGTCCAACATCACTTTGTGACAAAGATTGTCTCAATATGAAAATCAACCATGGTCAATTAGGGTCAACCATGGTTAACCCTGATCAATAATTATGGTCACATTTTAATGAAGACTGTCTCTTGCTCCAAACTCACATTATGAAAACCATAGTCATCCATGGTCAACCATGGTCCAATGTCACATTATGACAAATATTGTACCAACATGAAAACTGACCATGGCCCAAAGTTACATTTTGTCAACAATTGTCTCAATTTGAAAATAAATCATGATCAAGCATGATCCAACGTCACACTGTGAAAAAGATTGTGTTAATACGTGTTATCACTCATGAAAGGTGAAACACTACTTCGTAGGGTCATACAATTCATTTATCAAAGCTCTCCTTAAGCCTTTCAAGTTGGTATAGGGAAATTTCCGTTTTTTTACATGTTTAACCTATCCTAAGGTTAAAACCCATCTCCATTTAGGTCATGTAATGTACCATCAGTCATCATAAGGTGTCAGTTTCATTTCCCAAGAATTTAAATTTAAAAAGGACACTTAAGCCAATTTTACAACTTTTTGTAGCGTTTTATACACCGAAATAGCAGGTTTCGCTACGAAACTGCCTAATAGTTTCGTAGCAAAACTGTCAAAAGTTTAACTAACTACGCTATGAAAAACTATTTCTTGTCTGTCTTGGAAAACTGGATGTGAAGTGTTGGTTCATGATTGGACGAGTTAGGGTGGGGGTCATTCAAGTTTGTTAGTGCTATTTCAAACATATAAAGCCATGTCTGAGGTCATCATTACCCTTTTTAGCATGCATGTGTCATGATTAATGTATGACCTATCATTTAAACCATAAAGCCTTACCCAATTAGTCTTTTTGCCATACTCCGCTTTGTCTGCGCATGTAATTGGATTTCTGGAGAGCTACTTCATCGTGTTAAGCAGGTTGCTAGTAGATTCAAAGGTTGCAGGTGTCATTAAGCGAGGCTAAGAAGATATAAAGCCACCCATGGCTGCAAGGAAGAAAAAAAATAAAGTTGGTCACTTCCACATGTATGAGCCCATGTACATGAATTTTCTCAATGAAGATCCAACGGCCATGGAGATTTTTAAAAGAGCAGGTTGCTTGCAATTCTGTCAAATATTGCAAGGTTGTCATCTATAGGTTTCCGAATATTTTGCCGCAAGCTTCACTGTAACAACATCAAAAGTGGGAATGCTAAACCTAATGGTGACACCTGACAACATTTCTACAGCGATAGGAATACCTAGATGAGGAGAACAATGGTTTAAAAGCACCAAATTCATAACACTGGACTGCAAAGAATTCATCAAGAAAGAACACAGTGAAATTGGTCTTACAAACGCTATCCCTAGGAGTTTCATGAAGGATAACTATTCAAAGCTGCTAATGATCATTCATAAGTATTTCACCTATGAAGGAAGGTTTCACATGGTCTACTCCTACTACCTCAGACTTCTATCGCATTTCATGGGTAAGAGGCCACTTAACTTGCCTTTATATTTATATAGAAGTTTAGGGAAAGTGTCAGATAAGTTTCAGATCAAGAAAGAAGGCAATGAAAATTCTCTTTTTCATCATGATTTGATTAATCTATTGGTGTTAGATGAATGGAAGAGAATAGGAAGAGATTGGGCTTCCTTTCTGTTCATAAGTGGTTATGAAATTAATGTTGCTACTCCTAAGAGAGCCTCCAAACCATGGAAAAATTCATCACCAACAGGGGTAGAGAAATTTGAAGAAGGGAATAGATCATCTCCTCCAGAACTAGTGAGCATGGAGGCAGAGCCTTTGCAGAAGATTGATATACCTAAAACAACACCTGCGAAACGAAAGCCAACAATTAGCAAAGAAAGCAGCAAGAGAGTTACTAGGAGCCAAACAGTGGCTAGAGGAAACTTAGAGGACATCTTGCATGCAATTGACATTGAAGAAACTCCCATTTTCCAAGTTGAAGATGTTGAAGATGGAGGAAGAAAGCTAAAGAAAGGAAAGACAATTTGTTAGATTTTGCAAGTGATGATGTTGGTTTCATGTTTCAACCTAGAAAGCAAATTACCAGCCATGTAAGAAAGGTCATCGAAAGCAACAAAGAGATTGACAAGGTCAGTGAAACTGCTCAGCCACCAATCATTATAGATCTATTTTCACCTGCAAAAGAAAAATTGGTCATCAAACAAAGAAAGGGTAAAGAGAAAATTAGTGAAAAAACATAAATTGAAACCCTTAAAGAGTAGTTGAAGGTGGCAGGGGATGAGATATTAGTTTTGAAAAAAGAGGCAAACAAGCACAAATTTCAAAAGGTTCAATTTGAAAAAATGAAGGAAATATGGGAAGAACAGGTCATAAGTGTTTCAAAGACCTTGGACAATACAGAAAAATTGATTAAATGGACTCAGCCACTAAGAGGAGAGGTCAAACACATCAGAAAGATGAACCTGCCTTTGCAATCCAAGAATAGTGCATTAAAGGACAAAGTAAAGGATCTAGAAGAGAAATTGGATTTGATTCATGTAGAGTTGGAAAAGAAAGGATTGAAAATGACTGTGGTTGAGGAGCCCATTGGTCAACTGATTGTAAATGAGGAAGAAACACCACAAGAGAGATAAGGTAAGATGAAATATTTCTTAGGAGGTTCATTACATGCAAAGAACCCAAATTTTGTAGTCGGAGGTTATTTTTTGAAGATAATTAAGAAAGGAGAAATTTATGCTTTTTTACAACTTTTCGTAGTGTACCCTAGGCTTGAAGCTAGAAATACGCTACGAAAAAACATGTAGGTGTCCTTTTGCATTTAAAGACAATTTTTGCATGTTTTAAGGAGAGGGATCCATGATGGTAAGGTGTCATGAAATCATAAAGTGGATGGAACAACAAATAAGTGATGAAGATTGATAAAAAAAAACTTTTTTCTAATGCTACCAAAACTCGCTATGAAACTGTCCTGTTTTCTAACACTACCAAAAATCGCTACGAAATTGTCTCCTCCTACAACAAAGTGATAGCAGGGGAAGCAAATGAGAGCAAAGGAAATAAATCTGGCCCCTACACAAATGATGACATTATAGGGCCAATCCTTGGCGCAAGATGGCAGGCCAAAATGAGAGGCCAGTGCTTGCTGCAAGGGACCAAGAAGCCCAGATTTGTGATACCCTCAAAGAAACTCGAACAATATCACATTTATATCAAGGATCATATGATAATATATAAGTTCATTAGAACTTGGCTAGCAGAAAAAGATCTAGTCAAGTGGATCCAACTGAAATGGCAACCGAAAGACCATATCAAGTTGAAGCTTGGTACCAGAGGCTTCTTCATAGTAATATTCTTGAACCTACAAGAAAAAGAGAGAATCATTTAAAATGGGCCTTATTTCTATCATAACGTTGGTCTATTCATGAGATATTGGGAGGAATGCTACAATTCTGGCCAATAATACTTCCTAGTGGCACCGGTATGGGTATGGCTATTTTCCCTACCGATAGATTTTTGTGACCCAGAAATACTGGAAGGGATTGGAAACTCCATTGGTAGGTTTTTCAATATAGTTGAATCCAATCATAGAGGTAAATACATGTCATAGTCCTCCATCTGTGTCTATATGAATATAGCGTATCCCCTCCCGAATACGGTAGAATTGGAGTACCATGACGAGGTATGGCAGCAACGCTTGGATTATGAACATATCTCGTTTAGCTGTAGAAGATGCCATGCTTATGGCCACCTGTTTAAAGCTTGCCCTCTAAAAAACCAGGAAATAAGGGAATCAGAGGAGGGGAAAAGACCAGAGAACACAGTGGGAAAGGTGGATGAGTTTACAGAGGTAAAGAGGAAAAATAAATCCACGAAAGGTTAGCCGACACTAACCCTAACCACCCCAAGCAGAAAACAAATCAGAACAAGTATGCAGTGCTTGTAGAGGAGGAGGAAACATCAAAAGGGGAGTAGCTGACAGATGAGGGTGACCAAGACACAGATCAGGAGAAGCTAAAGGAGATGGAGGTGAAACCACAAAAGAAAATTAAGATAGAACAACATAAACGTAAAATGAAACCAAAGAGAAAAGTGCAAGCAGAGCCAATGGTTAATGAGGAACAAGAACAAACCCTAGATATTTCATCCATGGAAATTGTAACACACAAGGAAGATATGAGCTCAGAGGAGATGGTGATGAGAAGGCTACTAAATGAATTAAGATACTTGGATGAAAGGTTCATTCTGAAAGACTAAAAGAAATTATACAAAGACATGTTATAGCAGTATATGGCTAAAAAAAAAAAAAAAAAATGGATCATGGAAAAAAATACGGACCCTGGCATGGGACCAAAGTGGGGAAAAATAAAGGAAGGAAGAATATTCAGGAATCAATAAAAATTGTGGGAGAGGCACTATTAAACTCAGGAAAGGTAATACCACTTTCAGCGGTATTCCAACAACTCCACAAGGTTTCCCAATGGTAGTAATCTCACGGAATGTGAGAGGCTTAAACAACCGAGGAAAGTAGAGGCACCTCCTGGAATACCTGCAAAAGGAGAAACCCCAGATCATGCTTCTACAAGAAACAAAGATAACCGGGGAAAGTATGACCCATGTCATTAGCCGAATAAAACCACGACACAAAGTAGTAGTAATAGATGAAAAGGGTAGTGCGGGAGGAATAACTGTACTTTGGAACCCAACATAAGTAACTTTAGATATTGGATGAGCATGCCGCATATATTATCAGGCATATTCCAACCTATCGAAGCCAAATAAAGGGTACTTATCTCAACAATTTATGGTCCTCACATTCCAGGAGAGAAGGAGGCCTTCCTTCAAGCCTTGGGGAAGCTAGGAGAACTACATGATGAAAACTTATGGTTGGTTGGAAGAGACTTTAACTTGATTACATCGCTGGTGAAAAAAAAAGGTGGGATACGATGAGAACAACCGAAAATGGAACTTTTTTGAAATATACAAGCCAAAATTCATATTGCAGACTTACCTACAACTAATGGCATCTATACCTTGAACAACACAAAAGGTGGGCGACACCAAATAGCCACAAGGATGGACCGCTTCATGCAATCAAAGGACCTTATCAGAAGAGATATCTAATTCGAAGCATCGATTATCCCATGATTGGGGTATGATCACTGACCTATTAGGTTAGAGGTGGATTTAAAAGAGGGGAACAAGAATCAACCCTTCTATTTTGAATCATTCTGGTTGCGAGTCCCAGCCTTCCTTGAAAAATTTAAAGAACCTTAGGACATTTGTCTTATTTCTTTATCTAATGTTATTTATAAAATTTTATTAACCATTATGGTGAACTATCTCAAACCCCTTCTCCCAGTTTTGATTTCCCCTGAACAAATGAGATTCGTAAAAGGGTGAAAATCATGGATGGTATTGTGACAAATCAAGAAGAAATACATCTCCTTAAGACCCTCAAAGCCAAAGGAATGATGATTAATATGGTCCTCTCAAAATACTATGATCAACTAAGCCGGTCCTATCTAAGCCGTATCCTATAGGAACATGGTTTTGATGGTGATTGGATCCAATGGATCTAATCCCTAACCTCGACTCTGATATTTTCCATCTTTCTCGGCGGTTCAACAATCTCCACATTCAATGCTTCGAGAGGACAAAGGCAAGGAGACCCTATATCCCCCTTCTTGTTTATCCTAGCAGCAGAAGGCTTGGGCTGTTATATCAAAGCCAAAACTAAGGTAGGACAGTTGAAAGGCATGAGAATGTGGGGCAATGATTTAGCCCTTACCCACCAGCAATTTCTAGATGATATCATAATGTTCTGCTAAGATACCCTGAAAGAAGTAAGGAGCCTCATGAATATCGTCTAGTAGTTCATGCAAGCTTCTGGGACTCAGATAAATAAAGGGAAATCCGACATATAATTCTTCCACATCACTGCTCAAAATCAAGCATTCTTGGCTAGAACTATCGACCTTCAGATTAGCAATGTTCCGACCAAGTATCTGGGTATCCCGATAAGCCTAAACTCTCTCAGAATATCAAACTGGAAGCCCCTTTTGGAGCAGATGCAGGGATGCATACAAAATTAGACCTTTAGGGCTATAAACATGGCTAGCTGGGTTATTCTATTGAAATCGATGCTTCACACTATACCCATATACTAGCTATCGGGCCTTGCGACCCCCAAAATGGCCTGCAATGAAATGACAAACATCTGTAAAAACATTTTGTGGCAAGGCATGCAAAAAGAAAAAAAATGGGCTCTCTTATCGTGGCACTATCTGTCCAAACCTAGAAAGGAAGGATTTTTGTGGCTCTAAGACCCACATACCGTCAACCAGGTATTGGGAGAAAAGTTATGGTGGGGATGGTTGTAATGGGGAGAAGACTTATGGAAAAAAATCAGGGAACAAAAATACAGGATGCCATATAGCATGGAAGAAAAACTCAGGATTCAAGAAACACCACGAGGATCTTCAATTTGCAACTTCGCCGTGGAAAGCAGAGACTTGATCCGTATACACAGTTTCTTGGAAATTCAAGGGGATAAGGCACAATTTTCAGAAGGGGCATGGCAACAACGTGAGAAGCTCTTCAACAAAAGAGATTTTTCTAAAATATTCATGTTCAAAAACATACCAAACAATAGGAAGGTCCACAAATACTAGCTAACAGAAATCAGGGATAACTCAAGGACATGGAAAAAACGAGAACACTGGTAGAATACACCCTAATCACCACAATGGAGAGACTTTAAAAAGGAGATGCATACTCAAAAAATTTAAATTACTGAGGGACCTGACATTCTCAGATGGGGGTATCATAATAAAGGAATCTTCACCATCCAGGACAGATACCAAATAAAAGTCGAAGAGCAAAGGAAAAACCTTCCTGCTATCTAGGATAATATATGGAACCAAAATCTCTGGGCAAAGGTGGCCTTCTTCCTTCGGTTAGTCTATCATGGGTGTGCCCTCACCTGGGACCAAATCCAAAAACAAGGGTTGTAGGGACCCTCAATTTGTCTCATCTATGGCGCACAATAGGAAATGGTAGAACACCTATTGAAATTGTGTCCCTATGTTGAATAAATATGAAAAAATCACGAAGACCTCTTTGGGTATTTAGATCATGATGGCAACAGTATCCCAATCACAATGGAAAAATGGAGGAAAAGAGTTTATAACTGCCTGATCCCAAATCGAGCATGGAGCATATCCCTGGGGGTCCTTCTATGGTAAATTTGGAAGGAAAGAAATTGGATAATATTCAAAGAGGAAAAGAATAAAGAACAAAAGGTTTGGGGGACTATACTCCAAAATACTCAGGAAAATATCCTGGCAGAGAAATGGAACTAGGATGACTGGAAATATTTGGGTCAGGAAGAAAGGATCCTAAGCATTTTGAATCTTTCAGTGTAGAGGCTTGTTAAAAGCTCATGGAAGCCCCAACCCCAAAGGATATCGTAACAAGATAGTGACACAAACCGTCCAAAGGAATTCATAAAACCAAATTTCGATGGAGCATTGAAAGAAAACCCAACATTGACTGGTTACGGTGGCATCTTTAGAGACCACATGGGAAAGGTAATCATGGTGTATGCAACGGATTGCAAAATAACAAGTAATAATGAAGAAAAATTCGATGCAGTAAAACTAGGATTAATCCTCGCTTAGAGGGAAAGTTATAAGAAACTAGAGGTGGAAAAAGACTCAACCCTTGTGATAGAGACAATAAAAAAACTGCACCAACAATCCAAATGGAAAAATATAAGAAAAAGTTGGAGAATGGCATGACTCACCCGGGAGATAGCAACGTTTCTCTCAGGTATGCACTATATTTTCCTGAGGCATGTGTGCATTAGGGGAAATTTGAGGTCTAAAATGGGCCTCCTAAGAAAATAATAAAATAGTACCTAAACCAATAAAATAATATTTATGAATTTTTAGTTCACTTTTTGCACCACAATCCATGTAACCATAGTTAAATTCAATTCAAAAGTTGTACCAAAATAAAATTAATAAAAAAATTGTATTGATGTTACTATAAATAAGAATGATTTTTTCAAGAAAAAGTCATTATCATTGAACAATTAATGCATTTGTCCTTTGTACTTAAATAACTTAAAATAAACTATAAATATAAATTTATAACTTATTAATTATATTATATGTTATTAATTAAAATTTATATTATTTAAATTGTATAATAACATGTAATTAATATAGTATATAAATATAATATAATATAATAAGTGTATATGGATATGCATTGTTTCTTTCAAGACATATGAAATGACAATAATATATTTTTATTCAAAAAGTGTGAAATGACATTTATTATGAGTACTTTACTTTGACTTTAAAAGTACTTGGAGAACTACCATGGTTAACCATGAGTTTTTATCCACCATTGAGAATGTGACAAGTAAGTACCTTTAACTCAAGTAATGCCACCTCAACCATTAGGGATGATGTCATCCCCTAAAATGTGATTGGTTCTCATAAAGTAAATTTTGATTGTACATTTTCCTCAGGAGGCCCATTTTAGACCTCAAAATTCCTCTAATGGCTAATCAGGTAATGCTATGATAGGATTCCTAGTAAACTCGGGATGCAAAAACCAGGGGAAGGAGATAAACGTTTCAGGAGAAAGAATCCAGAAGGAGGAAGGATTAACAGAACTAATGAAAATCCTGCAGAAAGAGATAAACAGGAATGAGAGACACAATCCCCGATCGGGATGTGACCAGGACAGAGGCTCCAGACATTCCCCACATGGATGATTGGCCAGATAGAGAGAGAGGAAGGTCAGTGGGGAAACCAACGTCGCTACACTAATGTAGTTATGAAAGACAAGATAGGCAGAAGGTGGGCTAATTGGCTCCCATCAAGGGCGAATGTTGGTAGCCAAGAAGTTAAGTAATGTATGCAACACATGCAACATACCATTTTCCATAATAGAATAGGGAGGAGGTAGAGCTTGCGATAGGAGAGGAGCCCAGGAGATCAGACACGCCAGTATAAATGACAGTATGTTGCCGAGACCTTCACTGTGATTGATTTCATGTTGGGACAAATGAGTTCTCAGTGGGTTCTGATAGCAAATATGGCTGGAATGGTTTTAGTCTGTATCATGAATGGTTTTGTTACATAGAGGTCAGTTAGGTATGTTGTTATGTTTAATGGGCATATGCACAGTAGTTGTATATCCCTTGGTATTTTCATTCTTATGAGTAAACCTCTACAACAAACCCCATTTCATCCTATACGTTTGGAGAGAACCCCTGTTGATGGATTCCTATGGAATTATGTGGATCCCAAGCTACCTATTGCATGGCATCATCAATCCAATCTGTTTGGCATGGAGGGTGGAATTGAGTTCTGAGGGGGAGTAGATGAGATGCTAGTGAGAGGGGAAGGGGGGAGAGGGTATTTCCACGAAGATTTTGGAAGGTGGCTGGGCAAGTGGAGAAAACCGTGCGACGGAGGGATTCAATAGAGTGGGATATAAGGTAGAATGAGGAGCGAGACCGCCCAATTTGCAGGTCAGGTCAGGTGTAGGGGAATTAACAGAGTGTTTGGCCATAGGGGTATGGGAAACCGTCTAATTACAGATAGGAATGGGGGCTTCCCTGCTAGGAAGATTCCCAGAAAACCTGCTACTCTAACAAGAATGAATTTGTCCAAGATGCCTATGGGCCAGGGGAATTGGTGCATGAAATTGTGGTAGAGTACCATCGCTAACTTAATTTGGGGACCTGTTGTCTCTGCGGTCCATATAGAAAGCTGAGTGACCAAGGATGTGACCATTGTTTGGTCGGAAAGTCAAGTGGAGAGGTTGGTCATGACTGGTTTGAGGGTTGCAGCAGATGATATTAGAAAAATGAAGAAAGAAGGAGAGGCTGGCAGGAAGGGTTGTGCAGGACAAGAGGATTATGGCAAAGGGAAAAGGTCGGCCATAGCAAGCACAAGCCAGGCTCCTTTAAAGAGGGGAAGAAAATCCATGGTAGAGATGATGCATAATTTTATTCATACATATTGTGAAATTTCCCCTGCCCCGGTGAAAGCTAAAATCTACAGGTTGGAAGCCGAGTTTAGAGATAGAGCCGACATGGAAAAAAATGCAAGAAGAGGTGTGGGAAACTCTGGTGATTGACCCAGGAAACACAAGAGGCAAGATGTCTCTGTTTATACAAGTCATCTAGGCTTACTGTATAATGAAGAATTTACTAGCAAGAGAAATGTCAGAAAACATTCAGCAATGTGAGGAACTAGTCTAACAGGGCCAACCCTAGAATAGGGAGGATGAACCAAGTTTGCAGCTGATACAGAAGGAAGTTCAGTCCATGCAAGTGCAGTTGTTTCACCAAAATATCAAGCTAGGTTTCATGGATAAGATGCTATAGGGTATGCAACAACAAGAAATTCTAGGTTCAAGCGTGAGGGATCTCACACCAGTGGATTTCTATGATGACTAGAGAAATATAGTTTCAATGAATTTTGTTATATATCATTATGATGTCGGATAGCTTTTACTTTATCAAATGCATATGTTACAGTAGGGGAAGTATGATATTAGATAGTATGGGACCTAAAACTCGGTTGAACATGCTCAAAACATTCAAATTTTGGATGACGTTTAATGCAAACTGGTGGCCAACAAACCTGGTTTCCTTCGGGCAGGTTGAGGTCATCAAGAATACATATTTTTTGTAAACTACCTTATAGATAATAAATAGATAAGTACTACCAAGTTCACAAAAAAAACATTTAATTAATAATATTAATATTATTAATGACATTACCATTATCACTCTAAATAATATTAACATTATTATCCATAAATACTATTAAAAACATTTAACATTAACAATAATATTAGTAAAATTAAATATTAATTGAAATTTTAATATTAATTTAAATATCCTTAGATTCATCTTCTTTTGCACTCATGTGCAGAAAATCTTCTCCTCTATGTAAGAGCTACATTCATTCTGTTTCTCTGAATATGTGGCTAGAAGATTCTTTTTCTTTGCATCCTTTTTTCGATTCTTCGGGTTGAGCTCTTGATAACGTTAATTATTAATATTAATAAAATTTAATTAATAATATTAATATTATCGATAACATTAACATTATTACTATAATATTAAAATTACTATTGATAAATAATATTAAGAACATAAATATTAACATCATTTTGTAATAAGAATAATATTAAGAAATTGTAATTTATAATATACTTCATTATTATTATTATTATTTTAATGTATAAATCCTATTAATATTCATATTAGTTTAAATTTTAGTATTAATATCATTATCATTAATAAAATTAAATATTAATATTAATTTGAAAATTCATTATAGATTATAATATATAATATAAATTTAAGCTTTTTTAATTTTAATTTTAATTTTAATATTAATATTTGATATTAATACTAATATAAATTAATATAAGATATCAATATTGATATAAATTAGTATAAATACAAATGATAATATTATTAATATCTATATTAATGTTAATGTTAATTAATAATAACAATAATAATATTGAATATTGACAAATATTTATGTAAAAATCACATAAAACAAATTTTATTCATGTGTTTCGAAGCATTTAGTGTCGTTCATCTTCAAGATAAGATGAAGAACAAAATCATGACATTAGATTAAATATATGAAGAGAGATATTTTCTAGTTGTTCAAATGTAACAACTAGTTTCGACTAAAAAATTATCAATAATTAATAAACAATTTTAATTTAAAATTAAGTAATGAATGGAAATTTAAGACATCTCATGGAAATGGTCATAGATTAATGATTTACTTAATGTTGTTGAATCTAAAAAATGGTATCTAATGTAAATAAATAATTAAATTAATTTTATTAATATTATTATTTGGATCAAAATGAAGATTAACAATAATATGGTCAAACGTAATTATTCCAAACAATAAACTGAAAAATAGTAATAAGAAAATGAAAACAAACAAATAAATAAATAAACAAAATAAAAATAATGAAGTCAAATTTAATTATTCTAAGCAATAAAACTAAAAATAATAATAAAAAAATGGAAAAAATAAAATAACGAAAATATAAATATAAATCAAAATAATAAATGAATTAACTCAATTTTTTTATTTAAATCTAAAAAATAAAATAATATGGTGCAATAAATAAATAAATAAAAATTAATAGTAAATAAATAATAACATTGACTTTAACATTTAGTATTAACAATAACATTAATAAAATGTATTTTAAAATAATAATTATTATTGTATTTTAATTTATTAATATTATTATTATTTATATTAATTAATAAATTTTAATATTAATTTCGTTAACATTAGTGATATTAAATATTTATTATGTCACTAAATATTTATTTAATATTAATTATTAATATTAATTAATATGAATACAAATATTACCTTTTAATATTATTAATTTTAAGATTAGTTATTAATATTAATAATATTGAATAATATTATCATGGTTAACCATGGTTCAACGTCGCATTGTGACAAAGTTTGTCTTAGTACGAAAATCAACTATTGTCAAACATGCTCCAACATTGAATCGTGACAAATAGTTTCAATATGAAAATCAATCATGGTCAACATGGTCCAATGTCACATTGTGACAAAGTTTTTCTCAATATGAAAATCAACCATAGTTAACCATGCTCCAACGTCACATTATGACAAATATTGTCTCAATATAAAAATCAATCATGGTCAACCATGGTCCCACATCACATTATGACAAATATTGTATCAATATGAAAATCAACCATGGTCAATGATGGTCAACCATGTTTATTTTAAGGTCTATAATATTTATTCAAATGTTGCATTATGACAAATATTGTCTCAATATGAAAATCAATCATGGCTAACCATGGTCAAACATGGTCAATTAGGGTCAACCATGGTTAATCATGATCAATATGAAAATCAGGTATGGTTCAATGTCACATTGTGACAAACATTGTCTCAATATGAAAAAAGGCCATGTTCAACCATCTTTGACCATGGTCAACCATTATCGACCACGACCAATCATTGTCGACCATGGACAATCACGATCCAATGTCACATTGTGACAAAGATTGTTTCAATATGAAAATCAATCATGGTCAATCAGGGTCAACCATGGTTAAGCATGATCAGTAATTATGGTAACATTTTAATGAATATTGTCTCTTGCTCCAACGTCACATTATGACAACCATGGTCATCCATGGTCAACCATGGTCCAATGTCACATTATGAAAAATATTGTACCAATATGAAAACCGACCATGGTCCAACGTTACATTGTGTCAACGATTCTCTCAATATGAAAATCAATCATGATAAACCATGGTCCAATGTTTCATTATGACAAAGATTGTGTTAATATGTGTTATCACTCATAAAATGTGAAAGATTACTTGGTAGTGTCATACAATTCATTTATCAAAGGTCCCCCTAAGCCTTCCAAGTTGGTATAGGGAAATTTCTTATTTTTTACATGTTTAACCTTTCCTAAGGTTCAAGCCCACCTCCATTTAGGTCATGTCATGTCCCATCAGTCATCATAAGGTGTCAGTTTCATTTCCCAAGCATTTAAATTTAAAAAGGACACTTAAGCCAGTTTTACAACTTTTTGTAGCGTTTTATACAGCGAAATAGAATTTTTCGCTACGAAACTGCCTAATAGGTTCGTAGAAAAGCTGTCAAAAGTTAAACTAATTATGCTACGAAAAAAAAATTCTTGTCTGTCTTGGAAAAATTGATGTGAAGTGTTAGTTCATGATTGGAGGAGTTACGATGGAGGTCATTCGATTTTGTTAGGGTTATTTCAAACGAAAAAAGCCATGTCTGAGGTCATCATTACCCTTTTTATCATGCATGTGTCATGATTAATGTATGATCTGTCATTTAAACCATAAAGCCTTACCTAATTAGTCTTTTTTCCATACTCCACTTTGTCTTTGCATGTAATTGGATTTTTAGAGAGCTACTTCATCGAGCAAAGCAAGTTGCTCGCAAATTCAAAGGCTACAGGTGTCATCAAGCAAGTGAGGCTAAGAAGATATAAAGCCACCCATGGCTGCAAGGAAGAAAAAAAATAAAGGTGGTCACTACCACAGGTATGAGCGCATGTAAATGAATTTATTCAATGAAGATCCAACGACAATGGAGATTTTCAGAAGAACAGGTTGCTTGCAATTATGTCAAAGGTTGCAAGGTTGTCATCTACAGGTTTCCAAATATTTTTCCGCAAGCTTCACTGGAACAAAATCAAAAGTAGGAATGCTAAACCTAATAGGGACACTTGACAACATTTCAACAGCAACAGGAATACCTAGAGGAGGAGAAAAATGGTTTAAAAGCATCAAATTCACAATGTAGGACTGCAAAGAATTCATCGAGCAAGAACACAGTGAAACTAATCTTACAAATTCTATCCCCAGGAGTTTCATGAAGGATAACTATTCAAACCTGCTGATGATCATTCATAAGTATTTCACCTGTGAAGGAAGGTTTCACATGGTCTACTCCTACCACCTCGGACTTCTATTGCATTTCATGGGTAAGAGGCCACTTTACTTGCCTTTCTATTTATATAGAACTTTAGGGAAATTGTCAGATAAGTTTCAGATCAAGAAAGAAGGCAATGGAAATTCTCTTTTTCATCATGGTTTGATTAATATATTGGTGTTAGAGGAATGGAATAGAATAGGAAGAGATTGGGCTTCCTTTTTTTTCATAAGTGGTTATGAAATTGATGCTGTCACTCTCAAGAGAGCCTCCAAACCATGGAACATTTCATCACCGACAGGGGCAGAGAAATTTGAAGAAGGGAATAGATCGTCTCCTCTAGAACTAGTGAGCATGGAGGCAGAGCCTTTGCAGAAGATTGATACACCTAAAACAACACCTACAAAACAAAATCCAACAATTAGCAAAAAAAGCAGCAAGAGAGTTACTAGGGGCCAAACTGTGGCTAAAGGAAACTTAGAGGACATCTTGCATGCAATTGACATTGGAGAAACTCCCATTGTCCAAGTTGAAGATGTTGAAGATGGAGGAAGAAAGCTAAAGAAAGGAAAGATAGCTGAAAAGTTAGAGTTTTCAGGTGATGATGCTGGTTTCATGTTTCAACCTAGAAAGCCAATGACCCGGCATGCAAGAAAGGTCATGGAAAGCAACAAAGAGATTAAGAAGGTAAGTGAAAATTCTCAGCCAACAGTCATTATAGATCTATCTTCACCTGCAAAAGAAGAATTGATCATAAAAAAAAGAAAGGATAAAGAGAAAATTAGTGAAAAATAAGAAATTGAAACCCTTAAAGAGCAGTTGAAGGTGGCAAGGGATGAGAGATCAGTTTTGAAGAAAGAGGAAAAGAAGCACAAAGTTCAAAAGGTTCAATTTGGAAAAATTAAGGATAACTATTCAAACCTGCTGATGATCATTCATAAGTATTTCACCTGTGAAGGAAGGTTTCACATGGTATACTCCTACCACCTCGTACTTCTATTGCATTTCATGGGTAAGAGGCCACTTGACTTGCCTTTCTATTTATATAGAACTTTAGGGAAAATTTCAGATAAGTTTTAGATCAAGAAAGAAGGCAATGAAAATTCTCTTTTTCATCATGGTTTGATTAATATATTGGTGTTAGAGGAATGAAAGAGAATAGGAAGAGATTGGGCTTCCTTTTTGTTCATAAGTGGTTATGAAATTGATGCTGTCACTCTGAAGAGAGCCTCCAAACCATGTAACATTTCATCACCAACAGGGGCAGATAAATTTGAAGAAGGGAATAGATCGTCTCCTCTAGAACTAGTGAGCATGGAGGCAGAGCCTTTGCAGAATATTGATACACCTAAAACAACACCTGCAAAACAAAAGCCAACAATTAGCAAAAAAAGCAGCAAGAGAGTTACTAGGGGCCAAACCGTGGCTAAAGGAAACTTAGAGGACATCTTGCATGCAATTGACATTGGAGAAACTCCCATTGTCCAAGTTGAAGACGTTGAAGATGGAGGAAGAAAGCTAAAGAAATGAAAGATAGCTGAAAAGTTAGAGTTTGTAGGTGATGATGTTGGTTTCTATTTCAACATAGAAAGCTAATGACCCGGCATGCAAGAAAGGTCATGGAAAGAAACAACGAGATTAAGAAGGTAAGTGAAACTTCTCAGCCAACAATCATTATAGATCTATCTTCACATGCAAAAGAAGAATTGATCATCAAAAAAAGAAAGGATAAAGAGAAAATTAGTGAAAAATAAGAAATTGAAACCCTTAAAGAGCAGTTGAAGGTGGCAGGGGATGAGAGATCAGTTTTGAAGAAAGAGGCAAAGAAGCACAAATTTCAAAAGGTTCAATTTGGAAAAATGAAGTAAATATGGGAAGAACAGGTCATAAGTGTTTCAAAGACCTTGGATAATATCGAAAAATTGATTAAATGGACTCAAACACTAAGAGGAGAGGTCAAACACATCATAAAGATGAACCTGCCTTTGCAATCCAAGAACAGGGAATTAAAGGACAAAGTGAAGGATCTAGAAGAGAAATTGGATCTGATTCATGTAGAGTTGGAAAAGAAAGGATTGAAAATGACTGTGGTCGAGGAGCGCATTGGTCAACTCATTGTAAATGAGGAAGCAACACCACAAGAGTGATAAGCTAAGATGGAATATGCCTTAGAAGGTTCATTACATGCAGAGAACCCAAATTTTGCAGCCAGAGGTCATTTTTTGAAGATAATGAAGAAAGGAGCAATTTTTGCTTTTTTGCAACTTTTCATAGCATACCCTAGGATTGAAGCTAGAAATACGCTACGAAAAAACTTGTAGGTGTCTTTTTTCATTTAAAGACAATTTTTGCATGTTTTAAGGATAAGGATCCACAATGGTAAGGTGTCATGACATCATAGAGGGGATGGAACGAAAAAGAAGTGATGAAGATTAATAAAAAATCCTTTTTTCTAATGCTACTAAAACTCGCTATGAAAGTGTCTTGTTTTCTAACGCTACCAAAACTCGCTACAAAATTGTCCCCTCCTACAACAAAGTGACAGTAGGGGAAGCAAGCAGGATCAAAGGAAATAAATCTGGCCCCCACACAAATGATGACAATACAGAGCCGGTCCTTGGCACAAGATGGTAGGCTAGAATGAGAGGCTAGTGCTTGCGGCGGGTGACTAGGAAGCCCAGATTTTTGATACCCACAAACAAACTCGAACAATATCATAGTTATATCAAGGATCATACGATAATATGTAAGTTAATTGGAACTTGGCTAGCGGAAAGAGATCTGGTCAAGTGGATCCAATTGAAATGGCAACCAAAAGACCATATCGAGTTGAAGCTTAGTGCGAGAGGCTTCTTCATAGTAATATTCTCGAACCTACAAGAAAAAGAGAGAATCATTTAAAATGGGCCTTAATTCTATCATAACGTTGGTCTATTCATGAGATATTGGGAGGAATGCTATAATCCCGACCAACAATACTTCTTGGTGGCACCGGTATGGGTATGGCTATTTGCCCTACTGGTAGATTTTTGGGACCCAGAAATACTGGAAGGGATTGGAATCTCCATTGGCAGGTTTTTCAATATACTTGAATCCACTCATAGAGGTAGATACATGTCATATGCCTCCATCTCGGTGTATATTAATATAGCATATCCCCTCTCAGATACAGTAGAAATGGAGTACCATGACGAGGTATGGTAGCAATGCCTAGATTATGAAGATATCTCGTTTAGTTGTAGAAGATGCCATGCTTATGGCCACCTGTTTAAAGCTTTCCCCCTAAACAAACAGGAAATAGGGGAATTGGAGGAGAGGAAAAGACCAGATAACACAGTGGAAGAGGTGGATGAGTTTACATAGGTAAAGAGGAAAAATAATTCCACGAAAGGTCAGCCAACACTAAACCCTAACCACCCCAAGCAGAAAAAAATCAGAACAAGTATGCAGTGCTTGTATAGGAGGAGGAAACATCAAAAGGGGAGTAGATGATAGATGAGGGTGACCAAGACACAGATTGGGAGAAGCTAAAGGAGATGGAGGTGAAATCACAGAAGGAAATCGAGATAGAACAAAATAAACCTACAATGACACCAAAGAGAAAAGCGCAAGCAGAGCCAATGGATAATCAGGAACAAGAACAAACCCTAGATATTTCAGCCATGGAAATTGGCACACAAGGAGGTGATGAGCTCAGAGGATATGGTGATGAGAAGGCTACTAAATGAATGGAGATACTTGGATGAAAGGTTCATTCCAAAGGACCAAAATAAATTATACAAAGACATGTTCTAGGAGTATATGGCTAAACAAAAACAAAAAAAATGGATCATGGAGAACAACACGGACCCCAGCATCGGACCAAAGTGGGGAAAAATAAAGGAAGGAAGAATATTCAAGAACTAATACAAATTGTGGGAGAGGCACTAGTAAACTTAGGAAAGATAATACCACTTTCACCGGTATTCCAACAACTCCACAAGGTTTCCTAGTGATAGTAATCTCATGGAATGTGAGAGGCCTAAACAACCGAGGAAAGTAGAGGCACCTCCATGAATGCCTACAAAAGGAGAAACCCCAGATCATTTACCAGGTGATCATGTCCAAGAGGAAAAAAATTCTCAAAATTGGAACTGCTCAGAATTGGTTGCAACTTGAACGACCAGATAGGACTCGTCGCTGCGATTCTGGCATCATGAATGGGACTCAAATCTGATGTTGTATGAGAAAGATATTGAAGTTTTAAAATGCCCAATGATCTTCAAAACATGACTTTAGAACACAAAAAAAAATTATCATTTTTCAGAAAATTCTGTGGTAAATTTCATTTTTTTATTAAGGTTTTGGAAGCCTATTACAGGGTGCCATGTGGCCTTCTTGGAGGCTGCCATGTGGTGCCAGGCCTATGGTTCAATTTTTGTTCAAAAAATATTTTGGAGGGCAGACCCAACCCGACCTAAACGAAGTCCGATCACCCTGAACGCATTCGGGTCAGCAGTCAAGCTCGACATTACCTGAACGCATATGGGTCAGTCTTCGTGCAGTAGTGAATGGGTTATGGTGGGCAGAGGTTGATCCGACCTGAACGCCTTTGGGTCATGGAAAACAGGCAAGTCAGGTCGTTTGTTTGAACCGACAGAAAAGAAGGGTTAAGCCCTCAAGGCTATCGTTTTTAAACCCCGTGATGAGGCGCAGAACCAAGGGATAATCCCCTTTTGAAATTTCGGTAGTAAAATGTTTAAGCCCTCGGGTGCTAGCCCTTAGCCAGGTGACCTACAAGCTATGACCATGGGCGCGGCTTTGGCCTTATCTGCCAGCAACGCTTAACTGCCAAATTTTTTCACATGTGAACAGTAGTTAAAGTGATAGTGAAGTTAAATGCCTCTACCAATTTGGTAGCACGGTTTCAAAAAATCCGGCCTTTTTCCATTTCTAGCGCACCTAATTGGAGTTCATCCAGATTTGGTGGGGTTTCCAAGAGACATTGGGTAGAAAATTGTGGAGGTCATAACTTCTCCAATATTGAATCAATTTGGATGAAATTTTGGTCATTTTTGGGTATTCTAAGCATTCCGGAGTCATTGGTATAGGTTTTGGAGCCAACAGAGGTGTTATTCAACCATTTTTTCTTCAGGGAAGCTTGGAGAGCCATCAGGGCCATGAGGGAAATGGAGCTACATTGGGCTACACTTCACTGTTTGAGGTGAAATAAAAGTCATTCTTATCTTATTTTTGTCTTCTGAATTGAATTTAATAGTCGTTTCAGCCTGTTTAGGCTTATTTTTCACTCTAAAACCAATATGAGCAACTTAATAGAGCAAGGACATGCCCATTTGGAGCCTTGGACCTGACAGATGTAGCCTAGGAAGGGTGAACTGCCTCATCATGTTGCTGTGTTGTTATGGTGAAGTTATGCTGCTGTTTATTTATGATTTAAGATGTTAAACAATAATTTTAATTAACATTCCCTCACACATAAACTCAAAAAAAGTTACCAAAAACACTTTGTTTAATTTGCAAGACATGATAAACACTTTGCACACTTAATTAAATGGAAATAGATACTTTGAAAAACAGATACAAATAGTTTCATTTTCAAATCAGATGGTATCAAAGCTAAGAATTTGAGCCTTAGGATCTATAGTTTAACTCAACATTTTTTGTGTGCAAAGATATAGTTGATTGTTTGCAAGTTTTGATGCTTACTAGGCTTAAACTCAAGAGAGGTGAAGGACAATTGGTTAGTGCAAAAATTAATCCTCAACCAGGAAGGGCCAGAGAGCCACCTCCAAGAGCCATAGAAGCAGCTTCAAGCATGTCTTTAATAGAGGGAGAAACTCCTGAAGATATGGATCCCAAAGAAGAGGAACGAGTGTTCCAAAAGGCTTTCTTCGACATGATGGAGATCGCGAGGATACTATACCAAGAAAGGAATGATAGGCTTGTTGGAGAAGGGTCTAAAAACTAGAAAGAAGGAGAGGGTTTTTCAGGAGGAAAGAAAAGTGATGACAAGTCAAAGAAAAGACACAGAGGAAATGCTGATCCACCATCCCCATCTTCATCCTTTTCCTCTACATTGTCATCCTCAACTTCGGTGAATCAATTTCATCAGTCTAAAACTACTGGTAAAAGTCCATTTTTAAAGCTTGATGTTAAATTTTAGTTGCCTATGTTTAATGGTGAATTCAATGAAAAGAAACTTGACAATTGGACAAGACAATTGGAAGTTTACTTAAGGATACAAAACCTTCATGATGACGAAACCAAGATACAGTTACCCTCTTTGAGAATGGATGGAGCAGCATTGGTATGGTGGGAAGCCAATACAAAGGATGAAATTAAAAAACATGGTAAGATCACTTTATCATGGGCTGAATTTATTACTGCAATTGAAAAGAAATTTTATCCATTAGCTCATTTAGAAAAGTCTATTATGTACTAGCAAAACTTCAGATAGCTTAAGGGACAAAATGTACAAGACTACACCCAAGAGTTTAGGAGAAGAGCACTCTTATTAGGGGTAGACTTATAAATTCAAGATACTTTGCTGAAATATATAGGTGGTTTGCAATCCTACTAGTCTAGATGAAGTTTGTGTACAAGCTATGCATTCAGATGCTAGAGGGAAAAACACTTTTGATGAGGGTAGAAACAAGCCTTTTAAGGGGAAAAACAAAGATAAAACCTTTAAGGTAAAAGGAAAAAAGAATGCATCTGTCAAACAAGAGGGTGAGAAAGTGATATGTAAACATTGTTCAAGAGAAGGCCATGAAGAGAAAAACTGTTGGAAATTACATCCTGAAAAAAGAACTCAGTTTAACAAAAAAAAAGGAAAGAAGAAAACTACAGCTACTACAACTACACCAAAAGACTTAGGTGATGATTCAGGTGACAAAACCGAAATTGCAGCCATGGGTTTGAAGAGTATGAAGGGAAAGGAAAGTGAAACTAAACCAAGCACTAGTACTTCAAACTGTCATGTACAAACTCCAAATGAGGAAGAAAGAATTGAATTGTTCCATGTGAGGGTAGTCTCAAAACATACAAAAATTGGCACATTGTTTGACAGTGGGTCACAAGAAAATCTCATATCATAAGACTTGGTAAAACAACTTAAACTTGAGACCATTCCACATCCTAAGCCTTATCCACTTTGGTGGATATGCAAGAATGCAAAATTATAAGTCTCAAGAAAGTGCATATTGTGTTTCGCGATTCTTGCAAACTTTATTGACACAGTTGAACTTGATGTAGTACTGCTTGATATACCAGGAAGTTTTTTTGGGAAGTCCTTACTTATTTGAAAGGAAAGCGATCTTCCATCACCATGAAAATAAGTATCATCCCTTTAAAGATGGCATGGATTTCATTGTCAGAGCGCATCGCAAGAAGGCAAATATAGCGATGGTAAATGCAGGAGAGGTAAAAAGGCTAGTGAATTCTAGTAGGAGTTTTGTACTTCTTATGGTTAAGCCCAAGGTTGATGTGAATCATGAGTCATTTGAAAATTGTGATTCCAAGCTTAAATCAGATTTATATGATGTAGTTGATGCACATCATGAGATGTTTCAAGAACCAACAGGTTTACCTCCTAAAAGGGAGATTCAACTTGAAATCCAGTTACATCAAGATTGTCCTCTTCCTAACATAGGCATGTACCACATGTCTATCATGGAGAATGTTGAAATCAAGAGGCAAATTAAATACTTATTGGACAAAGGATTCATAAGGCCAAGCACTTCGCCACGTGGGTCACCGATAGTGTTTATTCCAAAGAAAGATGGAACTTGGCGCATGTGTGTGGACTTCAGGGCATTGAAAAAGATAACAGTAAATAATCGTTACCCACTCCCAAGGATAGATTATTTGTTAGATTAGCTGAAATATGCTAAATATTTCACTAAGTTAGACTTACGTAGTGGTTATCATCAAGTTAGAATTGTAGAAAGTGACATTTGGAAGACAACATTTAAAACCAAACAGGGACTCTTTGACTGGCTTGTTATACAGTTTGGCTTATGCAATGCACCTACAACTTTCATGCGGGTAATGGATGATGTATTACATCCTTTTCTTGATGATTTCGTTGTTTTCTACTTAGATGACATCTCAATTTTTAGCAAGAATAGAGAAGAGCATGCCATGCATGTGAAGAAAGTACTTGATATTTTGAAGAAGAATCAGTTATTTCTTAAAATGTCAAAGTGTGAATTTGGAGAGACTTCTTTGGTTTATTTTGGACACATAGTAGGAGGAGGTGCTTTGATAATTGATCCTTCTAAGGTAGAAGCCATTTTGAATTGGCCTACTCCCAAATCCATTACAAAGGTAAGAATTTTTTTGGGTGGAGCTCAGTATTAGAGGAAGTTTATTTCTAACTTCTCTGCCATAGTAGCTCCTATGCATGCAGTGAAAAGTGTGAAGTGTGCTTTCCAACAGGTAGGCAAGAAATAGAAAGCTTTTGAGTCTTTGAAAGAGAAGATAAGTTCAACTCTAGTCCTTGCATTACTGGACTTTAGACAACCATTCGAGATTCAGATCGATGCTAGTGATTACACCATGGGTGCAGTTCTCTTACAACATGGTAAGCCTATTGCATTTCATTCTGAGACATTTAATGGTGCTATTGTGAATTGTCCTACATATGATAAGGAGTTGTATGCATTGGTACAAAGTGTAAAAAAGTGGAAATGCTATTTGATGGGCAAAGGAACAGTTGTTCATACTGACCATCCGTCTTTATAGTACTTGTAGTCGCAAAGTAGATTACAACAGTCACGACATTTCAGACGGATGGGTTTCCTACAACAATTTCACTTGGTAATAAGGTACAAGAAATTTATTTTCAATAAAGTTGTTGATATGCTTTCAAGGCCTATTATTAGTGCTACTACTTTACTTAAGAATGATTCTATTGTACATGAGAGCTACATAGAACAATATGCATCAGATGTTGATTTTAAGGATGTGTATGCTAACTTGAGTGAAGGGAATCATGTTGAGGAGACTGATTATCATTTGCATAATAATTTTCTATTTCATATGGGAAATTTATGTATACCACAGGGGGAGAGACTAAGCATCATGAGAGAAGCTCATTCTTCTCTTATTGCTGGACATTTTGGTGTAAGCAAAACAATGACACATTTACAGAGGTATTGTTATTGGCCTGATATGGTAGATAGTGTTTCACATTTCATTAGAGGTTGTTCATTATGTGCTATAAGAAAGCCTAGCAATAGGAATCTTGGTTTATATACGCAATTTCCGATACCTTATAGACCATGGGAAAGTGTTTCTATGGATTTTGTTGGAGGTCTACCGTTATCTAGAAAGCAGCATGATTATCTTTACGTAATAGTTGATAGATTCAGCAAGATGTGTATTCTTATGCCATGTAAGAAATCTATAACTGCTGAAAAAACTGTTGATTTATATTTTCAACATGTATGGGTTCAGTATGGCTTGCCTACTTCTATTATTAGTGACAGGGATTCTAGAATTATTGGGAATTTTTGGTCCAATCTATGGAAGATCATGGACACCAAGTTGAAGAAGAGTACTTCTTTCCATCTGCAAATAGATGGCCAAACAGAGGTAGTGAACAGAACCATTGTACATATTTTTAGAGGTTATTGTAGCAAGCATCCCAAGCTTTGGGATGAGCACTTGCATTACATTCAGCATGCTTACAACCGGGCCAAGCACTCTTCTACAAATACTTGCTTGGGTATTTTCCTAAGTCACCTTTAGATTTAATTCTTGAGAAGGATGTTTCCATTGATGGGAATACTGACATTGTCAAATATCGCATGTTCATTGAAATAATTCAGCTCATACATCAGTAGGTTCAAGAACAACTTGAAAAAAGTCAAGGCAAGTACAAGGAGAGGCATGAAAAACAAAGAGTTGATCATAGGTTCCAAGAAGGAGATGAGGTATGGCTGCATATTAGTAAGGAAAGAATGCAAGGAGAAGGTATAAAGATGAATCCTATTTGTTATGGTCCATTCAAGATCCTTAAACAAGTTGGAAATAATTCTTTTCAACTAGATTTGCCTTCATATATGCAAATGTATTCCGTTGTGAATGTGGAAAATTTACGTTTGTATGAACCTCCTTTAATTGTTGATTATGAAAGTGACATTCATTTGCCATCCATAGAGGATTTCTCATCATAATTTGTGGATGAGCTGAAAGAGGATGCTATCCTTGACAGAAGGACATGCACTTTGAGGCAGGGAAATGTTGATTATTTTCGGGTTGGTCTTAAAGGCAACAAATTGAGTAAGGAGAAATGGATGGAGGTGGAATAGGTGAGGGATATGTACCCTCATCTTCTTAACAGGTAATTGGAGGCTTTTTCTGTCCAAAAGCTTCCCAATGGGGAGGAGTGATCAGGTGATCATGTCAAAGAGGAAAAAAATGCTCAAAATTGGAATTGCTTAGAATTGTTTGCAACCTGAATGAATGGATAGGCCTCATCGCTGCAATTCTGGAACCATGAATGAGACTAAAATCCTATGTCATATGAGAAATATATTGAAGTTTTAAAACACCCAATGACCTTCAACACAGAACTTTTGAACACAAAAAAATGTCATTTTTCAGAAAATTTTGTGGCAAATTTCATTTTTTTATTAAGTTTTTGGAAACATATCAAAGGATGCCACGTGGCCTTCCTGGAGGCTGCCACGTGGCCCCAGGCCTATGGTTTAAGTTTTGTTCAAAAAATATTTTGGAGGGCAGACCCAACCCAACTTGAACAGAGTTGGGTCACCCTGAATGCATTCGGGTCAGCAGTCGTGCACGACATGACCTAAACGCATATGGGTCATTCTTCGTGTAGCAGTGAACGGGTTATGGTGAGAATAGGTCAACCCAACTTGAACACCTTTGGGTCACATCAAACGGGTGAGTCAAGTCGTTTGTTTGAACTGGCGGAAAACAAGTGTTAAGCCCTCAGGGCTATAGTTTTTAAACCCTATGACCAGGCATAGAACTAAGGTATAAGCCCCTTTTAAATGGATGTAATAAGAGGTTTAAGCCCTCGGGTGCTATCCCTTACCCAAGTGACCTACGGGCTATGACCATGGGCGTGGCTTTGGACTTATCCGCCAGCAACACTTAACCGTCTGATTTTTCTGCATGTGAACAATAGTTAAACTAATAGTGAAATTAAATGCCTCCACCAATTTGGTAGTGCGGTTCTAGAAAAGTCGGCCTTCCGCCATTTCTAGCGCGCCTAACTGGAGTTCATCCAGATTTGGTGGGGTTTCCAAGAGACAATGAGAAATTTTTTTTGGAGGTCATAACTTCTCCAATATTGAACCAATTTGGACGAAATTTTGGTCAATTTTGGGTATTTTGAGCATTATAGACTCATTGGGACAGGTTGTAGAGCCAAAGGAGGTGTTTCTTCAACCAATTTTGCTTCAGGAAAGCTTGGAGAGCCATGAGGGCCATGGGGGAAATAGAGCTGCATTAGGCTACAATTCACTGTTTGAGGTGAAATAAAAGCCATTCCTATCTTATTTCTATCTTATGAATTCAATTTCATAGTTTTTTCATCCATTTTAGGCTTATTTCTCACTACAAAACCAATTTGACCAACTTAATAGAGTAAGGACATGCCCATTGGGAGCCTTGGACCCGACAGATGTAGCCCAGGAGTGGTGAACTGCCCCATCATGTTGCTGTGTTTTTATGGTGAAGTTATGCTGCTGTGTATTTCTGATTTAAGATGTTAAAAAATAATTTTAATTAACATTCCCTCACACATAAACTCAAAAACAGTTACCAAAAACACTTTGTTTCATTTGCAAGACATGATAAATACCTTGCACACTTAATTAAATGTTAATGGATACTTTGAAAAACATATACAAATGGTTTCATTTTTAGATCAATCATGCTGCTCCAGGAAACAAAAATAACTGAGGAAAGTATGACCACTATCATTAGCCGAATAAAACCGCGATACAAAGTAGTAGCAATAGATGAAAAGGGTAGTGCGGGAGGAATAACAGTACTTTGGAACCCAACATAAGTAACTGTAGATATATGGATGAGCATTCCATGTATACTATCAGGCAGATTCTGACCTATCGGATCCAAAGAAAGGGTACTTATCTCAGCAGTTTATGGTCCTCACATTCCAGGAGCGAAGGCGACCTTCCTCCAGGCCTTGGGGAATCTAGGAGAACTACATGATGAAAATTTACGGTTGGTTGGAGGAGAATTTAACCTAATTACATCGCTGGTGGAAAACAAAGGTGGAATACAATGAGAAGAACTGGAAATGGAACTGTTTAGAAATGTACAAGCCAAAATTCATATGGCGGACTTACCTACAACTAATGGCATCTATACCTCGAACAACATGCAAGGTGGGCAACACAAAATAGCCTTAAGGATGGATCGCTTCATGGAATCAAAGGACCTTATCAGGAGAGATATCTAATTCGAGGCATCGATTCTCCCATGTTTGGGGTCCGATCACTGGCCTATTATGTTAGAGGTGGATTTAAAAGAGGGGAACAAGAATCAACCCTTCTGGATCGAATCATTCTAGTTGCGAGCCGCAAACTTCCTTGAAAAAGTTAAAGAATGATGGAAGTCGAGAAAAAAACAAGGGAGAAATGATATGCACACCTTCCAATTGAAATTGAAGGAACTAAAACAAAAAATCAAGAAATGGAACAAGGAAGAATTTGGGAATATCCACACAGAAAAAGAACCCCTTGAAGGAAAGATGAAACTCATAAAACAGAATATGATCATGAAAGGAAGGACGGAAGCTTTAGCAGAAGAGGAAGGACGACTCATTACTCAGATATAGGAAAGAAGGAATCAAAAGGAGATCTTATGGAGGCACAAATCTCGCATCCATTGGCTCAGGGAAGGAGAAAGTGACCCAGATTTATGTAGGAACGCAAAAGAATACAGAAATAATCATAAACATAGAAATAAAATGAAAATAAGGCTTCATTTCATTAATATCAAATCACAAAAATATGCTTACAAATATGATGGAAATAAAATAGCTAGGGTGCTGGTAGCGAAACTTTGAGAAGAGATGTGGTGACTACAGACCTCTGAATTGTATTACAATGAGGCTCGAGGGCCTATTTATTATGGAGAAACAATGGAGAATTCTAAACGTCCAAAAACCTAACCCTAGGAGATGAAGTGCCAAAACTATGGGCCCTGTTTGGGTAAATTGGTGTTTCAACTTCCCAGGGACATAACTTCAGCATACTATCTCCGCTTGGGGCTTCAAAATGGTTCCAAAAGTTCAGGACTCGAAAAACTGCTAAAAATAGTATGTTGTGAAAAAAAATTGAAAGAGACAATGGTGAGGCCCCAAGTGGAATAGGCGGGTGACCACCATTATCCACCTGGATCATTCCTCCCCCCTTAGGAAGCAATGGTCCCTATTGCGTTGAGTTCCTCCATGAGATGAGGAAACTTTTGTTGAACTTGGTCCCTAGTGAACCACTTGCCTTGGTGTAGGAGTTAGCCAGCTTTGATAACCTGATACAGTTGGATCTTCTGTCGGCGAGTGTTCTTGATTTTCATGTTCATGATACAGTCTGTGGTGGCCTGTTCCATGTAGTCTGGGTTTAACTCTTTTGGTGTGAGTTCTTCTATAATGTCAGAGGTGTCCAATAGAGGTGGGAAGTAGAGATGAAGACGGTCTACATTGAATACTGGGTACAAACCAAGGAATGGTGGAATACTGAGCTCGAAGGAATTGTTCCCTATAGCCTTGGTGATGGTGTACGACCCATATCAGAGCGGGTGAATCTTGCGGTGGGGTCTAGTGAGTCGCTCCTTATGCAAATGTAGCCACACTTTTTCACCCACCTGGAAGTTGTGTGGCACCCAATGTTGATCATGTCATTGCTTGTACTTAGAATTGTCTCTCTCCAATATGTCATGAACCTGTTGGCGGATGTGCTGAATGCATTCGATGAAGTTGTTTGCTTTGTTAGCTTTAGACTGGACATGAGTCGAATTGGCCTGAGTAGCTGCACATGGCATGGCTACGTCAATGGGACATAGTGGCTGGAATCCCAAGCCCACCTGAAAGGGGCTGTGGCCGGTTGAGTTGTGGAGAGCCCGGTTATAATTGTGTTGTACATAGGGAAGGCTATCATCCCATGTGCGTGGATGCTTTGAATTGTACATTCGTAGAATGTGTACAATCATCCTATTGAAGACCTCTGTCTGTCCATCAGTTTGGAGATGGAAATCTGTGGACTTGGTGAGCTTGGTGTCCAACATTGACCAAAGGCTGGACCAAAATGTGCTGAGGAACTTGTTATCACGATCTAATATGATGGACTGTGGGATCCAAAAGGTCACCCACACTCGTTCAAAGAAGAGTTTAGTAGTGGCTTCTGCTGTGTTATTCTTCTTGCAGTCCGCCATAATGGCCATATTTGAGAATCTATCAATGAGCACGAAAACACAGTCATTTCTATGCTTAGTAGAAGGAAGGCCTGACATGTAATCCATGGAGATGGATTCCCAAGGTCGACTAGGGGTAGGTAGCAGAGTATAGAGCCCTTGCTTCTTGATGGTCGGTTTGGCAATGGTGCAAGTAGTGCAAGATTTTATGTACTTCTTGACATCTTGTCGAAGGTTCGGCCAATAGAAATACTTCTGCAGTACTACCACTATTTTCTCAACCCAAAAATTCCCAGCGACTCGACTGTAGTGCGCTTCCCATATCATCTTGGCACACTTACTTGAAGGAATACAAAGGTGTCATAGGTGACATAATAGTGCATCTTGGAGGTGAAAATTTGGAACTTGCATACCCCCCAAGAGTGCCTTGTATGTGGAGCTGAATTCTGGATCGCTCTTGTAGAGAAGTGGCCAATCAGAAGTCTCATGCCCACAAGAGTTGAGAACGGTGGTTATGGCCACGATTGGTGGTCAGCTAAGGCAATCTGCATCATTATTGGTGCTACCCTTCTTCTACTAGATGTTCAAATGATATTGTTGCAGATATGTTGACCACTTCTGATGACGGTTGCTCTGCAACTTCCCTTGTGTCTGTATGAACTACAAGGGTCGGTGGTCTGTGTGGATGATTGTCTCCTTCCCCAAAATGTAATGCTTCCATTGTTGACAAGCCTGCACAATGGAATACATTTCTTTGTCATAAGTGGGATACTTTCGAACTGTGTCGGACAATGTCTCACTATGATATGGACTTATAGGTGAAGTATTTTCCATTTTCAAAATACTTGGTCCCAATTCCCCTAAACAATTTTCATAAAAGTAACCCAAATACAAATAATTGTTTGTTACACAACTAACACCAAATAATCTTAACTAAATATTCTTCTCCTCAAATTTCAATAAACATTCCACATCAAATCTATGAAAAGGGGATGTGCACATCCAAAATAATTCTAAAAATTAAAATATTCCCAAATCAATTTTCGCTGGAATGAATCGAAAACCCATATTTTCTATGTTCTTAGCAAGTGAAGCGTAGTCCTCAAAATCATCCAAAGTAATCACCGCAATGAAGATGAATACAAAACGCAAGAAGAAATCCAAAAGAATCATGGTGTAAAAGAGGGTCTTGTAGAATATATGGTGTGAAACAACCTTCACCTTCATAAAATCCGCCATTTCTGGTGGAAATGGTGATTGGAGACATGTGAGGAGATACGTGAAGCTACATTGCAAGATTTATTATTCCAGCACATAATGGTGCCTATTCAAGACATTTTTAAAGAAATCTGTTGGGTTTTACAATTTATTGAATAACAATCAAAATCCATGGAATTCTTGCGTAAAGCGGCCAAAATAGATCCATTTAGAAGAGAGTTTTTGTTAATGATGAGAACCTAATAAAAAAAAATCCCCGTCGCCATTTTTTCATAATTATGTGTATGTATTTAAAGTCAACATCAGAGTATATTTCCCTAATTATATGAAGGTTTTAGATCCACCGATATTTTTCCCATAAGCCAGAAATTAAAATAAATTTATACTTCATTACCATGTATATTTTAACTCCATCAAACTCAATAAATAAGACTTCATTCCTGCCATATTTTAACTCTGTCATACTCAGTTAATAAGACTTCATTCCTGCTAAAAATGCAAGGAAGAGTGGAATTTATTTGGTGGGAAATAAGGTTACAATAACATCGATGTGTAGAATCTACTTAAATAACCAAGTATATGCCTAAACCATCAAGATGACATCACTTCTTTGAGTAAAATTATGAAACACCATGGAACAAATCAACTTATAATTTATAGCCAAAGCATCGAGAGTTAGAATAGAGTGCTTAAATTATCACAATAAAAATAATACACATTCGATATATAATATACACATGGATCATACATACTAAGCTAAATTTAGTAGCTAAAGCAGCCTCTTCTTACACTGACTGTCCTAAATGGACAATGCAAGTTGTCATCAAACCTCTTCCATAATTTTTTTTCCAATAAGAAAAAGAAATATCATTTTTGTATTAATATTAATGCAAAGTTGTAACTTACATAATCTAACATATACTAAATTTACTTCAAATGTATAACATGGTATTCTAATATTTGCAACATCTAATGTTTGGGCAATATCAAAATCCTCATATGATTCAAAACAATTTCATAAGAGTCTAATACTGTTATATTCATTATGTACGTTCAAACTAGATAAACAACTTGATATCCAAGTTAAAAACTAGTATCCTAAGTTCAATGGATATGCCAGTGATAATAAAGAATGTAGATATGCATGAAAAGTTAAGTATTCAACTAAAGGAAATGTATGCTCTACTTACTAACCAACACTTCTCCTTAGAGGTATTTTTTATAATGTATTTGACCTAGGTGTAAGCCCACTCCCATTTTGTATAATTTCTCACCCTTTGAATTTAATTCACTGTGAATGTGATCAAAGGACCCAAAGATTATAATCAAACCCATAACTCTAATCATTTTTTGATCAATTAAATAAGTATTTAAGGAAGTATAACCTTTTAGCCAATCCATAACAACCTTTGAATCACTTATCACTTTTATGTTTATATTGTTGAAGTGACACAATTAAAATGGTTAACATAAATGATTGACTCTTATTATTGTAGTACTTGTTAAATAGTTGTATTTTTGTTCCTAAAGTAAATTAGTCATTAATGTTAGTCATTTTTAGTTGCATTACTTATTAGCTAGTCATATATTTTAACCCAAGGCTAAATTAGTTGTTTTTAGTTGGGTCACTCAATATTTCTCATTTACAAAAATTATACGTACGTACCTCTATGATTTTACCTATCACTCTTTATAGATGTCTCACCTTGTTCTCCAGTTTTATCATCTTTATTCAAACAAGACAACTTCTTATACTCGTAGTGAAAATATGAGCTTTATTGATCTTCATATATATATTAATTTTAAGACTCAATAATTTAGATGATTTATGTAGTTATTCTTTCTATTTCCCTCACAAGGTAACTTTTGTATATATATCCCAAATTTATGTACTTTGTATATGGGATAAATTTCTTCATTCTATGACTTGCAACTTTCATCATTTATTTGAGTTCAACTTCATTGATGTCACCCTTTCTTCTAATAATATAATCCATCCATAAAGCTTCAACACTTTGGTTTTCAAGTTGGAATACAAACTAAGTAGTTCCTGTTTCTTAGATAAGTTGGCTTTATGAAGTATTCCATCTAGTGTAGTTTTTATGACACAATTGATATATATATACACATACATTGTTCTACTGGTCATAGAATCACTGTGCAATGACAAATAAGATATTCAAACTACTAGTGATAGAAGAAACCCACATTAATGATGTAGCCCACACAGATATTAGTGGTGCCACGTAGGTATAGTTTGATGCTCATAATTTTTTTATAAGAGTATCCATCCACTTTAACACAAAGTAATATATGCAATCTAAGTGACCGATAGATATATATATCTATATGCGGTTGTCACAAAGAGGTTTGGGCCATCTATGATAAAGTGTGAGCCATGTAAAATTATCCACAACTACACGTATAGTGTGTTTTTTTAGCCATAGTTACATGAGCCACAAAGAGTCATTCATAAATCAAATTCAATGTCACCAGATATGATCCAAGCCATGGAACAAAAGTAATACCAATGTAAAGAAAAATGAGTGCCAAAATATAGTGAGAAAGCCTTAGGAGTGTATAACGAATTCAGAGATATCGAACCCTAATATATATAGTGATAGCGAGAAAACAAAAATGTGAACCATGGATACGAGCATCCAGAAAAAAATCATACAAGGAAATGTGATCACAGAAGATCAAGTCAGAATGTGTGCCCCAAAGATATGAATACAATGCATGCCATTTCAAAGAATGTTCCATAGAAATATGTCCATGAATCTTAATAGTGAAGAGAATACATGTCATAGAAGATATAGGAATCATTGTATATAGATTGAGCCACAAAAGGGTAAATAAAAACCACAGTCATTCTATAGAAATGTGATCCATTGAGCATTATCACATCAATCCAAGGAAATGCAACCTCAAATTTGGTACTTCTTTTTCAAATAAAACTTGCACTTGAGTGAGGATTGTATTAGTATCGATTTGAGTCATTAGAATCTTTAGGCACTTGCAAATAAATAGTTCAGATCACAGGATTGGATCTTAGGGTTACCACAAAACACGACATTTATAATTTTATCGTTCTCTCCCTACTAGATGAAGTGTGTATGAGAGTGTATGCGTCAATATTTTTCTTGAACTCGAGTTTTCAACAGAGGGTGTAGATTTTAGATTCTTTTGAATATTGCAGACTTTAGAGAAGATGATGATTTTTTTTTCAATTGGAGTAATGATGACTTACAATGATGAGTCTATATTCAAAATGCCATCTTTCAAACTTAGCTCTGAAACTATGTTGAGAAATGAGGTATATTGTTTATTAAGGTAGATTTATCTTTTTTGATAATTGTTTGTGAATGTTCATTTTTTATTAATATATATTATGTTCTCCTATCAAAAAATTATCAAACATACAAAATATGAAGATCAAATGAAACAAAGAACACAAAATATAGACTCCAAGCCACAGTGAAAACCCCACAAGGAGAGATCCCAGAAAAGTTCTCTTCTTATAAAATCAAATCCAAATGAGATATCCAAGACCCATGACCATAGAATAACTTTAACCTTCTAGCTGTGAAATCAAACCCTCTTTCCAAATAGTCATTCCATCAACTAGAAACCAACAACATGTAAAACATTAAAAATAAACTTACGACAAGAAATGTTTCAACGCAAAACTTCCACAAATTCGAGCTTTTGAAAAAAATAAAATCCCTCCTTTACTTGTCAATTTCACAATTCGAGCCTACTTCCTTTGCTAACCTTCTCTAGGATATTTCAAAATTTATCATGTGAATTTAAAAAAAAAAATTAACTCAATTCCCCCTCTATTTATATTGTCCAAAATGTTCAAATAGTCATGTTGAGCGTTGACTTGATAGGCAAGGCCGACTAGGCATGTCGAGTCAATTTTAACCCAAATTATATAATAAGAAATTAGAATAACCCCAATTATAATAAAAAATTAGAATAGTAAGAAAAGCAAAAGCAAGTATAGAGTTTCGGTTGGGTCAATTCCGGTGGCATATTTTCTTAAAACAAAGTTGGAGATTCTATTCGAATGCTTCGAATGAATGGCAGTTAAGATCTCAACCGCAGAAGCGTACAAAGTCAAGTACGCAGCTGCACTGTTGTGCATAATGATGGCAAGAGTTTCGAGTCCATAATTGCATTGATCGAAAGACAACAATCGAATATTGAGCAATTCTATGACTGGAAATTAAAAGAAGGCGAGAACTATACTAACTTTTCCTTAGATCCGGCCATCCGTTCAGCTTGTTTACTCTTCGTCCCGGCAGTTGCCGTCCAGAGGATGACATGAGCAATTTCAGTCCGCTTCAAGTTAATCTTGAGGAATTGTTTGGACAAATAAAAGTAGTTAAAATCTGATTAATTTTTTAAAAAAATTCGGAAGTAAAAGTGTTTGAATTTATGGTGGAAATAGATTTTTCATTATCAAAATTATTTGGCATTCAAAATCTAAAAATCTGACAGTTTTGATTTACAAAATTATATAAATCTTATCAGAATTCAAATGATTTTCAAAATAAATTTACAAACTAATTAAACTAATTTTTAAGAAATTTTATATAAAAATTTCCTAAAATTTCCATAATTTTCTGAACAAATTTACAAAATTTACAAGCTGATTAAAGTACTGCTTCACGGAGTCCTCCTTTCAGTCCCTCTCGAGGCTCAACGTGGAGTCTAAAGAAGGCCTGCCACATACCGTTCCACATACTCGTCCGTCAACATGCGTCCCTGGGGACGAATAACGTCATCGGGCGTGTCGATGACGCAGTCCATCAAGCCAACGTAGGAAGTCACGGTGTTGGGACGAGCAGGGTCGTTGAACTCCAAGGCAATATTTGAATCATCAAGGTAACAATGTTTCAATTATGTTTTTCTGATAGAAATGGATTAGCATTATCGAAAACTTATGGGGGCCTCCAAAAATTTGAAATTTAACCATTATATTTTGATTTTACAAAAAAATTGGCTGGATTTTCCGGAACTTTTAAAAATTGCTAAATTTTCCAGAACTTCCGCTAGATTTTCCGAAACTTCCATGAATTTTAGAGAAAATTTAAAGATTCATTTATGAATGAGGAAAATAACTGTGTGATACCACTCAATAATTGTATACGATTTCCTATTTGATGATTCTTGGCACTTTAAGAGGACATTGGGTGTGTTTATGGGCATTATTTTAATTTATCAATAAAACTAGCAATTGCATCATATGTTGCAAAAGAAACGTAGTAAGGCAATAGCATAGGAAATAATAGCCTATAGGAAATAAGAAGGCAATAGCATAGGAAAGAGTAGGCTAGAAGGAATAAGATGAAGGAATGAAAGGAAAATTTTGCTTCCATGGAAGCAAGTCCTCGAGGTTTCAAAGATATTGATGATAAGAGTTATCAACCAAAAAAAATTGTTATAGATTTTGAAATAGACAATTTGGGGGTGCAAACATATATGTAAACCAACATAATATGTTCACATATATACAAATTTTGTTATGGATATTGGAATAGGAAATTGGGGGTGAAAATTCTTTGGTGATTAATAATCTAGCGCCTAACTCAAATAATATATTCTAAATACATTCAAGTGCAATCTATCTATTATAGATGTATATAAAGAGAATTTTTATTAACAAAAATAGAGTTTACTTCAAGTTCATCTACAGAGTGCCAATTGAATGCTTATCAGAAATTGTATATGAAGAACAATATCCTTGGTATACAAGAAAGTGAATGTCATTTTAATTTGGAGAGATTTTTGGAAGGAGATATTGTTCTTTATGGTATGGTTTATTTTCTTAACTCCAAACTTGGTTTATTCTTTCTCTATACACATAAGAAAAAAATACAAAGTAGATTCACAAATTTAAGTTATAGTTTTATATTTCATAATTACAAATCTAGTTTCTTATTGAAGTATTTTACACATCCTAGGTTATTCTAAATTGATCAAGAGTATAGAATTATTAGGGTGGTGTCCTATGTGCACTAAAATTCTCATGAGGTCCATCACAATGTATGGGGTTCATTGCAACCTTGAATATATTTTGTGAGTTGTTGTGATTTTTTTCTTGTGGCTACAACTTAGTTTTGGTTATCACCTAGTTATCATGATTCAAAACTTTGTTATCATCTTAGATCCTTATAGCATTATATATATATATATATATATATATATATATATATATATATATATTATGTGAGCTAATGTGATGTTTTGTTTTCCATAATGATTCAAAAATCAATTATTATACCACAATATTGACTTTCTTGTTGTTTGTTTTGTTTATCTTATTAAAATATTTTACAAATCCTGGGTTATTCTAAATTGATCAAGAGTATAGAATTATTAGGGTGGTGTTCTATGTGCACTAAAATTCCCATGAGGTCCAACACAATGTATGGGGTTCGGGGTTAATTGAAACCTTGGATATATTCTGTGAGTTGTGATTTTTTTCTTGTGGCTACAACTTAGTTTTCGTTTTCACCTAGTTATCATGATTCAATACTTTATTATCATCTTAGATCCTTATAGCATTATATATATTATGTGAGCTAATGTGATGTTTTGTTTGTCACAATGATTCAAAAATCAGTTTTTATACCACATATTGACTTTCTTGTTGTCTGTTTTGTTTATGAACCCCTTAAAAAAGCCAAAGGAACATTTGGTTTTACAGTGTGTTCTCCCCAGCATGGGTGGGGGTTTCAAAATTAGAGAGTAAATTGAGTGCTTATTGTTAGAAATTGTTGTATAAGATGGGAAATTTGGATGGTTTGTAAACAATATGGATGTCATAACATATATTTTTTTTGAAATTTTTAGTGTCTATGGCCACCATGCATCTAATAGGTTCCATTTCAACTAAGAACGTCAATACGTCACCTTGAGAATGATAACTTGTGACATCCCTAACCATTTTCTTTTATTATGGATCAAGTTATAAAATAATAACTTGTGAAATCCCTAGCCATTTTCTTTGATTGTGGATCAAGTTATAAACTAAAATACACTCTCTCTTTAGAAGACTCTACATTATATATTGGATGGAGGGAAAGGTTACGATAAAAATTTTACAAAAGATCCCTGAAGGTTGTCTCAACTTACTCTATTGTTATCAAATAGTGTCAATTTTGTAGAACTCTAATCTACAATAAGGACTGAGTGGGTTTTTTCTTTTGTAAATTTTGTTTGGAATTGAAAAATAAATAAATAAAATTATAAAAGCTAAAATTATGTAGTGAGAAACATTTTTTAAAATTTCAGAATAAAAAGTTGAGTAAGTTTGACATCATATAATATGAAAATTTCTTATGATTATAAAGTAAAAAGCATGTAAGATTTTTTAGCTAAAATTAGGTAATTAAAGATATGTATATAGTTTTTTTTGAATGGAAGAAAGAGTATGTATGTAGTTACAAATTGTTATGTAGTTGCAAACTATTACAATTAAGTAATTAAAGGTAAAGTTAGTGTTATTTAAGAAATGAGAATTATGAACATTCATCATTATTGCTCAAGAGAAATCATGTCATGTGAAATAATATGGAAATTTAAAAAGATCACATATTTTAAAAAATTTCATTATTTATTTAATTTTTTATATATTAAGAAATACTACTCATAAATAATAAAACAATTGTAACATAAATAATATATAACAAAAAAACCATGTATTTTTGGAATAATAAAATAGTTGTAACAAAAATTATATAGAACAAGAAAAACTATGTATATTTGGATGTATGAAAATTTAGATACATTTTATTAAGTGGAATTTTAAAAGAATAGTGGTTATAAACATTTAAAAATAAATTTATTAAATAATTAGTTGGATCAATGAGGTTTGCATATCAAGACATTTGATCCTGGCTCTTGGTAGATCCAGAGTTAGGCCATCTTAATTTCCCCCTTTAGATAAACCACATTCCACATGAATACCACGAGTCAATACCATGGGTTGTTTTTATAGTTTAGTAAATAATTTTATTAAATAATTAATTATTAATGAGAGGGATCAATGAGGTTTTCATATCAACACATTTGATCCTCTTGGCTCTTGGTAGATCTAGGGTTATGCCATCTTAATCTCCCCCTTTACATAAACCACATTCCACATGAATACCACGAGTCAATACCATGGGTTGTTTTTATAGTTTAGTATTATTTTTATTTTCTATTTGACCTAGTTAAAATGTTCATTACAATATGTCAATCTTTTTATTTAATTTACTTTTATTTTTATTTCTGTGTAATTTGATGAAGTCACCAAAACCTAAATTCAATCACTTGTTAAAAAAAAAAAACTAATATTATAAAAACAAATCTAAAACTTTTATTTGTGAATCTAATGGCCTAAAACATTTCAATCGTCTAACATTTGATCCAATGACTGAGACATTGACACAGAAGCACCTAGGGGAGTTGTTTTCAAATAAAAACGTCTTACGAAGTAATTAGGAACTCCTTTCAATTGGATACCAATTTATTTATCCTTCTCTACCAATGGGACTATCTTTTAAGAGGTCTTATGTATATATTCAATACATGGAAACATCTACTTAACTATTGTTTTGAAGGTCGTCGAATTTTCTTATTTCAATGTTTGGTTCTCAACCTTAATCATCTAGTTTTATTATTTTAATTATGTAATCTAATTCTATTACTTCTATAGTTTTTTTATCATTTCCTTTAATTTGTTCATTTTCTCATGAGAAGAAAATATATGTCAAGGTAATCTCCAATGGGTTTAAAGAAGTGTTAAGAACAATAGTTCTTTCATCTATGATAATTATTGGAAATAAGTTAGGGATGGGAGTTGCCCTCTCAATTTTTTCAACAACCAACCACAATGTGTTGACGAATATCAATTGGTTGAGATTGATAACTTTACACGTCAATGTAAGGGTGATTCCCATTTCGTGCATAGTAAGATTTCCTCTTATGATGGTGGTTGTGGGTGCTTGTGTAGGGTCTATGTCCATTGGCCTTATGTTTACACCATTTTTCTATTCCTAAGCATCTTACACATTCTATTGTGACTTTAATTGTTTTTCCTTTTTCTTTGATTTTTTTTCTTCTTTATTCTTTCTATCCATTTTTAATTTCCTTCTCTTCTCATCTTCTTCTACAATGCTTTTCTTTGTTGCTTCTTTTATCCCAGCTACTTTTTCTTATTATTGAATATTCTTCATCCTCTTTAAATTTTGTCACATTTTCTATCCTTTCCGCCTCCATTTGAGAAACTCTCTTTTCAGCAAGAGCTTCTTTATGATTATGGGCTCTATCCTATTCCTTTTGAGTGGGCACCAAATAGTGTCCCATCTTGAATATTACGTTAAAATAATTGATGGTTCTCTTCATTTTTTTTTCATCCATCCATGTTGTCGATTGATATTCCCACTTGTATTTTCACATCTAGTAATGATTCCTTACCACCAATTGGGGGTCATATCTATTCAACTACAAGTCACCAGAATAGAAAATTTTCAAATCATCAAGCTCTAATATTTAATTTTTCATATCCTTCAGAGTGTAGGAGCTAAGGTGGAATGACATGTGAGGATAGGGTGTTTTCTTATCCTTGGAGAGGACTCCCCCTACCCTTGCATATTCTTGATATGAAATATCCTAAAATAAAATTCGATCAATGAAAAATTGAATAATAATTTGGAATGGACTAGCTACTTCACATATTCTTAGACATGTCCCATCGTCCCTAATAATGTAGTCTCCCACTAATTTCACTACCTACGTCAATCACTTTGGAATACATGGAGTTGGGACAATGATCGCCTCATATAATGGAATAAGGAGGCTATGGAATTTTTCTTTTTAGGAGGGTAAATATCTACAATCCCATAGTACATTGTAATATAGTTGGATAGGTACTTTGATGGCATTTCGTTGCCATCCCATTATAGGAAATGAATTATTTAAGCATAAAGCATATAAGAGATAAGAATTCATGTAAAAATGAGGTTTCTTTCCTTTCTCAAAGCACTTTTCAACTCTGATATTATATTGTAGGTATGTATATATAATTCTTTCTATGGCATCTTTTTATTTTTATTTTTATTTTTTTATACTTATCTCTTTGATTGATTATCACATTTTCCAATGACATCTCTGCTATGGTCATAGTGAATTTATCACATTTATCTCCTTAGTTATAATTATTATGTTTAAAATGTTCCTCATAACCATTATCCTATCACTTAGCTTCTCATTCACACCCTACATCTCCATATCCTTAGCCTCTCATTCTCTAATGTAACCTTCTATGTTATTAATTGTTATTCTACTTAAATCCTCTAACCTATGGTCTGATGGCAGCCATGTTCCAAACCATATGTTAACATAAATGTCTTTATATTAATCTAAATAGAACCTATACACCTTACTATTCTTACGCATATATGTTTGGTTTCCATAAGGTAGGTTCTATGGTTCAGGTGTTGCCACCATAGTTTCATTTTGAGTTTATTTAATGTACCCCTCCTAACTACTTGTCCCACGTGTTGGTCTTCATATGGCAAGGTAAAATGGCCTCACATGGCCCTCACACACATTTTGAGGTTCCACATGTACGCTAGAGATTAACTCGAGAGGAAATTATGGTTGTGATGCACTATGGAAACCCTAAGGGGTTTACCCTACCTTCCTCTACATCATTTTTTCATGTCGATGTGCAATTTTGTGGCCGTCTGTCTCTCTAGATTTGTGCCTCCATAGCCAACCTAAACAAATATTTTTAGAGATGTTTTCTTTATTTCTCCTTCATTACCATAGTTGGAGCTCTATCTCCATAGCACATCCATCAAGGATGTGTTTCAGAGGTACTGTGCGTGATTCCTCCACTGATATGGTGAGGGTTTTGTTTTAATTTGATACCCCGTCGATTTATGTCTCCAATCCCTCACAGGTAACTGGTTGATGTGTTTTTATTTCATTTGAATATTGTGGTCATTTTAATGTTTTTTTGCTAACAATATCTATTTGATTTGGCAGGAAGGATTCACAATGAAGTCGATTGGTTATTCGAATTATTTTAGGTAAACATAGGCTATCCTTACATCTAATTTATTCAGGGTTTTTCATTTGTTCTTGGTTTGTTGATATGGGTTTTGTTTTCATGTTGGAGAGGGAGTCCTCTGCCCTCTACATGAGGACGTTGAGCTACTATCTGCACTTATATTCATGGTGACGACACTTCCTCATCATCCCATTGCCCTGATTCATCGCAAAAGAGGTAAACCCCTTTCGACTTCCTCTCTGGTTCACTACTAATTTTCTCGGTTTTTGTAAATAAAATAAATAACGTGTTTGTATTTTTATTTTTTTGCCTACCCTTATCCCAAATTTATGGGTTTTATGCAAATAAGCAATTATCATTATAACTTTTGGCTTTTGGGTACCCCTCTACCCAAAATGTGATGGGTTTACTGCATTTCACATTCTAATAGAATGAATCCTCTATTTTGTATGTAATTCCTCTCTTTTGTATGCAATTCCTCTATCCATAAATCATTATTTTACTATTGTCTCTGTTAATTGCAAGTTCTTTTTACATCAATTAACTTTGTTTTGATTTTATTAGGGTTTCCTCCTTGGTTCTTCTAGATTTGACACTATGGCTTTAAGGTTTTTACTTTTAGTTCTTAATTTAAATTTGGGTTCTTTAATGTCCACACTACCATAATTGAGTTTCATATTTCTCATGTTTTTATATATACAGTTCCTTATGTGCCACAACCCCTCATTATTCATTGTTCTATAGGATTGATTTCACGCCCTTGGCATGACTTGGCCCATCGTGGCTTTGTATCACCTAGTCGACATCACTCTTGGGGTCAATGTGACTCGGTGTGATATGAGTTAGTGTGACTCTGTGCATTAACTTGATGTCAGCGTGACTCTGTCATCTGAACTTTGACTGTGTGCCCCGATGACTTAATTTGATATCAGTGTAAGGTTTAGTATTGAATGGTTCAATGTATATCTTAGGTTCTCTATTGATTAATTCATAGTATTTATTTTTTTTCATTCGAGCACTTTGGTTATTATGCTTACCAAAATTGGGGTTTTTGTTTTGAATACAATCTCTGTGGGTAGCCACATCGAGTCTATGATATGCACATTGACTGTGACTGAGATGCTTGTGTTGTCTAGAGTTTCTTATAGTTGCACATTATTAAAATTATAAGTTGTTTATATTAATCTCTTCGTTCATGATCTAATAGCGTACTATCGAGATCATAGAAATTATTCGTCTTTTATATTCATAAGGTTGAATGGTATTATTTTACGTCTGGGTGAGGCCTATCCTATGTTCGTCAATTTAATTATTTGGTTTCTAGGTTGTAATTGTGTTTGGTATTAACTCAGTTTCTGAGTTTCACACATAGAAATTTTTGAGTTATATAATTGTTTGATTTATTCTTCTGTTCATGATTTTCGCTCATAAGCCTTAGACCTCTATGAGATGTTACTTTTTTATATTTTTTTATAATTTCACATGTAATATATTTGGTTTCTCTCACTTATACTATTCCTAATAGCTCCATTAACAATTCTGGTAATTCCTCTTACCATTATGATGCTTATGAAATATGTGTAATCCTGTGTTGGGGTTTTGCCCCTTATGGTAATACACAATATATTAATTCAGACCCAATTATTAGTCAACTCCATTTATTACTTACTGTTGTACATAATTTTTAATTTTTAAATTCCTTGATTTATTATTATTTTCAATTCATTTTTTGGGTTTTAATATGGGTAAATATTACCCATGTTACCCCTTGTTTCTCAGATCCGGACAAGTGATCCAGAAAACGGACATCCTCCCTTCTTCACGGTAGTCCAACTTATTCTATATGATCTAATCCATGTTTATAATTTTCCGATATACATGTTGAAACACTATTATTTACAACATTCTCCATCTATATGTGCAGGTGTAGAAGAAAACCATTGAACAATATGCTTAGGTAAGTGTTCTTCATGTATTGACAGTGTAATTACTTTTTATTAGTCAATTTCATTGTTTTCTAATTCTTCTTTATTCTTTTGCAGGTATTCTCTTATAATATTTTTATTGAGTTGCATGCATCAGTTGCCTCCTTTCTAGCTCATGTTTACAATTTTACACTTTCTTTCTCAGGTCGGTTACCTTTTGTTCCATCATGGCTCTTCTGGCACTTAGATTAGTCCATTACTTTTAGAGGTTATGTGTCAAGGCCATGCTTTGTATTTGACCATAATTTATATTGATGTAATTAATTCCCACTTTCAACTAGTGACATAGATATATATATGACAGTGAGATTCTCAATGATCTCTAAGATTAGTTGTACTTAGACAATTATTTATTTGGTATTTGGAATTCTGAGTCATCCTATTCATGTAACTTCTTCAAATTTTCAAAGGTGAAATGCCTCTTCTAATTTTCCATTATTTAATACACTTTAAAAATTTTCCAGAATTCTTTTGTTTATATAATGTTGGCCCACTTGGTGTTTTACTAGCAGAAGTTGCATATGTAAATATTTTAATTCTACATGTATTTATACTTGTCTTGTTCTTATTGTCTGAAATAATTTATTGTAATTCACCTATGCATATCTACATAGTAGTATTAATCATAGTATAACCCCCTTGGGTTTATAATTTCATAGAATCTAATTATTGTCTGCTTTTAGTAACTTAGTCTGTGTAAGAAAATGAAATCTTCACTGTATTTAATTACATAGAGGTCACTGTAAAATACATATGAATGAGGACATTGTACAATACACATGTCTAATTACATAAACTATTATCATAATACGTATTCATATCTTCCAGGTGGAATTTTTCCTATTACTATAAACCATAATTCTTATCTAGACACTTCTATAACATCAGAAGTTTAATAGAAAACCTCAATACATAACATACCAATGTGTAAAGACGAATTTTCCTCCCAACCACGAGCTTCTCCTTACAAATCTCCCCCGAGTAGAGATCAATATTCCCTGGTGTCGACAACCTATTGTAACACTAGTGGTGGAACTTTTAAGCCTTCTTTCCCTCACCAGGTTTTCATAATGGTGTCTCGTTATTAAGGGTTGTTGTTTCCCATATCCTAGGATTTTCTTTTATTTTTTCCACAAAAGATTACTTTAAAACTTGCTTTTCCTCAACACATTTTTTCTTAACTCTTCCTAGTAACTTTTTGCTTTACTGGGGATTTTTAATAGATATTTTTCTCCCATCTAATTAAATTATTTATTTATTTTTATCCAAAGATTTTCTGGAAAATTTTGGGAAAGTTTGAAATTCTATTCCATCCTCATGGATAAGAATTTCCTCATCTCAATTACACTATCTTTACAACATTAACATATATTTCATAAATAATTATTAATTTAATATAATTATGTCCATAAAATAATTGTTCCATAGGTCAGCCTAGAAATTAGTCTTATTGCATAACATAAAAGCTGTAAATCAGGGGTATTACATTTTCCTCCCCTAAAACAAAGACACCATCCTCGGTGTTGCATATTACTCTATTTATTATTTGAACAATGTTGGATACACTTCCTTCGTACTTTCTTCCCACTCCCAAGTAGTTTCTTTAGGTGTAAAGTGCTTCCACTACACTTTCACGTGAGCTATTTTTTTTATTCTGGAGCACAGTTTCTTCCTGTTCCAATATACGAAGTGGTACTGGAAGAAAGCCCCCTTCTGTTTCCATCTGTATCAAAGTCCAGTCAACCACATGGGAAGGATCATGAACATATCATTTCAATAATGATACACAAAAAGAATTATGAACTTTAATGTGACTAGGTAGATCCAATTTATAAGCTACTGGGCCCACTCGCTCGAAAACCTCAAAGGGCCCGTGGTATTGGGGTGCTAACTTAAAACAACTGCCAGTGTGCAAGGTTCTCTTGCAAGATTTGATCCTCAACTACACATGATCCCCAATCTTGGATTCCATGTGAATTTTTTTCTTATCTACATAACTCTTATGGAGGTCTTGAGCTACCTTTATTTTTTGATGAATTTGTTTTACTATCTATTCCATCTCATGTAGTGTTTCTGGTACAATTACCATTTTTTTCTTTGGTTGACTCCAAATAAGTGGAGTATGGCATTTCCTACCATACAAAGCTTCAAACAAACTCATTTGGATAGATGCTTGGTAACTTTTGTTGTAAGTAAATTTTTCCAAATGCAAAAATTCCTCCCACTTGGTGGGTCTATCAATTACATACATGTGAAGCATGTCCTCTAATATTTGTTTTTTCCTTTCAGTCTGCCCATCTATCTGAGGATGATAAGTTGTTCTAAGTTAATCTTTGTTCCCATTCCTCCAAACAGTGTCTTCCAGAATTTGGAAGTAAACTGTGCATTCCTATTAGAGATAATCATCTTTGGTATTCCATGAATTTTAAAGATTTCCTTCATAAACACATTGGCCACGTGTGTTGTCCCAAAATTGGACTATACTAGAATACAATGTGTTTCCTTCGTTAGTGTGTCTACCACCACCATAATGGAGTCATGTTGGTACTTGGCACGGGGTAATCTAGTGATAAAATCCATGGACACAACTTCCCACTTCCATTCTGGAATTAGAAGAGGGTTTAGTAAACTTGCAAGATCTTGATGCTCTAATTTAACTTTTTGGCACTCCAAACATCTTGCTAAGTAATCAAATATTTATTTCTTCATTCCTGGCAAAAACATATTTTTCTGCAAATTTGTCACCATATTTTGGTAACCTGGATGACCTGTGTTACACCAATTATTGGTCATCTAACTTGTTACTATTAGATGGACCAAAGTACACCATGTAAGACCAATTTTACCCTAATTAAAATTACTTTCACTATGAAAAATAACTTCGTAATCCATAGTTTATTAGGTTGTTTATGGTCTAAACAAGAAACCCCATGAGGACATATTTGAATAAATCTAGATTTTTTTGATTTTCCTTAAGGAATAATTAGTTAAACAACAGTTTAATTAATTTTCCTGGTCATATTTAACCCAAAACATGAAAATTAATTGGATAAATCATTATTTATCTTATTATTTTCTAGGAATAATTATTTAAACCTTATTTAAATAATATTCCTCGTTAAATTTGACTAAATAATTTATATATAATTGAATAAATCATTATTTATTTAATTATTACTCAACCACATCCTTAAAATAATAAATAGATCATTTATTTATTTATTATTTACAGATAAAGGGATTTGACCAAATTCAAATTCCTTTTCCCTCCAACAAATATACTAAACTATTCCATAAAAGTTGGATCTAGATTTGGTTAATAATATTTTAATTATGCACCAATATCTAGACTAACTCAATATTATGTTATAAAAAAAGGGTTTTTCAATTCACTCACTACCTTTTGTTGCCTAAATATTACTTTGGATCTACACTTTTGATCTGAATTTGATCCTCCACCATTGTCATATTTTGCTACCATTTTTCTTGTGAGCTCTCCTTGAGTTCCATTTTTGTCTGAGTTTTCTACAACATCAAGAGAGAGAGATCTTAGATACGAAGTGATGAGGACATAAAATAACCCATCCCATTGAGGGGGACTGGTAACATCTTTCTATGTTCCCTTCTAAGGTGTCAAAAATACAAAACTTATTTAAAAATATTATTGTCTTGTCTATTAGATGCATGGAGAAAATCTTTCTTTTATTTACTACTTAATGTATTTTACTGCATAGATCTATATTTTGTAGCATTTATCTTGGTTAACTAATTGCAGATCTAAAGAAATTGGAAACCATCTTTGATGTTAGGGTTGTTTGTTATGCACAGCTAAACTGAGATTTTTTCGTACACTTGCGATTAGAATTCATCCTAACAATTGGCGACTCCACTAGGGATGGTCCTTTACAGATCCATCAGCCTAAGGCAGAGGTTCATACCAAGATCCCCAAGGGACCATTATGCCAAAACAATTCTTCTGGAAAATTTTCCCATTCGTATAGTATAGTAGATGATATGGCGCAATCTCTTGCTGCCACCTCAACGCTGGAACTCCTCTAGTCATTCCCTTGAAAATGAAAATCTCTACTAACTACCATGGGCACTGTGGATCCTTCATATCACCGTTTAATCATCTTTGATGTTGATCGGTCAGAACATCCTCCCCTACCTGCTTCCATCGCCTTCCAAATCCCAGTCAAGATCCAGAATGCCAACGTCTCTGACTGTATCATATATGAGGGGGAATCCACCTACGTGATGTCCACTTTGGTTTGGAAGCAACTTGGATCACCTGAGTTGGCCCCTTCCACTATCACCCTCTGAGCATGGGATGGCCATGTTTCCCATCCCATTGTCCCGTTCCGCAATTGTCCTATTACTCTTGGGGGCAAGACTGTTTGCGTTGACGTAGAAGTCATTGATGCCCCCTTAGATTACAACATTCTATTGGGTCGTAGCTACACCTATGCCATGGTTGTTGTGCCATCTTCAGTTCACCACAATATGTCCTTTCCTCATAACAGAAAGGTAGTCACCATCGACCAGTTGATAGATTACGAACCGAAGTCTCAGACCTCCCCTCAGTCCATCATCTCTTCGGTGGCCAATAATCAAACCATCGAACCTATGACCAGTGTCTCACCTGGAGTCTACAAAGACTCCTCTTTGCTTGGGTCTTTGACTAGTCTTCCTCCCCTTGTCTCTGATCCCAACTCATTGAATGTTTGCATAATGCAATCGTCTCAAGCTTCCCTCAAGCGGTCCGCTTCAGCTAGTCAATAGCCCCGTCGTCTGCAACCTGCTTCTAGCACCTCGACTTAGCCTTCTGGACCCCCTCCTCCTGCGCCCTTCATCTGTAGCTAGTATCCATGAGCCTCACTACCCTCTCAGCACAGTTCCTCCTAGCCTTAACCATCTTGGAGTTGTCCTTCCTAGCGATTACTCCTCCGGTCAGATATCGTTCCTAGCTTCCCCTCCTGGAGTGTTTTCGGTACCTATCATGGCTACCTTATCTCTTGATAACTTGACCCTGGGGATCCCAGTTTGGTACATTGATTCCCCCATCCGCTACCCTGCATGTTCAGCCCAAACCTTATCTTACTTTTACCCCAGTCCAACTAGTCCCCATGATCCCTCCCTCTGCTACTGTGCCTCAGCCACCTCAACAGGAACCTCGTGCTATTGTGACAGCTTCAGGTAAAGGGGGAAAAGCTCGCAAGAAGGAACCTAAAGACAATACTGCCCCAACTGACCCTGCTCCTCCTTAGCCTCCAAAGCATGCCCTCCGTGTGCTTTGTGTGATGTTGTCGCTCATGCCACCCATCATTGTCCTAAATTTCCTCGTATCAAGCCCGTGGTCAATGTTACGTTCCCCGAGTCTACGGTCCTTGAAGCCTCTATTTCTTCCTCGACTGTAGCTAAGAACCCTAAGACTATTCACACTAACCAGCCTTGTGCTTTGTGTGATCTCCATGGGAATTATACCCACCATTGTCCCCGCCTCACGCATTACCACTCCTCTTTGGAGGAATTTTGGGAGTACGAGATTGAACAAAACCAGTCTACCTCTACTGACCATGCGCAGTATGCTTCAGTCCAGCTTGAGGATTTACCAACTCCCATTGACATTCCCCCTCCTGATGTTGAGATGACAGAGCCTGCAACCACCATCCTCTACCTATCATCATTCATGAGATCCATGGTGGAAGCTCTCTCTGAGACTTCCCCTTATGTTTCACTCAACCTCCCTTCAGCAATCACCCTGGGCTCAAAATGAGTGAATCCCTTATCTACTTGTTCTTCTGTCACCCCCCATGAGGATTCGCATGTGAAACTTTCTTCTCATGATGATGAGTGAGGTAGCTTCACTGCATCATGTGGCCTCTCTTCCTCTAGTCACCCCATATTCTACTATGATGACGACATTGTGGAAGCCTTTTCTAGCACTAACTTCATATTTCCCTCCCATAAGAGGAATGGCACAATTTGTTTCTATGGTGACTTTCGTGACGTGAGAACAAGCTTCCCCTAAGGTAGCTCCCACACACCACCTACTCGTTGGTGTGCGGGTGGTATACATCTTACCAAGAGCACTCCCTCTAGCAGTGTTTGTTCAATTTCTACCTTGTGCTTAGGTTGCCGGCATTTCTCATCATTCTCTCATTTTTTTTCTTATGGCACCTTTCAGATGGACCTCCCGTACACACCTTATATCGGTTATGTCGATGGTGCAAGTTGCTACTCCTAGAATCTAGCCTCGACAGGTTGGGCCATTTTTACCCCTTTACATTCGCTTGTTCTCTTGAATGGTGTATCCATTGGTACTTCCACCAATAACCAGGCCAAATATGATGTAATGTGAGGTTTATTAGCCGATGCCATTTCCCATCGCATCCTCCACCTTCATGTTCATTTAGATTCCATGCTTCTTGTCATGCAATTGAATGGTATCTGTCGTGTGCACAATCCTATCATTTTTAGAAGATATTTATGAGTGAAGATTTTGATGTGTGAATTTGAAATCATTACATCTATTCATGTACCTAGAGCACAAAATCACTATGAAGATAAAATTTCAAACAACATTCTAAATTGGCACTTAGGACACACATTTAACACAAGATAATAACATAAAACCATCAAAACAAGGCATATCCATTATATGTGCCATATAAAATGTTTTAGAGTCCATTAACTTTGATACATATGACATGCCCATAGCATGTTACAAAAAATTAAAACTCCGGGCACCACTTGCCCCTACACCTAATCACTATCTAGAGGATCCCGAGCCAATGGCTCTACTCCTGGAACACGTAGATCGTGCTTCCCCTATCCGGCCATCGCCATGCACTGCATGACCCCTTGCCACTCCGAGGGTGGACCAATATATGGCTCTATGTACTAGTCATCCAAGTCTTTCTAGCCACACTCTGAAACACTAGTCATAAGCCTCTCACATCTATGACGGATGTCCTCTAGGAGGGCCACTGCATCCTTACTTTGTGGTGCTCTCGCTCCACTAGGTCCTGCAACTCCTGATACTGCAGGTCATCCCATGTACCCGGTTAGTTTTACTGGTGCTGTATCTACATACCAAAAGTGAAAGAATCAATACCATATACAACATTATAAAACTTTAAAATGCACATAAAATATTAGCGACTTGTCACTTACCATCGAGCCCCCATACTCGACCAAGCGACAGTGGCAAGTCCAGGTCCCCACAATAAATCACCCCACTATAGGGATAATCATCTATGTATGGTGGCATCTGATCCCAATGAGAAAAGAACTCATGTTGGAACACTCATCTGACCGCCCCACCTCCTCCTCTTCATAGTAGCTTCCCCCACTAGCACATCATGGGCTCCCTAGGGCCCCCATCCTGGATTTGTATATGAGGTCAAAGTGTCGAGATACTCTCAAAGAAGAGTGAGCACAACATTGTGCCATATGCATAGTCATGGTTCACTTGCCACTTTCATAGCGACAGCTATCGTTTCAATGATGACATCATCATTTGGGCCCACCCATAATAGGTCCCACTGAATACACTCTCAACAAGAATCATCTGACCCCTAGTGATATGGTTGAGTGCCTGGTTTCCCAGGATCTGCAGCACCGTTGTGGCCACAGCATGGGTCTCTAACCTCTCTAGATACCAGATCGGTATCCATGTCCCCTTGACATGGAGACCTAGTCGAAAATGGCACTCTACAAACTCTGTGATATTCCTCCCTCGCAGTAACATTGGCTGAGTATTCCCCACCATCCCCAATGGTGGGAGACGAGTCAAAAAATATATATCCTGGACCGTAAACTTGATCTCGTGCCCCTGCACTATAAATACCTGATGGTCTGGATCACAATAACTCACAATCTGGGCCAACAAGAGCTTCCCAACTCTCATCAAAGGGTTCTCCACAAACTTCAGGACCCGAAACCTGGCCAATGCACTGTAGACACCATGATCCTCTCGGATCTCCAACCATAATGTGTCCAGGTCTCTCTCTCTCCAATTGATCCGCAATTCTGCCATATATGCACAAAACCATTATATTTTTCAGCGTACAGAAAGGAAAGACTACATTGAAGCATAAAAACCCAGCTCTCAGCCAAAAAATAACATAGAAAAACCCCTCTCTGTCAGGTTGCACTTTTCAGGAAAAATCCTGGGATAGGTCACAGTTTTCTACCCAAAACTTGATACCTAGGTCATAGATATTGCTCCAAAAAGTGCGACCCAGCTGTGAAGAGGAGCAGGGTTCTGTTCCTAATCTCTTGGTACCTAAACTGAACTTTCAATCCATTGAAATGAAAGAGTAGGGTTAAGCATCTTACCTACAACTGATGGATCTCGATTCCAATAGTCGGTTTGTTCGGTACGATCGCCGCAAGATTTAGGGCCTTCTCTCCTCTCTACATTCACCATAGCTACACTTGAAAATGAGTGAATTTGGAGGGAAAATGCCTTATTAAAAGGGAAACCATAGATTTTTATTTCACCTGTTGCGACCAAACCGTAGCTCAGTTTGAAAAACTATTTATACCATTGGAAAGCTCTCACCAAGGTCTAAAATGGGTATCTATTAGTTTTTTGTGGTTTGATACTTCACTGGGACACATTTTTCTAAGAAGGGTCACTTCACCACTCCTCAAAATCGAATTTCTACACTTGCAACACTTGTACTTGGGGCACCACTTTGCCTCTATACTTGTCCCTACTCGTGTCGAATTTCATCATGAGTAACCATATTGTACTCATGTTCTCATGGTCCCCACTGGACCTTTTCTATGTGGCAGCATCATCGAGTTGCCCTTGTTTAGAGCATACGAGTTGAGTCATCATCGCATCCATGGAGTCTATCCCGAGTCCCTTTGTATCCCTCTATAGTCCTCCATCATTCATTTCTTGGTTCCTCTCTCTTGTCGCACATTATGGCCTTTAATCCTATTGTCCCTTGTCCCCTTTGATATTGTGCAGTTGTTTCTAGGTCATCCATGCCCTTCATGGTCTAACAAGGGAAGTTGTCAACTCACTACTCAGTACCCCCCATTCCATCATCATCCCTGGTGTCAATCTGTTAATCGCTCTACTATTATCTCTCGTGCCTTAGTTGAGGATCCCTTATTGCCTCACCTATGGCAGACCTCCTTCTGTTGACATCTGCTCATTCATTCCAGAAGATAGGTCTAAAGGGCGGTGTACCATGGTTCCAGCTTCCACTCTTGTTCGGTGCCTCAGATCAGCAAAATGGACTCCTTATTTCCCTTTGACTTGATTTTTTCTCAGCTCCAACTCCTTACGGCATGATCTAGATCTGTATAATTGATGGTTTAGTGATGCAACAGATTGTACCAGTGATTCCCGGGTGTGTGTGAGGTGTTTCAGCCTCATGAGGGGGTGGCCCTTCAGGTAGCCCCCAACATGCCCAGATGACCTCTTCATCACAGCCTTTGATGCAGCTCCATATATTTTATGGTTTTAGCCTTCGCCACTTGTAGCGCCTTTTAGTTTCCATGTATCATTCATATTTTTAGATCCCTCTCTTGTTTTACAGGGAATCTTTGGTTGTACTTATATCTCATTTAATCAGATATTATTGTACAATTCCTCTCTATTATCCCAAGCATAGTATCTATGTGGGATCCGTTATCATGTTTTTATCTGTCTCATGTTCATGCCAACATGAACTATATAGTTCATTCCCTTGTTTACTAGACGCATTATTCTTTGTACTTTGTCTCGACGGGGTTAGGTATGCCTCCCCCTCCTCTTGTAGCATAGGTACTCACTCATAAGAGAAACTTGTCACACTTGTAAGTCTCGCCTCCTCAGGGTCTTTTCCTCTAGCTCTTTGGTCTACCTTATATATATCTCTCTCTGACTTCCCCTTTGGTGTCAGGTGATTTAGTTCTTACAACGTACTTCGATCATACGATTAGCTCCTAACGCTCGCACGCTGGGGGGAAATCTGTTACACCAATTTTTGGTCATCTAACCTGTTACTATTAGATGGACAAAAGTACACCATGTAAGACCAATTTTACCCTAAGTAAAATTGATTTCACTATGAAAAAATAACTCAATGATCCATAATTTACTAAGTTTTTTATAGTCTAAATAGGAAACCCCATGAGTAAATATTGAATAAATCCACACTTGTTTGATTTTCCTCAGGGAATAATTAGTTAAACATGAGTTTAATTAATATTCCTGGTCATATTTAACCCAAAATAGGAAAATTAATTGGATAAATCATTATTTATCTTATTATTTTCTAGGAATAATTATTTAAACCTCATTTAAATAATATTCCTTGTTAAATTTGACTAAATCATTTATAAATAATTGAATAAATCATTATTTATTTAATTATTACTCAACCACATCCTTAAAATAATAAATAAATCATTTATTTATTTATTATTTACAAATAAAATGATTTGACTTCCTTTTCCCTCCAACAAATATAATAAATTATTCCACAAAAGTTGGATCTAGATTTGGTTAACAATATTTTAATTATGCACCAATATCTAGAATAACTCAATATTTTGCTATAAAGAGAAGGGTTTTTCCATTCACTCACTACCTTTTGTTGCCTAAAGATCACTCTGGATCTATACTTTTGGTCTAACTTTGATCCTCCATCATTGTCATATTTTGCTACCATTTTTCTTGTGAGCTCCCCTTGAGTTCCATCTTGGTCTGGGTTTTATACACCATCAAGAGAGAGAGTTATTTGATCTGAAGTGTTTAGAACTTACAAGAACCCATCCCATTGAGGGGGATTGGTAACATCTTTCTATGTTCCCTTCCCAGGTGTCAAAAACACAAAAATTCTTTAAAAATATTCTTGTCTTGTCTATTGGATGCATGGAGGAACTCATTCTTTTATTTAATACTTAATGTCTTTTACTGCATAGATCTGGATTTTGTAGAATTTATCTTGTTTAACTAACTACATATCTAAAGAAATAGGCAGCTATCTTTGATGTTAGGGTTGTTTGTTATGCACAGCTAAAGTGAGTTTTTTTCGTACACTTGCATTTAGAATTCATCCTAACAACCTAAATAAGGTATCATATGGTATTCATCTAAAATCATATGTTTCAAGGTAAGTACATTTGGAATATACTTCCTCTGATTATAACTTATTAATCCTTTCATATTCATGTTGTATCCTGGAATATCAGCTTGCTATAAATTTTCCTGCAATTTCAAATATTGGAAATATTGCAACAACGCTTCTTGGATTTGTTCCTCCACATTGAATTTCACACTGCTACCTGTGTACGACAAAATTTTATGGAATGTTTGGTTAAGGAAACATCAATTTGCTTTTCCTTTCCTTTAATGTGTTCGATTTCCATATCAAATTCGCCAAGGAAAGCTAACCATCTTGCTTGCCTTGCATTCAAATCTGGATGACTAAAGAAATATTTCAGACTAAAATGATCATTCATCAATAAAAATTTCTTACCCAACATGTAATTTCGCCACATTTTTAATGCATGTATGACAACAGCTAATTCCAAGTCATAAAATAAATAATTTTTCTCATGTTTCTTCATTTTTCTAGACTCATAGGCTATCATTGGATTATCCTGCAGCAATACTCATCGCAATCCTTCTATGCAAGCATTAGTGCATAGATTCATAAAGTCCTTTGTTAGATCAACAATTTTTAACATACGTGTAGTAATTAGTTTTTATTTCAAACTTCACACCCTTTTTCTACAAAGAGGAAATAGGTTAAGCCAATGTAGAAAATCCTTCTACAAATCTGTGGTAATATCTGTCAATACCCATGATAAAATGTATTGATGGTACATATGTGGGTACGAGCCAATTTGGAATTTCTTGTACCTTTTCCGGATCTACCACCAAAACTTCCTTGGAAATAACATGTACCAGATATTGAATCTTGGTTTTTTAAAACTCACACTTGTTGAGTTTTGCATATAATTGGTGTTCTCTGAGTGTGTGAAGTACTATTCGAAGATGTTCTTGGTGTTCTTCTTTGTTCTTAGAGTATACCAGACTATCATTTGTGAGGACTAGCACAAACTTATCTAGATGTTTGTGTAGCACATGATTCATGAGGCACTTGAAAGTATCAGGGGCATTTTTGAGTCCAAAGGGTAGAACTAAGAACTCGTAATGTCCATACTGAGTTTGGAAAGTTGTTTTGTGTATGTCTTCACATTTGATATGAAGCTGGTGATAACCAGTTATCAAGTCAATTTTTGAGAATACAGTTTCCCCCCTTACTTGATCAAACAAACCATCTATTCGTGGAAGGGGGTACTGATTCTTGATGGTTAACTTATTTAACTATCTATATTATATGCACATCTTGAGGGTTCCATCCTTCTTCTTGACAAAAAAAACTAGTGATCCCCATGGAGACACACTTGGTCAGATATATCCCTTGTTTAGTAGTTCCTACAACTGAAGTTTCAGCTCTAACTGTTGAGGAGTGTTCATTCTATATGGGGCTTAGGAAACTGGGACGACTCTTGGTACTAGCTCAATAGAGAAATCAATATCTCTCGGAGGGGGAAGTTGAATAATTTCTTCAGGAAATACATCCTGGAAATCCTTAATCACTGGTAAAATTTCTATTGTTTCATTTTGTTCTTGTTGTTCCAAATATTCAATTTGGAAAACACACATTAGACAACCCTTCCTTGTTGTATACGTCAGTTGTAGTGCATAAATTTTCCTAACAGAAACAGTTTTTGGTTTCCCTCTTACCACCACTAACTTTCCTAGAGTATTAGTACAATTTACTATTTTTTCCAAACAATTTACTATTGCTTTCTGTTGTTCCAGCCAATCCATACCAACTAGGAGGTCATAAGATTCTAAGGGAAGGATATTCAAATTTAAATCTGTGGTGTACCCATTTACATTTACAGGATACTTGTAAAATTTATGGGTGACCTTTCATTTGGTTCATGTAGCCAACTGCACCATCCAAGAGTGATACAATTTTTCTTTCTGCAATTTACATTTTTCCAAGACTAATATAGCTTAAACTAGCTCCAGGATGAATTAAAACAGACATAGTTTGGTCAGAAATGATACCTTCAATTTCAATCATAGTTCATTGATGTTCAGCCTGTAAGTATTTTGATGCATCACTGATTTGGGGAATTTTTTGGGCCACATCATTCACTGTGGTTGCCTCCCATACTGCTTGAATGTTCTGGATAACACGAATGTTGTGTGGGAAATCCCACAACATGTGAGTCTCACCGCATCCGTAACATTTCAAAGGTTCCTTGGTTTTTACCATGGTATCTCACTTGTTGTTCCCTTACATATGCATGAAACCTATGTGAGAGTGGGTTATCTGATTTTCGACACCTTTATTGAACCTTTTTCGTTGGTGATTTCTTCTGAAATTCTTCAAATAAGCTGGTATGTTTATTTGTGAACTTGCTTCAGCCTTCCGTTTTTCCTTATTCTTCTAATTTTTCAACTGATCGTTCCTAACTTTAAATTGCTGGTAGCATAGTCGTGCTTTATAAACAACTTCATCCATAGTCTTTGGATTGTCAAGCTAAATTCTTTATTTATATATAGTGGGTAAGAAGTTTAGAAATAGTTGTACCTTCTCTTTTTCTTCTCTTATATATAGTGTGTAACGAAGTAAATTTGTGAAATTCGTCACAAATTCCTCAATGGTGAGTTTTCCTAGCCTTAGCTCACGAAATTCCTTTTCTCTATCATCATAATACCTCTCACTGAGGTATCGGGATTTAGTCTTCTCCAAAAATTCTTCCCATGAAACAATCTTTTCATCCAACAATTGTATGATTTTGGTCTCTTCCCACCAAGGTGTGGCTTTACCTTGCAATTGGTAAAATGCTAGCCTTTCTTTCAGATTACTTCTGTACTCATATACTTGAAATTATTTTACCATTTTCAAGGGTTAGGATTTTGCATCCTCTTCCTTCTCTCCGTAAAAGGTTGGAGGCCTCATCTTGTGGAGCTCCCCCTAAAACTCCTTCTTATTTTTGGATTTAGAGTTTGCTTTACCAGACCCTTCCCCAGTCTTAGACCTATATGAGTTGGGTTACGTTTCTTTACTTTTATTTTCTTGGTATCCCTCTTGATGACTGGATCTAGAGGTTAATTCTATTATCAACCTCTCTTATTCATTACTTGCTTGCAGTAAATGTTCATTGCTAGTTCTTAGCTGAACCATTTCCTGCTGCAAATTTTTTATCATTTCTAGCATCTGGGTATTTGGATTTGGTGGAGAATCCCCATCCCCTAGTTCCACATACAACTCTTATCTGTCATAAATGAAAACAGCTAAAATTATATATGTAATTTATATCTGATGCACATAAAAATATTAACATTCATAAAACATAATATGTAACTCATTCATAATTTTCTAATTATAATTAAATTTTTTCCAACAAAGTTTTCATTTGTTGGGACGCATAAGCCTAGTTTTTTAACTTGGGCTTTGATACCACTTTTAACATCTCCAAATTTTTTTTTTATATACTTATCTTTGTGATTGATTATCACATTTCCCAATGACATCTCTGCGATGGTCATAGTGAATTTATCACATTTAGAGCCTTAGTTATAATTATCATGCTTAAACTTTTCCTCATAACAATCAACCTATCATTTAACCTCTCATTCACACCCTACATCTCCATATCCTTAGTCTCTCATTCTATAATGTAACCTTTTATGTTACTAATTGTTATTCTACTTAAATCCTCTAACCTATGGTTCGATGGAAACCATGTTCCAAACTATATGTTAACATAGATGTCTTTATATTAATCTAAATATAACCTATACTCCTTACTATCCTTACACATATATGTTTGGTTTCCATAAGGTAGGTTCTATGGTTTATGTGCTTCCACCATAGTTTCATTTTGAATTTATTTAATGTACCCCACCTAATGACTTGTCCCACGCATTGGTCTCCATGTGGCAACGTCACATGGCCTCACATGGCCCTCATGCACAATTCAAGGTTCCACATGTACGTTGGAGATTAACCTTAGAGGAATTAATGGTTGTGATGTATTGTTGAAAACCTAAGGGGTTTACCCTACATTCCTTTGCCTCATTTTGTCATTTCATTGTGCAATGTTTTGTTCATCTGGCTCTCTAAAGCTCTGCCTCCATAGTTGACCTGCACGCATGTTTTCAGAGCTATGCTCTTGATTTCTCCATCATTGTCATAGTTGGAGCTCTATCTCCATAACATGACTAACAACGATGTGTTTCATAGGTAATATGTGTGATTCCTCCACTGATATGGTGAGGGTTTTGGTTTAACTTGATACCCCGTTGAGCTATGCCTCCAATCCCTCACAGGTGACTGGTTGATGCATTTTTTTTTTTTTCATTTGAATTTTGTGGCCATTTTAATGTTTGTTTTCTAACAAGATCTGGTTTATTCGGTAGGAAGGATGCACAAATAATTTGACTAGCTATTCAACTTCTTTAAGGTAAACAAAGGTTATCCTTACCTCTAATGTATTTAGGATTTCTCATTTGTTGGTAGTTTGCTAATATGGGTTTTGTTTGCAGTTTGTAGAGGGATTCATTTGCCCTCTACACAATGACATTGAGCTACTTCCTCCACTTCTCTTCATGGCGACGACACTTCCTCAACATCCCAAACCCTCATTCATCACAGAAGAGGTAAGCCCCTTTCGAGTCCCTCTTTGGTTCACTACTAATTTTATGGGTTTTTGTAAATAGAAGCAATGGCATGTTTGTATTTTGATGTCATTTCCTACCCTCACCCCACATTTTTGGGTTTTAGGCATATAATAATTTATAGTTCTAATATTTGGCTTTTTGATACCCCTCTAACCAAAATGTGATTGGCTTGCTACATTTTGCATTCTCATATAATTACTCCCATGTTTTGTATGCAATTCCTGTATTTTGTATGAAATTCCTTTGTCCAGAAATCATTATTTTACTCCTGTCTGTCTTAATTTCAAGTTATTTTTCCATCAATTAAATATGTTTTGGTTTTATGAGGGTTCCCTCCTCGGTTCTTCCAGATTTGACACTATGGATTTGAGGTTTTTACTTTCAGTTCTAAATTTAGTCTTCGGTACTTTAATGGCCATGCTTCCATAGTTTAGTTTCGTATTTCTCATGTTTTTATATATATAGTCCCTTCTGTGTCATATTGATTTCACGCCATTGGAATGAATTGGCCCAGCGTGGCTCTGTATCACCTAGTCAGTGTGACTCTCAGGGTCAGCATGACTCGGTGTGATATGAGTCAGCATGAATATTTTCCTTAACTTGATTTTAGCATAACTCTATCATTTGAACTTTGTCTGTGTGCCCCCATGACTTAACTTGATATCAGTGTAAGGTTCATTATTGAATGGTTCAATGTATAACTTAGGTTCTCTATTGATTAATCCATATTTTTCGTTTTTTTCCTTTCAAGCACTTTGGTTATTATGCTTAACCGGAATTGGGGTTTTTGTTTTGAATATGATCTTTGTGGGTAGCCACAACAAGTCTCTACTATGCACATTGACTATGAATGAGATACTTGTATTTCCCACAATTTCTTATAGTTTCCCACTATTCAATTTATAAGGTGTTTATCTCTACCTCTTCGTTCATGATCTAGTAGCGTACTACACATATCATAGAAATTGTTCATCTTGTATATTCATAAGGTTGCATGGTATTATTTTAGGTCTGAATGAGGCCTATCCTCTATTCCTCAATCTAATTATTTAGTTTCCAGGTTGTAATTGTGTTCGGTATTAACTCAGTTTATGAATTTCACACCTGGAATTTCTGAGTTATATAATTGTTCGATTTATTCCTCTTTTCATGATATTGGCTCATATAACTTAGACCTCTATGAGCTATTACTTTTTTATATTTGTTTATAATTTCACATGGAAAATATTGGGTTTCTATCACTTGTACTATTCCTAATAGTTGCGTTAACAATGTGGAACTCCTCTTACCTTTATGTTGCATATGAAATATGTGTAATCCTATGTTGGGGTTCTGCCCCTTAAGGTAATACACAATCTCTTAATGTAGACCAAATTATCAGTCAACTCCATTTATTACTTACTGTTGCACATAATTTTTTATTTATAAATTCCTTAATTTCTGTATTGTTTTCAATTTATTTGTTGGGTTTTAATATTTGTAAATATCACCTAGGTTACTCCTGTTTCTCAAATCCGGACAAGTGATCTAGAAAACAGACATCCTCCCTTCTCAAGTTAGTCCAAATTATTCAATATTATCTAGTCCATGTTTATAATTTTCTGATATACATGTCAAAACAATATTAGTTACATCATTCTCCATCTGTATGTGAAGGTGAAAAGACAACCATGGAACAATATGCTTAGGTAAGTATTGTTCATGTATTGACATTATAATTACTTTTTATTAGTCAATTGCACAATTTTCTAATTATCATTTATTCTTTTGTAGGTATTCTCTTATAATATTTTTATTGAGTTGCATGCCTCAGCTGCCTCCTTTCCAGTGCATGCTTACAATTTTAGACTTTCTTTCTTAGGTCGGTTACCTGTTGTTCCATTATGGCTCTTCTGGCACGTAGTTTAGTCCACTACTTTTAGAGGTTATGCATCAAGGCCATGCTTGGTCTTTGACCATAATTTATATTGATGTAATTATTTCCCGGTTTCAGCTAGTCACACACACACACACACACACACACACACACACACACATATATATATATATATGACAGTTAGGTTCTCAATGATCTCTAAGATTTTTTGCACTTAGACAATTTTTTATTTCATATTTGGAATTCTGAGTTATCCTATTCATATAACTGCTTCAAATTTTCAGAGGAGAAATGTCTCTTCTAGTTTTCCATTATTTAATATACTTTCAGAATTTTCCATAATTCTTTTGTTTATATAATGTTGACCCACTTGGTGTTTTACTTGAAGAAAAATACAAGGAAAAGACCATCTAGCGGAGGTTATAAAGGAGGTTTTTAGTGTTATAAAATTGGCCAAAATTTTCAGAAAAACATTTTATACAACATCCGTTTATGGTTACAGAGGTTTTGGCAGAGCTTTTAAGGGAATTTCAGCACAACTAAAAAAAATGGGTGGTTGGAGGTTATTACGGATATTTTTTTTTATCGGTGTGCTACGAAGGTGTCAACACACCAGTATGTGTAATCTATAAGGTGGCCCAGGGCGGTCGAAGGTGCATGCACTGGGCCATCAAGGCATAAAACCGCATCGAGGTGCAGTGTTGGTGATACAACACATGGGGCCATTCTTATTAGTCTTAGGATTTGTGTGGTACCCATAGGTCATCTAAACGCACCAGTATGTCGATTTATAGAAACGCACTGGTGCGCAGTATCTGAAAAATGAACCATTTGTTGTAATTCAAAATGGTATTTATGCAGTGCCCATAGGTCGTACAAATGCCCTGGTGCGTAGACTCACATAAAAACCCCAGTGCATAGTATCTCACAACGAGATTAAAAATTGGTATTGGTATTTGCACGCTACATATAGGTCGTAGAAACGCACCAGTGCGTTGTATCATACAAATTCATCGGTGTACAGTAACTGACACGTACGTGTGTTCATTTTGTATTTTTTAGAAACATCGACCTGTGATAGTACAATTATTGTGATTTTTAAAAATTCATTATTCATCAAAAGTCAACACATATTATAAAAATATTCATATTAATTAAATTTTTATTAATGCATTTGAATGTGATGTTTGGATTGATTTTTTATATCATATCATAATTATTGTGATTTTTTAAAATTCATTATTCACCAAAAGTTGACACATGTCTTTTAACAATATTCATATGAATTAAATTTTTATTAGTGCATTTTAATGTGATGTTTGGATTAATTTGTTATATCATATCATCAAATTTCACATCTCTTCATTATAATATTTAATCATCCATAAATTTAATCAGTGGTGTTACATTTCATAGGGAGAATGGAGAACGCAATAGAATAAATTAAAACATATTATATATATATATATATATATATATATATATATATATATATATATATATATAATACAGTCTTTGTCATACAAAATGGGACAGTTATTGGTATCTCTTTATCTTTTAATTGGGACACTATGTCCATTAAATTAAACAAAATGTCTGATTTCACAGACAAATATTTCATAAAATAGAACGCCTTGCTTTGATATCCAAACATAGTTATCATCATTCTTCGCTTGAATTGTTGTCACTGCTAGAGCTACTTCCATGACTTGGGTTATTTTCAAGAATGTTTTGTTCACGATGTTGATTGTTATCTTGATATTATTCACCTTCCATATACAAACATAAAAATAAACTATCATGAGTGTATATACATTGGTGAGAATAATGAAAATTGAAACATTAAATAATATACATCAATAAATCGAAAATAAATGGCGTACCATACCAACAATTGACTCATGAGCTATACACATTCTTTCAAAACTATGTAGTATGCCATCTTTCAAGATTTTTTTTGTTTTATTAATTATAGATGGAGCTAAGTAAAACAAGATCGATAGATGCTTACAAATTCCACAATTAATTTATGATATGCCAACATATACTCACAACCCATATTTAACCCAATGTCAACCAATTTCTCTGATGGTTCTTGTTTGTATGTTAGCACCTGTTTGAAGACATTCAATGATGATTTTTGTAAAACAACTTAAAAAATACAAAAATGAAATCTAGTTAAGTTGTTATAAGGAGGTAACAATTACTCACAAACTTAGATATAAACACTTTTCTCCCTTGTCGTCATGTTTTATGCGCTGAATGGGTTCCATTTTCTTTTCTTTTCTGCAAGAAAATACTTGAAAATTAGTATTTAATGCTAAATTGTTTATTTATTGTACCTAATGATTGAAAAATTCAATGATTACATATTACATTTGAAGCACTTTGTTGCTGAGATGGCTCCTCCTGTGATGCAATTTTGTCCATTTCTTTGACCATATCCTTGTACACTTTTTTGGATATTCCTACTGGCATATTTCTGATATCATCTTGTTCATCTTTTGAAAGTTTCATAATCTTCGTGAAAATGTAACATGAAAATAAATTATTTAATTTTTATATTGATATATGAAAAGTGATATATATAAATGATATTTATAAATAATTCTATACAAACATTTAAAGGAATATTACTTTTTCATTCCTTCCTTTTTGTTGTTGTACGTGTTTGTTATTAAAATTCTGACATGTCTCATTGACAAATTGTCTGGAAACTCTTCCTGTAGTTTAGATAAATTTGGTTCTTGGAATCATTGGATTGATTTTTGTATTGTAAGTGGAAAGAACGTCTATACATTCGTTCCACTAGATCCCTTAAACTTTTGTAAAATTTTCCCCCTTTCGTTAACCTCCAGCATCACTCCAGATGAGCTAATGAGCAATTCATTTTCATTTGCATGTTCTATTTTTTCCTTTTCTTAGAACAACATTCATTTTATGAGTTGTTGGTCCCTGTAGAAAATTAAACAAATGTGAATTAACATATTTTTTTGACACATGTTATCTAATAATTTTAAGTATATTATTAATGAAAATTAAAAAAATAAATTCATATTGGATCGATAGCATTTTTTCATTCACCTGATTCATCCTTTTGCAATTTTTCCATCAAGCTTTAACACTCTTCTAGTCCTAGATCAAAAATAATCTTATCAAGCTTCGTCATTTTATGGCTCTTATTGATACAAAGTTAACAATACATATTAGTTAAACATACATATAGCTCAAAAATTATTTTTTTGTAAAGAATTTACATGCCTTTCTTGCTTTTCTTGATGTGTTATCAGTATTTTTGTTACTTGATATCTTTTCAACCATTTCTTTAAATCAATATGAAACCTGTACCATATCATTCATTAATATATTCTATAAATAAATTGTTAACTTTTCAAGTAAAAAAAAAAATTCAAGAAACTAGTGCGCCATTCATGGTGTATGTGCTGACGTCGGTGCGTGGGTGTCTTATAAAGGAACCGCACAAACAATATAATAGAATGTATGATGCTCTATGTCAATAAGAGGCACCGGTGCGTTACATGTTAACCACCGCACCAATTAGCACAGAGAAAATAATAAAAATTGTCTAGTGTTAGTGTTTATAGCATAAACACCCCATGTAAACAAGGGACCACCATACAGTGCTCTTTGTCAACTAGGAGACCCAGTGTGGTGCGTTATATGTTACGTGGTGCATCGATTAACACAATAAATTTTTTTTTGTGAAACAATATGTTTGTGGTGCGCCATAATCAAATAGTGCATTGGTGCCTTTTTTTACATATGGCGCACTAATTAAAAATATATATATATTCAAATTTTTTATCACAGTACTTTAATGGTGCGCTAGGATAATACAGCGCACCGGTGCGCTAGGTTATGCAGGGCACACAGATAAAAATTCACAGAAGGGCCAAAATGGATTGGGATCCGACTATGTAAGTCATCTCATGGGTTGGATGACTTAGGCCTATATATAGAAATATAAAAACCCTATAAATCTAAAACGAAAAGCCCTAATTATGAAATCACAAAAACGGGGAGAAGAAAGGGCAGAAACAAAAGGAATGTAGGGTTTAGGGTAAAAATGGATTTTATTTATTTATTTATTTTTCGAAAATGAAAAAGAAATTGAATTTTTGTTCTTACTGCGTATAAAAAACTGTAGAAAAAGTAAAAAATACAATAAACTTTAATCATGAGATCGTTTGAAATTCTATGCTATATGGTTTGAATCACCATAGGTTTGGAATTCTGATTGTCTGAATACTTCTGTTCTAACGTATTTCGCTATTCCATAGTGCTCCCTTGCTCTATTGCTCCAGGTATGTCTCCCGCAAATCTCTGGCTGAATGGTTTTGCAAAAATAATGAAATAATAAAAAAAAATTAGTATTTAAAGAATTGTTTTATCAAATTAGATTTTCAAAAATATTTTTCTCCCCATTTTCAGTTTACCGCTTTTTTTTTCACTTAAATAAATAGTGTTGTGTTTTTTTATTTGCAGCTATTTGTCACTAGTGCGTCACTTAATATCACCACACTGGTGGATCTGTTTAATTCACGGCACTGGTGCGAATTAACGAAAATTCACTTGTGCGGTGATATGTATATTAGCACCTATAACAAGAAGTCCATTTTTAATTCACTGAAATTACTTTTAGTTATGTGCACCAAAATTTATTGTTGATTCTGCTCAAATGCAGGGATAAAATATCATGATTATATCGAATGGAAAATTATTCAAAATCCATCTCATTCCATAATATTTCTCAAATTCCATCGTGGAGTTCTCCCTATCCATCTCGAGATCACATAATATTTACTTCATATTTTATTTATATTTTCATTAGCTAATTGAATTTATGTTTTTTATCCATGTCAATCATGCACAACTTAATTAAATTTATAAGGTATACAAATTTTCAGGTTCACCGAGATTCACAATCGAGTTCAGATGCACAAAATATTCAAACGTTAGATCCAAAACGTCAGAAGCTCTTATCAGGAGTAGCATACCGCAAGGTGCATTTGGTAGATGAAAATGGACAGCCGCTTCACCCTGCCAATTGTAACAATATTGCATCTTCTAGCCACAATCATGGAACATTAATGATAGTAATAATTATAATTTTTTGGTATATTGGTTAATGTAATTATTTCAACGTCAAACCAATTAATCATGCAATATTTTCAACGTGGTTACTAATTGATATCATATATTTTTTACTAATCATGTTCAAATATTTTTTTTAAAATTATTCAGATTCTAGTGATGATGAGCTACCTATCTACCATACTTCGTTTCACCCCACGACAATTTCAAATTGAGAGAAGACTGAATTAAGAGAAAAAATCGGAGAGGAACAATACCAAGAATGGTTGAATCAACCACCGATTCAATTCCCACTACATCCAGATTCACCAATTAGGAATGACTACAACAATATTAGTTCTTCATAAGCTAGCAATGGGAGCAATCAAATAGAGGTTGGTATGGATGATTACTTATGGGATACGATTTCCATGGAGATAATGTTGTTAGATGCATTCCAAAACGATGCTCAGCTAGGGGATGATGCTCATATCGTTGACATCTTTTTCAAAAGCCTTAAATTTTCTTCCACCACCCCTCTCTTTGGACCTGGTGGTCAGTCAAATTCTACCTAGTTGGGGACAGAAATTTTACTGTACAACTTGAAAGCAAATTTTGGCTTGTCGAATGCTTGTTTCTAGGAAATTTTGAGGTAAGTTACCATAAATTCCTCTCATATATAAATTTGAGAAATATAATCAGTATAATACAATGAACATTACAAATGGTAAATTTTATGAATGTTAATAATTATATCGCCATTAATGTACATTTATTAACATATTTTTCCATGATCACCAACTACAGGTTATTCAAAGATAAGGTTCTTCCGAGTGATAATATCTTGCCCGATAGCTATGAAGACGCAAAGAAATTGTTGAAAATGTTGGTTTTTGAGTACATATCATATCATGCATGTCCAAATGATTGTATTCTATATAGAGGAGAATATGCAGACAAAGAGACATGTCCGAAATGTGGGCATGAAAAGTATGATAAATAAAAAAATAAGGGTAAATCATGTACTGGTCCTCCTTTTAAGATATTGAGGCACATGCCTATAATCCCAAGGATTTAAGGGCTCTTTCGTTACAAATGATTAGCTATGTTTCAGGGATGGCATGACTCGCATACAAGTGAGTTGGGATTTATGTGAATCCCTACTGATTCAATAGCCATGGAGCATATAGAGGATACATGGCCCAAAATATTCAAGGATTAAGTACGAAGTCTACGACTTAGCGTAGCCATGGATGGCATCAACCCATATTCCCTCCAGAACACCAACTATTCTATTTAGCCTATAGTAGTGATCAATAACAATATCCCCCCATGGTTGTCTATGAAGAGTGAACATCTTATGTTGGCTCTCATAGTACTTGGTATTAGACAAGTGAAGAATATCGATGTCTACTTACAACCACTAGTAGATGAATTGAAGGAATTATGGGATGGGATAAATGTATACGATGTATCAAGACCCATCACAACAGAGAGGAGTTTTATGTTGTATGGCATATGTGCTTACACAACACATGATTATCCAGGCTTAGGAGTTTTCTCTGGCTAATTACATGTTTAATTTATTGATTTGTTTATACATGTAACAATATTATTTCACATATTAGTTATTTAATTCGTTCTAATTGTTATGATCTTCATGATATTCTTTATCACGCCATGCATATTAATTGTATACAATAATCTCGCAGGTCTTGTAACAAAAGGGAATTTTGGATGTAAATCTTTTGGACCTTCTCTGAAAGCTAGATGCTCCAAGGACCTACGATAGCCAGTGTGTGATTTCTCCAAGGTATTCATCCCAGCATAACACCGTTGTAGAAGAGTAGCATTTGCTTTCAATGGTAAAAAATAGAGAACCCAAAGACCTCCAATAATGACACCAGCTGAATGGCTTGGAGCATATGAGAGAGAGAAGGAGAATGAGTTCATAGAAATGTTTGATTCAAATGGGGAGCATATGTTCGATGATACAGAATTCTTCGACACCTATTTTGAGAAATTTCCCATTGGGATGAAAAGGAAATCTATATTTTATGACCTCCCATATTGGCAGCATATTAAGGTTACCCACTTATTAGATCCGATGCATATATTTAAAAATGTTTCTTCTTCTTTATGGAGGCACATATAAGCAAAAAAAAGTGACACATTGGTTGTTAGGAAAGATCTTATTACTTCAAAAACAAAAATGAAACATTGGCCAAGATGATTAGAAAGTACGGGATCAGAGGCAGGCAGTGGTTCCTCTAATTCATGGTTTTTCAAAGAAGGTGATGTCGAATGGATTTTAATAAAAAATGATATTTATTTCGCAAAGGAAGTTATAATGGGTGTGAGGGTGCCAACTTCATACGGGTCTTCACTACGGCGTTGCTTCACCGTGAATGGTCATTTGTCGGGGTTGAAATCGCATGACCATTTGAAACTTCTAAGAGTACGTATAATGTCAAAAGCATGATTTTATTATTTTTTATATTAATAAATTTTATTCCATTCGGGGATCATAAAAGATAACTAATTTTGTATATTATTGTACGTGTTTATGACTTTGCAGTGTCATTATCCTTTGTTCGTGCATGGGTGTGTGAGACATGAATTCCCTCAAGACCTAGGATGTGCCATATCTAAATTATCTTCATTTGTACATTGGGTCACGTCAAAGGAGATTCATTTGGCTAGCATTCCATGGTGGCATCAAGAGATAGTTGAGATTGTTTGTATGTTTGAAAAGGAACTTCTGACAAGGTTCATGGACTTACAGGTTCATCTTCTAATCCACCTAGTAGATGAGGTTGAATTAGTTGAGGTGGTTTCTTGTCGTTGGATGTTGTTCTTAGAGAGGTACATGAAGAAATTGAAAGGTTTTGTTCGAAAAAGGGAAAAACCTGAGGGGTCTATGGTATAGGGGTACATATCGTACGAGTCTTTATATTAAGCTAGTGATTACATCAAGCAGACCAAAAATAGACTAGGTCTGGTGATTTGGGACGATGAAAGGGATGAAGACAAAAGAGAAGGGGAGTTGCTCCAAACGAGTGGAAAAAAGTGCTTGATAAAGAGAAAGCGACTTATAATTTTTCAAATTTACAAAAAGTAAATATTCATGTTGAACTTCAATATAATGTATATTTTGATCTCTAAGTACTATATAACATAGGTTTGATTTCATCAGCGAATGAAGAAATTGAAGCAATCAATAAATTCATTCTTTACAATTATGAAGTGACACAACTGTGGGTCGCATTGTATGAACAAAATAGGATGAAATGGGATAGTGATAGGAAATAATTCATATGGTTGAATGGTAAAAGTGTGCCTTATCCCGATCATGTAAAAGAAAATATGCCAAAAATATGCCCCAACAGTTGGGTTTCTGACCAAGTTAGAGAGAAATAAGGTGCAACCGGTCGTTACCTGCGTGCTGAAGAGGATGCGCTAAATGTAGGGATTGGGTGAAGTGACTCGGTAATAATCTATTTAATTTATATGTAAATTTGAAAGTTATGAGACATCTATATTTCATATTTTAATTGTTGGGTTATTATAAGACACATGACACTATGTTATTTTTAACTTTTTTATAATAGGTGCATTTGTTCCCATCTATGTGGGCATATGGACACCATTTTCTCATATAAAATGTCAATGTTGGAAACATCACACAAGACTGTGGAGTGGAAGTCGAGTTCGATTAATCTAGTCAATCTAGCCACCGTGATCAAAACTTGGTATGAGGGACATTAGGTTACATCAGAAAGATACAAGAGATCATTGAAGTGGATTTCTCTTCTTTCCAATGTTTTATTTTTAGGTGCAAGTGGTGGGACACCTTTTATCATAATAATGTAAAGGAATATCACGATAGTAGGCTGATATCTATCAACTCTAGAAAGATGTGGGATGAAGCTAAGGAGCCCTATGTTTTCCACAAACAATGCAACCAGGTGTTTTTTACCCAGATGTGTTGGATAGGGATTGGTGGTTCGTATTGAGACACGACCCTAGATCAAAACATATTTTTGAGAATAATAGCGTTATCATGCCATGCGAGCTGGAAGATAATGAGGGTGATCATGAAATCCGAGAGTGATATGGTACATGTGTTATTTCAACAATATTTATACTTTTTAAAATGGATTTTTCGGAGCATTATAATATGTATTTTGAATTAATTGGTAAGTTGCATTGTGCTAATGTTAAAATAATAATTCACATGATACTTTGCAATTATTTTGATCTCAAAAACAATGGCATAGTATATAAAGTTCCCTTTTTTGTACGTAAGATCATAATAAAATAATGATAATTATAAAAGACATGAATTTATTTGCATTATTTCTAAACTTTATTATGTTACAATAATTCATATTATTCTAGATTTATTATTTTACAATTATTTAAAATTTTACAAATTTACAAATTTAAAAACTTTAAGAAAATCATTTCACATTAATACAGTTAAAATTTTACAAAAATTTTACATACAATTACAATTAAATTTACAATTACAATTTTACAATTTCACATGCAATTACAATTACAATTTTAGAATCTTACATACAATTACAATTACAATTATAATTTTATAATTTCACGTACAATTACAATTTTAGAATTTTACATATATACAATTACAAATTTAAAATTTACATATATACCATTACAATTACAATTTTAGAATTTTACATACAATTACAATTACAATTACAATATTACAAATTTACATATTTACAATTACAATTAAAATTACAATTTCAATCATTTCACAATAAATTAAATATTACAATTATAATTAAAATTTTACAAATATTTTACATACAATTACAATTAATACAAATACAATTACAATTTTAGAATTTTACATACAATTAGAATTAGAAATATTACAATTTTATAATATCATGATCGTTTAATATTAAATTAATTAATAAACATCATATTCGTGATAACCATCGTACAAACATCATGTTTGACTAAAAATCACATTCAAATTCGCTAACATCATCATGATCATGATCATCTAACAAAACACAATCAACATTATATAACATCATCAGAACACAAACATAAATATACATCCCATGTCAAATAACTGATATCACATACACATCTATCTGCAAGCTGCACATTAAATGAACATATCTAAAATGACTTGATAATATACACATCATGATGATCACCAACATGTAAATTAAGTACAACTGCAACATGAACATAAAATACATGGACCATATATATATATAACTCAATAATGTCAAAAATATACAACTGCAATATAAATGTCATGGATCGACTGGTGGTACATCATCAATAGCAGTACTAGTAGAGGCCTCCTCAGTCAATGGTGCAGCCTCGATAAGCTCATGTTGATCATCATGTGCTTGCTGATTTGGATCAACAATTTTTAAGATAGGTGTAGTAATTAGTTTTTATTTCAAACTTCACACCCTTTTTCTGCAAAGAGGAAATAGGTTAAGCCAATGCAGAAAATCCTTCTACAAATCTGCGATAATATCTGTCAATACCCATGATAGAACGTATTGATGGTACATATGTGGGTACACGCCAATTTGGAATTTCTTGTACCTTTTCTGGATCTACCAACAAAACTTCCTTGGAAATAACATGTACCAGATATTGAATCTTGGGTTTTTAAAACTCACACTTGCTGAGTTTTGCATATAATTGGTGTTCTCTGAGTGCGTGAAGTACTATTCAAAGATGTTCTTGGTGTTCTTATTTGTTCTTAGAGTATACCATACTATCATTTGTGAAGACTAGCACAAACTTATCTAGATGTTTGCGTAGAACATGATTCATCAGGCACTTGAAAGTATCACGGGCATTTGTGAGTCCAAAGGGTAGAAATAAGAACTCGTAATTTCCATACTGAGTTTGGAAAGTTTTTTCGTGTATGTCTTCATCTTTGATTTGAAGCTGGTGATAACCAGTTCTCAAGTCAATTTTTGAGAATACAGTTTCCCCCCTTACTTGATCAAAAAAATCATCTATTCGTGGAAGGGGGTACCGATTCTTGATGGTTAACTTATTTAAATATCTATAGTCTATGCACATATTGAGGGTTCCATCCTTCTTCTTGACAAATAAAACTAGTGCTCCCCATGGAGACACACTTGGTAAGATATATCCCTTGTTTAGTAGTTCCTACAACTGAAGTTTTAGCTCTAACTATTGAGGAGTGTTCATTCTATATGGGGCTCAGGAAACTGGGACGACTCTTGGTACCAGCTCAATAGAGAAATCAATATCTCTCAGAGGGGGAAGTTGAAGAATTTCTTCACGAAATACATCCTGGAAATCCTTAATCACTGGTAAATTTTCTATTGTTTCATTTTGTTCTTGTTGTTCCAAATATTCAATTTGGACAACACACATTGGAAAACCCTTCCTTGTTGTCTACGTCAATTGTAGTGCATAAATTTTCCTAACAGAAACAGTTTTTGGTTTCCCTCTTACCACCACTGACTTTCCTAGAGCATTAGTACAATTAACTATTTTTTCCAAACAATCTACTATTGCTTTCTGTTGTTCCAGCCGAACAATACCAACTAGGAGGTCATAATATTCTAAGGGAAGGATATTCATATTTAAATATGTGATGTACCCATTTACGTTTACAGGATACTTGTAAAATTTATGGGTGACCTTTCATTTGGTTCCTGTAGCCAACTGCACCATCCAAGAGTGATACAATTTTTCTTTCTGCAATTTACATTTTTCCAAGACTAATATAACTTAAACTAGCTCCAGGATCAATTAAAACAGACATAGGTTGGTCGGAAATGATACCTTCAATTTCAATCATAGTTCATTGATGTTCAGCCTGTAAGTATTTTAATGCATCACTGATTTGGGGAATTTCTTGGGCCACATCATTCACTGTGGTTGCCTCCCATACTTCTTGAATGTTCTAAATAACACTAGTGTTGTGTGGCCAATCCCACAACATGTGAGTCTCACCGCATCCGTAACATTTCAAAGGTTCCTTGGTTTTTACCACAGTATCTCGCTTGTTGTTCCCTTACATATGCATGCAACCTATGTGAGAATGGGTTATCTAATTTTTGACACCTTTATTGAGCCTTTTTCGTTGGTGATTTCTTCTGAAATTATTCAAATAAGCTGGTATGTTTATTTGTGAACTTGCTTTAGCCTTCCGATTTTCCTTATTCTTCTAATTTTTCAACTGATCATTCCTACCTTTAAATTGTTGGTAGCATATTCGTGCCTTCTGAACAACTTCATCCATAGTCTTTGGATTTTCAAACTCAATTCTTTATTTATATATAGTGGGTAAGAAGCTTAGAAATAGTTGTACCTTATTTTTTTCTTCTCTTATATATAGTGTGTAACGAAGTAAATTTTTGAAATTCATCATAAATTCCTCAATGGTGAGTTGTCCCAGCATTAGCTCATGAAATTCCTTTTCTCTATCATCATAATATCTCTCACTGAGGTATCGAGATTTAATCTTCTCCAAAAATTCTTCCCATGAAACAATCTTTTCATCCAACAAGTGTATGCTTTTGGTCTCTTCCCACCAACGTGTGGCTTTACCTTGCAATTGGAAAAATGATAGCCTTTCTTTCAAATTACTTCTATACTCATATACTTGAAATTATTTTACCATTTTCAAGGGTTAGGATTCTGCATCCTTTTCCTTCTCTCCGTAAAATGTTGGAGGCCTCATCTTGTGGAACTCCCCCTGAAACTCCTTATTATTTTTGGATTTAGATTTTGCTTTACCAGACCCTTCCCCAGTATTAGACCTATCTGAGTTGGGTTATGTTTCATTTCTTTTATTTTCTTGGTATCCCTCTTGATGACTCGATCTAGAGGTTAATTCTATTATCAACCTGTCTTATTCGTTACTTGCTTGCAGCAAATGTTCATTGCTAGTTCTTAGCTGAACCATTTCCTGCCGCAAATTTTTTATCATTTCCAGCATCTGGGTATTTGGATTTGGTGGAGAATCACCATCCCCCAGTTCCACATATAACTCTTATCTGTCATAAATGACAACAGCTAAAAGTATATATGTAATTTATATCTGATGCACAGAAAAAAATTAACATTCATAAAACATAATATGTAGCTCATTCATAATTTTCTAATTATAATTAAATTTTTTCCAGCAAAGTTTTCATTTGTTGGGATGCATAAGCCTAGTTTTTTAACTTGGGTTCTGATACCACTTTTAACATATCCAAACATTTTTTTATATACTTATCTTTGTGATTGATTATCACATTTCCCAATGACATCTCTGCGATGGTCATAGTGAATTTACCACATTTAGAGCCTTAGTTATAATTATCATGCTTAAAGTTTTCCTCATAACAATCAACCTATCACTTAACCTCTCATTCACACCCTACATCTCCATATCCTTAGCCTCTCATTCTATAATGTGACCTTCTACGTTACTAATTGTTATTCTACTTAAATCCTCTAACCTATGGTTTGATGGAAACCATGTTCCAAACCATATGTTAACATAGATGTCTTTATATTAATCTAAATATAACCTATAATCCTTACTATCCTTACACATTTATGTTTGGTTTCGATAAGGTAGGTTCTATGGTTTATGTGCTTCTACCATAGCTTCATTTTGAATTTATTTAATGTACCCCACCGAATGACTTGTCCCACGCATTGGTCTCCATGTGGCAACGTCACATGGCCTCACATGGCCCTCATGCACAATTCAAGGTTCCACATGTATGTTGTAGATTAACCTTAGAGGAATTGATGGTTGTGATGTATTGTTGAAACCCTAAGGGGTTTACCCTACCTTCCTTTGCCTCATTTTGTCATTTCATTGTGAAAATTTTTTGGTCATCTGGCTCTCTAAAGCTCTTCCTCCATAGTTGACCTGCATGCATGTTTTCAGAGCTCTGCTCTTGATTTCTCCATCATTATCATATTTGGAGCTCTATCTCCATAACACGACTAAAAACGATGTGTTTCATAGGTAATATGTGTGATTCCTCCACTGATATGGTGAGGGTTTTGGTTTAACTTGATTCTTTAGTTGAGCTATGCCTCCAAGCCCTTGCAGGTGACTGGTTGATGCGTTTTTTTTTTTCATTTGAATTTTGTGGCCATTTTAATGTTTTTTTTCTAACAAGATCTAGTTGATTCAGTAGGAAGGATGCACAAAGAATTTTACTAGCTATTCAACTTCTTTAAGGTAAACAAAAGGTATCCTTACCTCTAATGTATTTAGGATTTCTCATTTGTTTGCAGTTTGCTAATATGGGTTTTGTTTGCAGTTTGTAGAGGGATTCCTCTGCCCTCTACACAAGGACGTTGAGCTACTTCCTCCACTTCGCTTCGTGGCGACGACACTTCCTCAACAACCCACACCCTCATTCATCACATAAGAGGTAAGCCCCTTTCGAGTCCCTCTTTGGTTCACTACTAATTTTATGGGTTTTTGTAAATAGAAGCAATGGCATGTTTGTATTTTGATGTCATTTCCTACCCTTACCCCACATTTTTGGGTTTTAGGCATATAATAAATTATCGTTCTAATATTTGGCTTTTTGATACCCCTCTAACCAAAATGTGATTGGCTTGCTGCATTTTGCATTCTCATATAATGACTCCCATGTTTTGTATGCAGTTCCTTTGTCCAGAAATCATTATTTTACTATTGTGTGTGTTAATTTCAAGTTATTTTTCCATCAATTAAATATGTTTTGGTTTTATGAGGGTTTCCTCCTCAGTTCTTCCAGATTTGACACTATGGATTTGAGGTTTTTACTTTCAGTTCTAAATTTAGATTTCAGTACTTTAATGGCCATGCTTCCATAGTTTAGTTTCGTATTTCTCATGTTTTTATATATATAGTCCCTTCTGTGTCAGATTGATTTCACGCCATTGGAATGACTTGGCCCAGTGTGGCTCTGTATCACCTAGTCAGTGTGACTCTTGGGGTCAGCATGACTTGGTGTGATATGAGTCAGCATGAATTTTTGCCTTAACTTGATTTTATCATAACTCTATCATTTGAACTTTGTCTGCATGCCCCCATGACTTAAGTTGATATCAGTGTAAGGTTAATTACTGAATGGTTCAATGTATAACTTAGGTTCTCTATTGATTAATCCATATTTTTTGTTTGTTTCCATTCAAGCACTTTGGTTATTATGCTTACCTGGAATTGTGGTTTTTGTTTTGAATATGATCTTTGTGGGTAGCCACAACAAGTCTCTGCTATGCACATTGACTATGACTGAGATACTTGTATTTCCCACAATTTCTTATAGTTTCCCACTATTCAATTTATAAGGTGTTTATCTCTACCTCTTTGTTCATGATCTAGTAGCGTACTACACATATCATAGAAATTGTTCATCTTGTATATTCATAAGGTTGAATGGTATTATTTTAGGTCTGCATGAGTCCTATCCTCTATTCCTCCATTTAATTATTTAGTTTCCAGGTTGTAATTGTGTTCGGTATTAACTCAGTTTCTGACTTTCACACCTGGAAATTTCTGAGTTATATAATTGTTCGATTTATTATTCTGTTCATGATATTGGCTCATATAACTTAGACCTCTATGAGCTATTACTTTTTATATATTTTTTATAATTTCACATGGAAAATATTGGGTTTCTATCACTTGTACTATTCCTAATAGTTGCGTTAACAATGTGGAACTCCTCTTACCTTTATGTTCCGTATGAAATATGTGTAATCCTGTGCTGGGGTTCTACCCCTTAAGGTAATACGCAATCTCTTAATGTAGACCAAATTATCAGTCAACTCCATTTATTACTTACTGTTGCACATAATTTTTAATTTATAAATTCCTTAATTTATATATTGTTTTCAATTTATTTGCTGGGTTTTAATATTTGTGAATATCACTTAGGTTACTCCTGTTTCTCAAATCCAGACAAGTGATCCAAAAAACAGACATCCTCCCTTCTTCAAGTTAGTCTTAATTATTCAATATTATCTAGTCCATGTTTATAATTTTCTGATATACATGTTGAAACAATATTAGTTACATCATTCTCCATCTGTATGTGAAGGTGAAAAGACAACCATGGAACAATATGCTTAGGTAAGTAGTCTTCATGTATTGACAATGTAATTACTTTTGATTAGTCAATTGCACAATTTTCTAATTATCATTTATTCTTTTGTAGGTATTCTCTTATAATATTTTTATTAACTTGCATGCCTTAGCTTCCTCCTTTCCAGTGCATGCTTACAATTTTAGACTTTCTTTCTCAGGTCGTTTACCTGTTGTTCCATTATGGCTCTTCTAGCACTTAGTTTATTCCACTACTTTTAGAGGTTATGCATCAAGGCCATGCTTGGTCTTTGACCCCAATTTATATTGATGTAATTATTTCTTAGTTTCAACTAGTCACACACACACACACACACATATATATATGACAGCTAGGTTCTCAATGATATCTAAGATTTGTTGTACTTAGACAATTTTTTATTTCATATTTGGAATTCTGAGTTAACCTATTCATATAACTGCTTCAAATTTTCAAAGGAGAAATGCCTCTTCTAGTTTTCCATTATTTAATATACTTTCAAAATTTTCCAGAATTATTTTTTTTATATAATGTTCACCCACTTGGTGTTTTACTAGAAGAAAAATACAAGGAAAAGACCCTCTAGCGGAGGTTATAAAGGAGGTTTTTAGTGTTATAAAATTGGCCAAAATTTTCAGAAAAACATTTTTCTACAACATCCGTTTCTGGTTACAGAGGTTTTGGCAGAGCTTTTAACGAAATTTCAACACACCTAAAAAATCTGGGCGATCGGAGGTTATTACGGATATTTTTTTCATTGGTGCGTTACGAGGGTGTCAACGCACCGATGCGTGTCATCTAGAAGGTGGCCCGAGGTAGTCAAAGGTGCATGCATCGGGCCATCAAGGTATAAAACCGCACCGGGGCGCAGTGTTGTTGATACAACGCACGGGGTCGTTCTAATTGGTCTTGGGATTTGTACGATTCCCATAGGTCGTCTAAACACTCCAGTACGTCGAGTTATTGAAATGCACTGGTGCACAGTGTCCGAAAAACACACCGTTTGTTGTAATTTGTATTAGTATTTGTGCAGTTCCCATAGGTCGTACAAATTCCCCAGTGCGTAGACTCACATAAACGCACAGGTGCGCAGTATCTCACAAACGCACCGATATTAAAAAATGGTATTGGTATTTGTGCGGTGCATATAGGTCATAGAAACACACCGGTGCACTGTATCATACAAACGCACCGATGTACAGTAACTGACACGCATCGGTGTTCTTTTTGTATTTTTTAGTAACCTCGACCCGTGACAGTGCAATTATTGTGATTTTTAAAATTCATTATTCATCAAAAGTCGACACATCTTATAACAGTATTCATATTAATTAAATTTTTATTAATGCATTTGAATGTGATGTTTGGATTGATTTTTTTATATCATATCATAATTATTGTGATTTTTTTAAATTCATTATTCACCAAAAGATGACACATATCTTTTAACATTATTCATATGAATTAAATTTTTATTAATGCATTCGAATGTGATTTTTGGATTAATTTGTTATATCATATCATCAAATTTCACATCTCTTCATTATAATATTTAATCATCCATAAATTTAATCAGTGGTGTTACATTTCATAGGGAGAATGGAGAACACAATAGAATAAATTAAAACATATATATATATATATATATATATATATATATATATATATATATATATATATATAATACAGTCTTTGTCATACAAAATGGGACAGTTATTGGTATCCCTTTATCTTTCAATTGGGACACTATGTCCATTACATTAAACAAAATGTCTGATTTCACAGACAAATATTTCATAAAATAGAACGCCTTGCTTTGATATCCAAACATAGTTATCATCATTCTTCGCTTGAATTGTTGTCACTGCTAGAGCTACTTCCATGACTTGGGTTATTTTCAGGAATGTTTTGTTCATGATGTTGATTGTTATCTTGATATTCTTCACCTTCCATATACAAACATAAAAATAAACTATCATGAGTGTATATACATTGGTGAGAATAATGAAAATTGAAATATTATATAATATACATCAATGTAAATCGAAAAGAAATGGCGTACCATAACAACAGTTGACTCATGAACTATGCACATTCTTTCAAAACTATGTAGTATGCCATCTTTCAAGATTTTGTTTGTTTTATTAATTATATATGGGACTAAGTAAAACAAGATCAATAGATGCTTACAAATTCCACAATTAATTTATGATATGCCAACATATACTTACAACCCATATTTAACCCAATGTCAATCAATTCGTTTGATGGTTCTTGTTTGTTTGTTAGCACCTGTTTGAAGACATTCAATGATGATTTTTGTAAAACAACTTGAAAAATACAAAGATGAAATCTAGTTATGTTGTTATAAGGAGGTAACAATTAGTCACAAACTTAGATATCAACACTTTTCTCCCTTGTCGTCATGTTTTATGCACTGAATGGGTTCCATTTTCTTTTCTTTTCTGCAAGAAAATACTTGAAAATTAATATTTAATGCTAAATTGTTTATTTATTGTACCTAATGATCGAAAAATTCAATGATTACATATTACATTTGAAGCACTTTGTTGCTGAGATGGCTCCTCCTGTGATGCAATTTTGTCCATTTCTTTGACCATATCCTTTTACACTTTTTTGTATATTACTACTAGCATATTTCTGATATCATCTCGTTCATCTTTTGAAATTTTCATAATCTTTGTGAAAATGTAACATGAAAATAAATTATTTAATTTTATATTGATATATGAAAATTAAATATAAGAAAATTGATATATATATATAAATGATATTTATAAATAATTCTATACAAACATTTAAAGGAATATTACTTTTTCATTCCTTCCTTTTTTTTTTGTACGTTTTTGCTATTAAAGGTCTGACATGTCTCATTGACAAATTGTCTGGAAACTCTTCCTGTAGTTTAGATAAATTTGGTTCTTGGAATCATTGGATTGATTTTTGTATTGTAAGTGGAAAGAACGTCTATACATTCGTTCCACTAGATCCCTCAAACTTTTGTAAAATTTTTCCCCCTTTCGTTAACCTCCAACACCACTCCAGATGAGCTAAGGAGCAATTCATTTTCATTTGCATGTTCTATTTTTTCCTTTTCTTAGAACAAAATTCCTTTTCTGAGTTGTTGGTCCCTGTAGAACATTAAATATATGTGAATTAATATATTTTTTTACACATGTTATCTAACAATTTTAAGTATATTATTAATGAAAATTAAAAAAATAAATTCATATTGGCTCGATAGCATTTTTTCGTTCACCTGATTCATCCTTTTGCAGTTTTTCCATCAAGCTTTAACGCTCTTCTGGTCCTAGATCAAAAATAATCTTATCAAGCTTCATCATTTTGTGGCTCTGATTGATACAAAGTTAACAATACATATTAGTTAAACATACATATAGTTCAAAAATAATTTTTTTGTAAAGAATTTACCAAGAACATGCCTTTCTTTCTTTTCTTGATGTGTTATCAGTATTTTTGTTACTTGATCTCTTGTCAACCATTTATTTATCAATATGAAACCTGTACCATATCATTCATTAATATATTCTATAAATAAATTGTTAACTTTTCAAGTAAAAAAAAAATTCAAGAAACCAGTGTGTCATTCATGGTGTATGCGCTGATGTCGGTGCTTGGGTTTCTTATAAAGGCACCGAACAAATAGTATAATATAATGTATGATGCTCTTTGTCAACAAGAAGCACCGGTGCGTTACATGTTAAGCACCACACCTATTAACACAGAGAAAATAATAAAAATCGTCTAGTGTTAGTTTTTATAGCATAAATGCCCCACACAAACAAGGGACCACCATACGGTGCTCTCTGTCAACTAGAAGACCGAGTGTGGTGCGTTATATGTTACGTGGTGCATAAATTAACACAATAAAACATTTTTTTGTGAAACAATATGTTGGTTCGCCATAATGAAATAGTGCATTGGTGCCCTATTTTACATATGGCGCACTAATTAAAATATATATATTTTTAAATTTTTTATCACAGTACTTTCACGGTGTGCTAGGATAATATAGCGCACCGGTGCGCTAGGATAATACAATGCACCGGTGCGCTAGGTTATGCAGGGCACACAGATAAAAATTCACAGAAGTGCCGAAATGGATTGGGATCCGACTATGCAAGTCGTCTCATGGGTTGGATATCTTAGGCCTCTATATAGAAATATAAAAACCCTCTAAAACTGAAACGAAAAGCCCTAATTCTGAAATCACAGAAACGGGGAGAAGAAAGGGAAGAAACAAAAGGAATGTAGGGTGTAGGGTAAAAATGGATTTTTTTATTTATTTTGTTTTTGAAAATGAAAAATAAAATGAAATTGTTTTCTTACTGCGTATAAAAAACTGTAGAAAAAGTAAAAAATATAATAAACTTTAATCATGAGATCGTTTGAAATTCTATGCTATAGGGTTTGAATCACCATAGGTTTGGAATTCTGATTGTCTGAATACTTCTGTTCTAACGTATTTTGCTATTCCATAGTGCTCCCTTGCTCTATTGCTCCAGGTATGTCTCCTGCAAATCTCTGGCTGAATTTTTTGCAAAAATAATGAAATAATGAAAAGTTTTTAGTATTTAAAGAATTGTTTTATCAAATTAGATTTTTGAAAATATTTTTCTCCCCATTTTCAATTTATCGCTTTTTTTTCACTTAAAGAAATAGTGTTGTCTTTTTTTATTTGCAGCTATTTGTCGCCACTGCGTCACTTAATATCACCGCACTGGTGCGTCTGTTTATTTCACGGCACTGGTGTGAATTAACGAAAATTCACTAGTGTGGTGATCTGTATATTAGCATCTATAACAAGAAGTCCATTTTTAATTCACTGAAATTACTTTTAGTTGTGTACACCAAAATTTATTGTTGATTCTGCTCAAATGCAGGGAGAAAATATCATGATTATATCGAATGGAAAATTATTAAAAATCCATCTCATTCCATAATACTTCTCTAATTCCATCATGGAGTTCTCCCTATCCATCTCTAGATCACGTAATATTTACTTCATATTTTATTTATATTTTCATTAGCTAATTGAATTTATGTTTTTTATCCATGTCAATCATGGACAACTTAATTAAATTTATAAGGTATACAAATTTGCAGGTTCAACGAGATCCAGAATCGAGTTCAGATGCACAAAATATTCGAACGTTAGGTCAAAAACGTCAGAAGCTCTTATCAGGAGTAGCATACCGCAAGGTGCATTTGGTAGATGAAAATGGACAGCTGCTTCACCCTGCCAATTGTAACAATATTGCATCTTCTAGCCACAATCCTAGGACATTAATGATGGTAATAATTATAATTTTTTGGTATATTGGTTAATGTAATTATTTCAATGTCAAACCAATTAATCATGCAATATTTTCAACGTGGTTACTAATTGATATCATATATTTTTTACTAATCATGTTCAAATATTTTTTTTTAAATTATTAGGATTCTAGTGATGATGAGCGACCTACCTACCATATTTTGTTGCACCCCACGACAATTTCAAATGGAAAGAAGACTGAATTAAGAGAAAAAATCGGAGAGGAACGATACCAAGAATGGTTGAATCAATCGCCGATTCAATTCCCACTACGTCCAGATTCACCAATTAGGAATGACTACAACAATATTAGTTCTTCATAAGCTAGCAATGGAAGCAATCAAATAGAGGTTGGTATGGATGATTACTTATGGGATACGATTGCCATGGAGACAATGTTGTTAGATGCATTCCAAAACGATGCTCAGCTAGGGGATGATGCTCATATCGCTGACACCTTTTTCAAAAGCCTTAAATTTTCTTCCACCACCCCTCTCTTTGGACCTGGCGGTCAGTCAAATTCTACCTAGTTGGGGAAAAAAAATTTAATGTACAACTTGAAAGCAAAGTTTGGCTTGTCGAAGGCATGTTTTTCGGAAATTTTAAGGTAAGTTACCATAAATTCCTCCCATATATAAATTTGAGAAATATAATCAATATAATACAATGAACATTACAAATGGTAAATTTTATGAACGTTAATAATTATATCGCCATTAATGTACATTTATTAACATATTTTTCCATGATCACCAACTACAGGTTATTCAAAGATAAGGTTCTTCCGAGTGATAATATCTTGCCCGATAGCTATGAAGACGAAAAGAAATTGTTGAAAATGTTGGGTGTTGAGTACATATCATATCATGCATGTCCAAATGATTGTATTCTATATAGAGGAAAATATGCAGACAAAGAGATATGTCTGAAATGTGGGCATGAAAAGTATGATAAATAAAAAAAGAAGGGTAAATCATGTACTGGTCCTCCTTTTAAGATATTGAGGCACATGCCTATAGTCCCAAGGATTCAAGGGCTCTTTCGTTACAAATGATTAGCTATGTTTCAGGGATGGCATGCCTCGCATAGAAATGAGTTGGGAGTTATGTGAATCCCTACTGATTCAATAGCCATGAAGCATATAGAGGATACATGGCCCGAAATATTCAAGGATTAAGTACGAAGTCTACGACTCATCATAGCCATGGATGGCATCAACCCATATTCCCTCCAGAACACCAACTATTATGTTTAGCCTGTAGTAGTGATCAATAACAATATCCCCCCATGGTTTTCTTTGAAGAGTGAACATCTTATGTTGGCTCTCATAGTCCCTGGTAGAAGACAAGTGAAGAATATCGATGTCTACTTACAACCACTAGTAGATGAATTGAATTAATTATGGGATGGGATAAATGTATACGATGTATCAAGACCCATCACAACAGAGAGGAGTTTTACATTGTATGGCATATGTGCTTACACGACACACGATTATCCAGGATTAGGAGTTTTCTCTGGTAAATTACATGTTTAATTTATTGATTTGTTTATACACGTAACAATATTATTTCACATATTAGTTATTTAATTCGTTCTAATTTTTATAATCTTCATGATATTATTTATCATGCCATGCATATTAATTGTATACAATAATCTCGCAGGTCTTGTAACAAAAGGGCATTTTGGATGTAAATGTTTTAGACCTTCTCTGAAAGATAGATGGTCCAAGGACCTATGATAGCCAGTGTATGATTTCTCCAGGGTATTCATCCCATAATAACACCCTTATAGAAGACTAGCATCTGCTTTCGATGTTAAACGAGACAGAACCCAAAGACCTCCAATAACGACACCAGCTGAATGGCTTAGAGCATATGAGAGAGAGAAGGAGAACGAGTTCATAGAAATTTTTGATTCAAATGGGGAGCATATGTTCGATGATCCAGAATTCTTAGACACTTATTTTGAGAAATTTCCCATTGGGATGAAAAGGAAATCTATATTTTATGACCTCCCATATTGGGAGCATATTAAGGTTACCCACTTATTAGATCGAATGCATATATTTAAAAATGTTTCATCTTCTTTATGGAGGCACATATCATTGATAAAAATTGACACATTCGTTGTTAGGAAAGATATTATTACTTCAAAAAATAAAAAGAAACATTGGCCAAGATGATTAGAAAGTACGGGATCAGAGGCAGGCAGTGGTCCCTCTAATTCATGGTTTTTCAAAGAAGGTGATGTCGAATGGATTTTAACAAAAAATGATATTTATTTCGCAAAGGAAGTTATAATGGGTGTGAGGGTGCCAACTTCATATGGGTCTTCACTACGGCGTTGCTTCACCGTGAATGACCATTTGTTAGGGTTGAAATCGCATGACCATTTGAAACTTCTAAGAGTATGTATAATGTCAAAAGCATGATTTTATTATTTTTTATATTAATAAATTTTATTCCATTCAGGGATCATAAAACATAACTAATTTTGTATATTATTGTACGTGTTTATGACTTTGCAGTGTCATTATCCTTTTTTCGTGCATGGGTGTGTGAAACATGAATTCCATCAAGACCTAGGATGTGCCATATCTAAATTATCTTCATTTGTACATTGGGTCACATCAAAGGAGATTCATTTGGCTAGCATTCCATGGTGGCATCAAGATATAGTTTAGATTGTTTGTATGTTTGAGAAGGAAATTCCGACAAGGTTCATGGACTTACAGGTTCATCTTCTAATCCACCTAATAGATGAGGTTGAATTAGTTGAGGTGGTTTCTTGTCGTTGGATGTTTTTCTTAGAGAGGTACATGAAGAAATTGAAAGGTTTTGTTAGAAAAAGGGAAAAACCTAAGGGGTCTATGGTATAGGGGTACATATCGTACGAGTATTTATATTATGATAGTGATTACATCAAGCAGACCAAAAATAGACTATGTCTGGTGATTTGGGATGATGAAAGGGATGAAGACAAAAGAGAAGGGGAGTTGCTCCAAACGAGTGGAAAAATGTGCTTGATAAAGAGAAAGCGACTTATAATTTTTCAAATTTACAAAAAGTAAATATTCATGTTGAACTTCAATATAATTTATATTTTGATCTTTAAGTACTATATAATATAGGCTTGATTTCATCAACAAATGCAGAAATTGAAGCAATCAATAAATTCATTCTTTACAATTATGAAGTGACACAATTGTGGGTCGCATTGTATGAACAAAATAGGATGAAATGGGATAGTGATAGGAAATAATTCAGATGGTTGAATGGTAAAAGTGACCCTTATCCCTATCATTTAAAAGAAAATATGCCAAAAATATTCCCCAACAGTTGGGTTTCTGACCAAGTTAGAGAGAAATAAGGTGCAACCAGTCGTTACCTGCGTGCTGAAGAGGATGCGCTAAACGTAGGGATTGGGTGAAGCAACTCGGTAATAATCTATTTAATTTATATGTAAATTTGAAACTTATGAGACATCTATATTTCATATTTTAACTGTTGGGTTATTATAAGACACATGACACTATATTTTTTTTAACTTTTTTATAATAGGTGCATTTGTTCCCATCTATGTGGGCATATGGACACCATTTTCGCATAGAAAATGCCGATTTTGGAAACATCACACAAGACTGTATAGTGGAAGTCGAGTTCAATTAATCTATTCGATCTAGCCACCTGATCAAAACCTAGTATGAGGGACGTTAGGTTATGACAGAAAGATACAAGATATCATTGAAGTGGATTTCTCTTCTTTCCAATGTTTTATTTTTAGGTGCAAGTGGTGGGACACCTTTTATCATAATAATGTAAAGGAATATCACGATAGTAGGATGATATCTATCAACTCTAGAAAGATGTGGGATGAAGCTAAGGAGCCCTATGTTTTCCCCAAACACTGCAACCAGGTGTTTTTTACCCATATGTGTTGGATAGGGATTGGTGGCTCGCATTGAGACACGACCCTACATCAAAACATATTTTTGAGAATAATAGCATTATCATGCCATGCGAGCTGGAAGATAACGAGGGTGATCATGAGATCCGAGAGTGATATGGTACATGTGTTATTTCAACAATATTTATACTTTTTAAAATGGATTTTTCGGAGCATTATAATATGTATTTTGAATTAATTTGTAAGTTGCATTGTGCTAATGTTAAAATAATATTTCACATGATACTTTGCAATTATGTTGATCTCAAAAACAATGCCATAGTATATAAAGTTCCTTTTTTTTGTATGTAAGATCATAATAAAATAATGATAATTCTAAAGGACATGAATTTATTTGCATTATTTCTAAACTTTATTATGTTACAATAATTCATATTATTATAGATTTATTATTTCACAATTATTTAAAATTTTACAAATATACAAATTTAAAAACTTTAAGAAAATCATTTCACATTAATACAATTAAAATTTTACAAAATATTTACATACAATTACAATTAAAATTACAATTACAATTTTCGAATTTTACATACAATCACAATTACAATTACAATTTTACAATTATAATCAATTCACAGTAATAAAATTAAAATTTTACAAATATTTTACATAGAATTAGAATTACAATTGCAATTACAATTTTATAATTTCACGTACAATTACAATTACAATTACAATTTTACATTTAAAATTTACAATTACAATTTTACAAATTTACATATATACCATTACAATTACAATTACAATTTTACAATTTTACATATTTACAATTACAATTAAAATTACAATTTCAATCATTTCACAATAAATTAAATATTACAATTACAATTAAAATTTTACAAATATTATTACATACAATTAGAATTACAAATATTACAATTTTATAATATCATGATCGTTTATTATTAAATTAATTAATAAACATCATATTCATGATAACCATCATACAAACATCATGTTTGACTAAAAAACACATTCAAATTCGCTAACATCATCGTGATCATGATCATCTAACAAAACACAATTAACATTATATAACATCATCAGAACACAAACATAAATATACATCCCATGTCAAATAACTTCTATCACATACACATCTATCTACAAGTTGCACATTAAATGAACATATATAAAATGACTTGATAATATACACATCATGATGATCACCAACATGTAAATTAAGTACAACTGCAACATGAACATAAAATACATGGACCAGATATATATATATATATAACTCAATAATGTCAAAAATATACAACTACAATATAAATGTCATGGATCGGCTGGTGGTACATCATCAATAGTAGTAGTAGTAGAGGACTTCTCAGTCAATGGTGCAGCCTCGATAAGCTCAGATACATGTTGATCATCATGTGCCTACTGATTTGGATCAACTATCGGATGCTCATCGTGATGACTCGACATGGTCGATGGTCCAGCGTGCTCATGGTTATGAGTACTTCTGGATGCTAAGGTTGATGACTGGACATGGTCGATGGTCTAGCCTGGTGTCCATGATGACTATTGTTCGATGCTAGTGGAGGCTTCTCACTTGGCGCAGCGCGAGGTGAACTATCATCATATGATGTGTCACTTCTCGTAGACTGTCGATCAGGTGTTGCATCTCGACCATGCCTATAATGTGAAACTTTCCTCCTTAGTCGTGTAACTAACGTCGTAGCTCATAAGACATGCCACATTAGGCTATAGATGTCACGCGGAATGCCTCTCCACATATGTAACAACCTACCATCGGCCTGTATGTCTCTCATAGTAGCGGGCCTGATGCCCACCTCAACAATCAATGCAGTGAGTTGATTGCCCAACTCCATCTTGTATCTTCTATCAACCCTACCGCGCCTAGAAAAAGGCAGTACCGACGCACCAGTAGGAGCAGGTCTCTCTGCACTAGCCTCTTGATGATCTTCGGCATCTGGCATAACCTGGTTGTCATCAAGATCCACGCCTGGATCATGTGGTGGTGCTGACATGTCCTCACCGTCAAAAGACCCAATGTCTACAAAATATATACACGTATACAACAATAATTTGACAATTTCATTAGACAATTTAATAAAAAAAAGTTAAAGAACATATTAGAATAAATTTCAATAAAAAAGTAATATTACCTCTATCATCTGGCAGCTCATCATATGTGAAGAGGATGTTGGCACACCCTCACCAATCCAAACCAACGTAAGGATAGGGGACCATAATGAAGGGATGCTCGTCAACACTGGCTAGCAACTCCAGTGCATCATGCAATATCCTCACTGGAAACACAGTCTCGCCCCTCTTGGACATCATCTTCCCCCACACATGCATCCATGCCTCGAACATCAACCCACAAGGCTGCCAAAAAAAAGTAGGCCTCGTCTCTGGAAACTCTAAAATATATATATATATATATATATATATATGAAGCAAAAGGGAAGCTCACCCTCCCTTGTGCATGAGCATGACATCTATTTAAGGCTGTACAAAACTGCCACAAAAAAATGGCAGACCATCTGACAAGTCGTGGCTCCTATACTAAAGAATGAACATAATATAGAAGCAAGAAACTAATGTGTTTCCCATCACTGGTGTTGTGTGAAATGGTCAAAATAAGAAGTGAGAGGCACCTCACCTACTGATTACCAAATGCACCAATACGTAACTGACCTCCAGAGACCTGAAAATCTGAAGGAGACAATATATCGGTGCTAATATATCTCTGGGAGTACACCAACTAACTCCCTGCTACATTGCCAATTGGAACCTCTAGGAACGAGGGAAAATCTACCCCTCTCCTCGATAGCGCTATAATGAAATATATGTCCTCCTCAGTGGGCATGTACCACTGGTTAGGACAAACCTTGAAAACCTATAGGTGGGCATTCCACCCGCGAATAAGATTTATCCAAAATAGACCATGGCCCTTTAGGGAAGTAGCCTCCTCATTGAACTTGAGGAGGCCTACCTGCCTTAGGATCCCATGGGTAGTTGTTCTAATAGGGCGAGGGTACACATCTCTCTCCCTCTCTCATGCCTCCCACAAGCGAACCTTGTTATACTGGTCCGCCTGTTTTTGCTGTTGTTCCCCCTCTTCTCTCCTTTCACGTCTCTAAATGATTGAAATATTAAATACAAATTTTTTATTAAATGAGACATGTATTTAGGATATACATATATAATTTTTTTAGGAAAAAAAAAAAAGCAGTTGGTGCACCACAAAAAACAAGCATGCACAAGAAAATGTTTAGCACACGGGCGGCGGTGCACCTAAAATTTTCAGCGCACCGTTCACTATGAACTTTGTTGGGAGTGCAGTGCACTGACTAAAATCTACGCCTAGGGGCATATATTTTGGTCAGCGCACTGACCTCCTGAAATATTTACATATTCAATGGTGCGATATTTTACTAGGCCGCACTATTGACCATGTCAAAATCCAAAACGCAGTGCACTGACAAAAATACCTTCCCCGGGGCGAGTATTTAATTCAATGCACCATATCGTCACTATTACGCATGGTCAACGATGCAACTGGGTAGCCGACCATACCACACTTCTTTTTAAATTTTAAAATAACATGGTGCGCCTTCGGTACTGCCCCGGAACTGGTACAGATATCGTTCGCACCGGTTGCAGTACGACCTGTAAATTTACAAGCAACACCGCGAACCGGTGTGAGCCAAATGGCTCGAGCGCATCGCGCGACAATTTTTTTTTTTTAAATGGTTTATTTTAAGGTAATTTTAAATTCCAATCCGCTAAAAGGCTTAATTATGGGAAAACAAGAAAAATACCTGTACATTTGACCATCGAGGAGGCATATTAGCTGTAGAATGTGAAAAAGAAAATTTGCCCACAGTTTTGAAAAATTCAAGCTGGAGATTGGTGGGTAATGCACAACAGCAGTGCGTGCAATGGGTCCAATGGGAGCACCGATGTCAGGGCGGCTCAGACAAGGATAAATTGCACCGATGCTTGAGAGCTTTGGCGCACTGAGAAAAGTGAAAAATGCAGTTTTTTGGCCATAATTGTTTTTTATTTAACCATGTTCCTGTGCGCGGGGTTTTATAGGCACACAGGTATAGTATATTAAGACCACACCGAGTGGTTTCTATTTTGGCGTGAGGTTTTATGATGCATCAATGTGGAAAATTTGTAAAGCATCGGTGCATTACAGTAATAAGACACACTAGGTGGGTGTGTATGAAGCGCACGGTGCTTAGTGTGCCAATGTTTTGTGTGCACCGGTGCTTACTCTTATTGAACACAACGGTGCAGTTTAGGATGATAAGCGCACTGGAAGAAAAACATCTGCAAAAATCTCCACCTGCCAACCTCCTCTAGTAACCTCCACTAGAAACGGATGTCTGAAGTATTTTTATAAGGGGTTCCTCAAAAACATCTGCTAGAGGGTATTTTCCTTATAATGGAAGTTGTATATGTAAATATTTTACTTCTACATGCATTTATACTTGTCTTGTTCTCGTTTTTTGAACTGCTTTACTGTAATTCACCTATGCATACGTACATAGTAATATTGTCATATTATAACACCCTTGGGTTTATAATTTCACAGAATATGATTATTGTCTGCTTTCAATAACTTAGTTTGTGTAAGAAAACAGAATCTTCACTGTATTTAATTATAGAGAAGACATTGTACAATACACATGACTGGGGACACTGTACAATACACATGTCTAATTACCAAATTTTTTGGTAATTATTTTCATGCCAACATTACATAATAGGACTTAAATGTTTTTCCTAATAAGATAGGTAAAAAAAACATACATAAACTATTATCATGATACAGATTGATATCTTCCAGGTGGAATTCTGCCTATTACTTTAAACCAAAATTCTTATCTATACAAATCTATAACATGAGAATTTTAATAGAAAACCTCAGTACATAACGTACCAATGTGCAAAGACTAATTTTCCTCCCGACCACGAGCTTTTCCTCGAAGCACTCCCCCGAGCACAGATCAATATTCCCCAGTGTTCACAACCTATTGTCACAATAGTGATGGAACTTTTAAGCCTTCTTTCCCTCAACAAGTTTCCATAACGGCATCCCATTATTATGGGTTGTTGTTTCCCATAGCCTAGGCTTTTATTTTGTTTTTTCCACGAAGGATTACTTTAAAACTTGCTTTTCCTCAACACAGTTTTTCTTACCTCTTACTAGTAACATTCTGCTTTACTTCGGATTTTTATTAGATATTTTTCTCCCATCAATTAAATTAATTTATTTTTTCTCCAACTATTTTCTCGAGAATTTTGCGAAAGTTTGAAATTATATTCCATCCTCATGGATAATAATTTCCTTATCTCAATTACACTGTATTTACAACATTAACATCTCTTTTATAAATAAGTATAATTTAATATAGTTATGTCCATAACATAATTCTTCAATAGGTCCACCTAGACCTTGGTGTTGTTGCACAACATAAAATCTATAAATCGGGTGTATTACACATTCCCAATTTAAAATTTTCTAGCCATTATATTAAGTACATTAGTGGTACCCAAACTTCATCAAATATATTTTCATTTTTCCTATCATATAAATTTCATACCACCCAAAAAGGATTTATGTAGGAATGCAATAGAATAAACATATAACCATAAATACAAAGATGCAGTGGAAAAATCACTTCATTTCATTAATATCAAAGAACTAAAATTTTCTTACAGACAAAATGGAAATAAACTAGCTAGGGCTCTGGTAGCTATCTCTGAGAAGAGATGTGTTGGCTACAGGCCTATGAACTGAGTTACAATGAGACTGTAGGGCCTATTTATTATTTAGAAACAATGGAAAATCCTAAACATCCAAAACCCTAACCCTAGGAGATGAAGCGCCAAAACTATGGGCCTCTTTTGGGTAAACTGGTGTTTCAACTCCCCGAGGACGTAATTTTGGCATATGATCTCTGTTTGATGCGAACCATACCTCGTTATAAATATCTATCCGACTACAAATTTTGAGTAAGAAACATCAATCCATGGACCGATGTTGCTCCTGGTTTTCCCAAAGAACGTTGTTTAGGGCCTCAAAATGGCTCTGGAAGTTCAAGACCCCAAAAACTGCTAAAAATAGTATGTTGTGCCGAAACTAAAAAACTGAAAGAGACAATGGTGGGGCCCCAAGTGGAATAGGCGGGTGACCAAAAATATCCACCTGGATCATTTCTCCCCCTTAGGAAGAAATGGTCCCCATTGCATTAATTTCCTCCATGAGATGAGGAAACTTCTGCTGAACTTGGTCTCTGGTGAACCACTTTCCTTGGTGCAGTAGTTGGCCAGCTTTGACAAATTGATACAATGGGATCTTCTTTTGGTGAGTGTTCTTGATTTTCATGTCCATGATATAATCTGTGGTGGCCTGTTCCATGCAGTATGGGTTTAACTCTATTGGTGTGAGTTGTTCTGCAATGTCATAGGTGTCCAGTAGAGGTGGGAAGTAAGGGCGAAGGCAGTCCACATTGAATACTGGGTGCAGAGCAAGGAATGGTGGAACATTGAGCTCGAAGGCATTTTTCCCTAAAGCTTTGGTGATGGTGTACGACCCGTATCAGAGCAGGCAAAGTTTGCGGTGTGGTCCAGTGAGGCGCTTATTCTACAAATGTAGCCACACTTTGTCGCCTACCTAGAAGTTGTGTGGCACCTAATGTTGATCATGGCGTTTCTTGTACTTAGCATTAGCTCTATCCAATATTTCATGAACCTATTGGCGAATGTGTTGAATGCACTCGATGAAGCTATTTTCTTTGTCAACTTCTGACTGGACATGAGCCGAATCAGCCTGAGTAGCCGCAAATGGCATGGCTACGTCAATGGGACATAGTGGCTGGAATCCCAAGCCCATATGAAAGGTGTTGTGGCTGATTGAGCTGTGGAAAGCCTGGCTATAACTGTGTTTTACATAGGGAAGGCTCTCGTCCCATGTGTGTGGATGCTTGGAATTGTACACGCGCAGAATGTGTACAATCATTCTGTTGACGACCTCTGTCTGGCCATCTGTTTGGGGATGGAAAGCTGTGGACTTGGTGAGCTTGGTGTCCAGCATTGACCAGAGGGTGGACTAAAATTTGCTGAGGAACCTGCTATCCCGATCTGATATGATAGACTATGGGATCCCAAAATGCACCCACACTCGTTCAAAGAAACGTTTAGCAGTGGCTTCTGCTGTGATATTCTTCTTGCAAGTCGTCATAACGGCCATCTTCGAGAGTCTATCGACGACCACGAAAAAACATTCATTTCCATGCTTAGTAGAAGGCAGGCCCGACATGTAATCCATGGAGATGGATTCCCAAGGTCGACTAGGGGTAGGTAGTGGAGTATATAGGCCTTGCTTCTTGATGGTCGGTTTGGAAATGGCACAAGAAGTGCAAGATTTGATGTGCTTCTAGACATCCTTTCGAAGGTTCGGCCAACAGAAATAATTTTGTAATAACGCTACTGTTTTCTCGACCCCGAAATTCCCAGCGACTCGACTATAGTGTGCTTCCCATATCATCTCGGCAGGCTCGCTTGAAGGAACACAAAGGTGTCCCAGGTGACATAAAAGTGGATCCTGGAGGTGAAAATTTGGAGCTTACGTACCCCCCAAGAGTTCCTTATATGTGTGGCCAAATTCTGGGTCGCTCTAATAGAGAAGCGACCAATCATAAGTCTCATGCCCACAAGAGTTGAGAATGGTGGTGAGTGCCACGACCGGTGGTCGGTTGAGACAATCTGCAACATTGTTGGTGCTACCCTTCTTGTACTTGATGTTCAAATGAAATTGTTGCAGATATGTGGACCACTTCTTATGGCGATCATTCTGCAACTTCCCTTGTGTCTGTATGAACTGTAGGGGTCGGTGGTTTGTGTGGATGATTGTTTCCTTCCCCAAAATGTAATGCTTCCATTATCGACTAGCTTGCACAATGGAATACATTTCTATGTCATAGGTGGAATACTTGCGAATTGTGTCAGACAATGTCTCACTGTGATATGCCATTGGATGTCCCTGTTCAGTAAAAACTGCCCCAATAGCATAGTCAAAGGCATCTGTTTCGATCTCAAATGGTCGTTGCAAGTCTGGTAATGTGAGCACTGGGTAAAAACAGAGGCAATTTTTCAATTCCATAAACGCCTTCTATTGAGATTATGACCAAAATAATTTTTCTCTTGCTCCTCCCTTAGTGACTTGACTCAAGGGCCAAGTGATATGAGAGAATCCCAACACGAACCTATGGTAGAAATTAGCAAGACCAAGAAAGTTGCGAAGCTCAGTTATAGTGGTTGGGGCTAGCCAATCCCGAATGACTTGGATCTTGGTTGGATCCACATGCACCCCCATTTCATCAATAATGTATCCCAGATATGGAACCTGGGTCATGCCAAAAGTGCACTTATCCAAATTGGCACACAACTTGTGTTCCCGCAGTGTTTGGAGGACTTGTTGGATGCGGTGGAGGTGCTCTTCTGAAGTCTGGCTAAAGATCAGAATTTCATCCAAGTACACCACTACAAATGAGTTGGTGAATGGCCACAAGACGTCATCCATCAACCTCATGAAGGTTGCGGGAGCATTCGTCAACCTGAAAGGCATGACTAGCCATTCGAAAAGGCCTTCCTTGGCATTGAAGGCAGTCTTCCACACATCGGGGGGTTCAATTGGTACCTGGTGATACTCAGACTTCAAGTCAATCTTACTGAAATATATCGCACCTTTGATTTGGTCCAGAAGTTCATCAATCCATGGGATCGAGTACCTATTCTAAACAATGATCTTGTTCAGCGCCTGATAGTCAACACAAAGTCTCCATGTCCCATCCTTCTTCTGTAGCAACACGATCGAGCTGCCACAGAGTGACGAACTTGGTCAGATGTGACCTTTCTGCAGTAGCTCCTGAATCTGCCTCTTAATTTCATCGTTCTCTGGAAAAAAGTGCCGATAGATCGTTCCATTGGGTAGCGGTGCACCTGAGGTCAGATCAATCAGGTGCTTGACCTGACAATGCAGAGGAACCCCTGTTGGTGAGGTGAAGATGTGCTCATACTCCTCCACAACCTTTTCCATTTGTTTTTGTCGTGCAGAGGAGCCCTGTTTGGAGGTCGTGGCCACAGTCTTCTTCTTTCCCTGGGGGCAGATCATCAAGAAAAAAAATTTCCTGTTTTGGGAAATGAGCTTACTACATTTTTTTTCAGTAACCAAAGAGATAGCGGCAGGAGGTGGTACCTCTGGTATCCTGTATAAATTATTTCCCAAAGTAACAAAAACGGCGTGAGGCCGAGACTCATACACAACATGATGCTTCCACAAGTATTGTTGTCCTAATAATACATCAGAAACATCAATAGGAGCAACGTCACATAATACCTCATCCGTGAATGGGTTGATGCTATAGGGAAGGTGACACTGCTGGCTGACGCAGAGATATCGTCCTTGGTGAAGCCACTCGATGGCGTATGGATGTGGGTGAGCTCTGGTCGGCAAGCCCAATCGCTTCATGGCGTCTGCTGAAATTAGGTTCCTTTGGCTCCCATTGTCGACAATGAATTGTACCACGGAGCCCTTTACCCACATCTGGGAGTGGAAGAGACATTCCTCCTCCTCTGGATCTTCCGATTCCTCCTTTTGGATATTCATAATGGAAACAGTGGCATTGGGCTCCACACCAATAATCTGTTTCCCTTTTTCATTACCCTTTTCATGTTCTGATTCAGAGTCGGAGCATGCATCTGACTCGAAAGCCCTCATCTCGACCACTAGCTACTTCTTGGCCCGACACTCACTTGTGTTGTGAGTGGAGCCCTTATGGAACTCACACCACTTTCCCGTGTCCTCCTTTGGCTTGGTGGTGTTGTTCTTTGCTTGTGGCTTCGACAGGTTGTCTTTAGCTACCATGCCTTGGCTCTATCCTTTGTTTTGCGGTTTGGGAGCACCTTTCCCTTGCTTTTGATTCGCAGATCCAAAATCTCAATTCTTCCGTTTGAATTTCTGCTCAATCTTGGCAGCATATCGGTATGTCGTACCAAGCGAGGAGATGTCGAGGAACTCCATTTCCTCCTGAATGTATTTGTGTAGACAATTGTGATAATTTAGCATGAGATGTTTCTCTGAATCTTTGATACCCAACTTTGTGCGCAAGGTATGGAACAGATTCGTCAGCTCATGCACATATTGATCCCTCTGTTGTCGTAGTGTGGTCCATTGTATGTACTTGTCCTCATAAATCCCCACGGGATAGTATTGTTCCTTGATGGCATCTCAGAAAGAATTCCAAGATGGTACGGCTGAGAACAAAGAGGGTTCTTTCTAGTCCTTTTTCTCACAGTAGGTTTCCCACTAGTCCTTGACATGGGGGGTAGCTTTGAGGAGTGCAAAAATAATCTTCTCCTGGTCGGAAAATTCATGAACCAAGAAATATCCTTCTAATAGATTCAACCATATATCTACAACATCTTCATCTATTTGACCCTCAAATATGGGAATGTCAAAATTTACTTGTACCTTAAAAGGAGTCATACCTCCAGAGTGGCTGTTGGATGCAGATGCACCGCCGGTGGGAAGTCATTGAAGGATATGGGCAAATTTATCCATCATTGCGTTCCTTTGTTTTTCAAGGGCCTCCTCAATTAATATTTTGATAGGATCTCCTGCTCTGTCATATTTATTTTCGTCCCCCATGGGTGTCCGTTGGGGTTTGCGAGGCTGATCTTGCAAAGGTTCCACTAGATCGAGCCCTAACTCCTTATACCCCGACCTCGTTGGGGACATACAAAGAAGGATCGAGAAAAAAAAAGACAGCTCTGATACCACTGATCCAGATTTATGCAGGAACACAACAGAATAAACATATAACCATAAATACAAATATGCAGCAGAAAAATCACTTCATTTCATTAGAATCAAAGAACTAAAATTTTCTTACAGACAAAATGGAAATAAACTAGCTAGGGAACTAATAGCTATCTCTAAGAAGAAATGTGGCGGCTACAGGCCTCTGAACTAAGTTACAATGAGGCTCAAGGGCCTATTTATTATTTAGAAACAATGGAAAACCCTAAACATCCAAAACCCTAACCCTAGGAGATGAAGCACCAAAACTATGGGCCCCGTTTGGGTAAATTGGTGTTTCAACTTCCCGTGGACATAACTTTAGCATACCATCTCCGTTTGACGTGAACCATACCTCGTTAGAAATATCTATCCGAGGAATATAAATTTTGAGTGAGAAAAATTGATCCATGGACCCTTGCTACTCCTAGTTTTCCAAAAAAATGTCGTTTAGGGCCTCAAAACGGTTCCAAAAGTTCAGGACTCGAAAAACTCCTAAAAATAGTAAGTTGTGCCAAAACTGAAAAATTGAAAGAGACAATGGTGGGGCCCCAAGTGGAATAGCCGGGTGACCACCAATATCCACCTAGATTATAATGGTGGTGTCAAAGGTTGTTTTTCACCATTACCATTACCTTTTGGAGGCTTGTCTCCATCTTCTCCATCTCCTTTTGAAAACTTCTCTCCCTTTGGAGAATTGAAGCTCTCACCTTGCATCCTTGTGCTTCTCTCCTCATAGAGAAATTTCACCATTCTTGTCATATCAAAGAATAATTTCCTGAAACATTTTTCATCCTTTGATATATTTTCAGGATCTCCTTCATGTGACATACTTGCTAAAGCTTCAACTGAAATTTGAGGTAGAATTTGTGGTGGAGATTGTGGCAAACTTGATTTGCTTGTCCTTGACCTAACTTGAGGACTTGCAACCAAAAGCCTTCCTTCTCCTCTTTTGAGCTTCAAGCTTGTAAGAAGAACATACACTTGCAAAAAATTAAACCCTCACAGAAAGTAGAAAACCTAAGCCCTGATACCAAATTGATCTGTATTTAAAAATTGCTTGAGGTTTGAGAAATTTTACAAGTGATTCAATTAGATTTTTAAGCCTCTCTTTTAAAATTATTAAACACATAAACATGAAATTTAAACTGATTTTTTGCTTAAAATACAAGAAATTATCACCATAACATTAAACGCAACAAAAATTGATGAAGGAGTTCACCCCTCCTGGGTTATGTCTCCTGGTTCAGCTTCTAATGGTTGGGCCTCTTTCATTACGCTAAAACATTGGTGTTTACATACATCTATAGTGCTCAAGTGGTTGTATTGATAGCTCCAATGGCTACAGAGCACTCAAAAACCCCTGTCTATGCTCTTTATCCTCCCAAAAAGGATAAAAATTGAAGAATTTATGATCTACACAAGTTTTCGAGCAATTCGTCCTACAATTTCGACCTACCTGTGAATCATCCTACAATTTCGCCCGAAAAAACGCTAACTGGGAAAATTTTATGCCAACATTTGGTGCAATTTTTGGGGCTGTTAGTTTTCCTAATGCAGCCTTATAATCGAATTTTAATTAATAATATCATGTACTGAATTATTTACAATTAAAAATGGGAGGGGTCGGGCTAAGACCTAGGCCTTGGTCCCACTCCCTGTTTCCACAATTGCGGTGACCAAGGCTGGGGCTAGCCGTGACCCTCCCCCAAACGCACTGACCTTCCAATTTAAATATAGCATGAAACCTTAATATTATAAGTCACATTGCATATGCGCATTGGCAATGCACTAGTCAGGGAAAATTTAAAGGATGGAAAATTATGCTGAAGTTTAAAAACATTGGTGAATTTCACTAGTTGTAATATTCCTAAATTATCTTGTGGCTAATTGGAATATGAAACTTTTGTTTTGTCACTTAGATAGGTGAATCAGTGGGTAGGGAGACCCATAAATCTCTTTATAGGGAATAAAACCACTTCTCATGTGAAATTGGGTCATCATTTGAGCTTAATAAATCACCCTAAGGTGTGAAAAGGGGCTAGAGCATGTGGACGAGGTCAATATTTACCAGATCAACAACGTTGTTATGGAGATCATGGAGGATTAGTGGAGGACAACGCAGTCATTTAGGAGGAGTGTATGCATGAGAGTAGCTCCTTTAATGAGTGGGACCCATGGTGAGGAAGCTTACCAAGCATAAAATGAAGAGGATGTCAGCATTAGAAGACATGGATTTTTATTATTTATTTTGATCTTTTTAGATCTGTATTTTTCATGTGACATATCTATGCATGCTTTTGTTGTTTAGCAGGGCTTGTTGTACTGTTCAGTATAAGGGTGTTTCCAAGCGGAAATCCCACCCTCATCCTCGAGGGACTTAGAGTGCTTACTCAGGAGAGGTTATCTTGAGTTTCATTACCATTATTTGGCATTTGGCCAAGCTTCAGTCTCATATACAGTGCAGTTCTGTTTAGAGTTGTGTTGTGTTCTAGGGTTGTAGCAGTGGAGGGTTGTAAAACACCATTTCTGAGCTAGTTTTCCATGGATGGATCATCCTTTCATCTGGGAAGCTTGTGAGGGAGTTATCAGGGCTTCATTTCATTATTTGGCATCAGGCCAAGTAGCTATCATCAGCTACAACACAGTTTCCCTTAAGGACTGTGTTATGTCAGAGAGCAGTTGCAACAGTGGTTTTATTTCCCTAGTTGGAGGAGTTGGGTTTCCTGTGTAGAGATCAGCCCTTTATTTAGGAGATCTATTGGAGGAGGATCATCCATCTCATATATCAGATAAACTACCTCCTATCAGTGATTCAGTTGCAGTGGTTATTCAACCCTAGGGGCCATATTTTCTATATTTTGTATAGTGTGTATTTCTGGAAACCTTTTCTGGGTTGTCCTAGAAATCTGTTTTGGAGCATGGATCTCTAGTCTAAGAACTTTTGGAGTATTTTGTTAGCAGAAATATATATTTCTATATTTCATCTGTTACTCTCTCATAGACAATGCAGTTATAACATTCTGGCATTTCTTGTATTAGCAACATCTTACATTTTGATGTATTGTTTCATGGGAGGCTTGTTTTTGCAATATTGAGAGATCTTCTCCTCAAGATCTTGTACCTATTTTCTATTATAATCATAATGAAATGGCTCTATTTTTGTATCATGTATTGATTTATTGATATTTCTACATATTTCCAGTTTTATGTCTTGTATTTCTTCTCTCCCAATTTTGGGATATTACAGTGGTATCAGAGCATAATCTTGGCTCAAACTTTGTACTTCAGCTACTATGTCATCTAAAGAGGCTTCTCATAGAAAGGATAATATTTTCAAAGGAGATGGAGGAAAGACTCCATTATCAAGAGGGAAGGAGTTCTCAAGACTTCTTCTTCAAACTATTCAGGGCATTGACAGAGACGTCAAAGAGATGAGAATGGAGAGATATAGAGATTATCCAAGAGGGCTTGTACATAAAGACAACTCTGTTTTTTCACATACACCATCAGATATACAACATGATACCATGCCTACATTCTTAGCAAGAGAATAAGAAGAAGGAGACACACCAAAGGAGGAGACTCTTGGTGACTACCTCCAAGAATATGAATCTCAGTCTAGAATATTGAAGGAGCATCTAAACTTCCAAGGGTTTTTTCAAATCAAAGAAAATAGAACACCCAGTAACCGCAATAGAAGAAGAGGGTGCATGTAGCACACTTTGGGTAGATTATTTCTACCTACTTTTGATGGGTCACCCAAGTGCATAGCTAAGTCTTGGGTAAAGAAACTAGACACATATTTTTAGCTGCATCAATTTTCAGAAGAGGAAGCCATTAGAGTAGCATCACTATATCTTGAAGTTAAGTCTTATGTCTATTGGTTTTATGAATCTTATTCATTTAATAATGCAAAAATATCTACTTATGAAAAGTTCACTAGGATGTTAGTGAAAATATTTGATCTAAAAAATTTGGAAACGTCCTTGGGTGAGCTAGCCAAGCCCAAGAAATCAGAACATTTACATGAGTTGGAAGTATCCATGAAATCAACTCCATTTCAGAACAATGTTGAGGGGGTTAAAGATTTTAAAACTTCTTTGCCAATGGAAAAAGCCCCACTTCAGCAAGAACTTTCTTCCCAAGAAGAGTGCATGAGGATTCCTCCTTCAAGAGGGGATCAAACCAAAGAATCTGTTAATGATGAGGTATTCTCCAATGATTAGGAGAAGGAAGAGGAAGAGCTGGAAAGAGCCTCCAGCACTGTGACAGCAGGAGGAGATCCACCACTATTTGGAGATGGAGATGAAGCAAATTCTTCAACTAGAGGAGCTCTTGTATCTTTGCAAGAATTTCCAAAGGATCTCACATATGAAGATCAAGAGTAGCATGTGTCTATGTTGATAGGAAATGATACAAAACAATGGGGGGAGTGTGTTCCAACATTGACCACAGTTTTAGGGACATACATCTTGATATATCACTTTGTGATTAAGACTCTTGACACTAATATGATCTTGGTTGTGGGTTTATTACATTGAAGAAGAACACCTTAAACTGTGAGATCTTGTGGAAGGTAGGAGAAGATGAAAAGGATGGAAAACATCAAGTAATTGGTAACATACACACCCATCTATTTCAAGAGGTTTATGCATAGAAGCAGGAGGATGATTTGTGCAGTGAAGGTAGGGACAAATCAGTCCACTCACATATATAGCCTGCTCTAGCCCTTGATGTTTCATTACATGGAGGCATTCCACCAGGGATACGAACTGATTGGAAGATGATCAAAGAATTCTCTCAACATGGTGCATCATTGAAACATTTGGCTAAGGGAGGAGCCTTGAGAGAAGCTAGCACAACGCAGAGAACCTTTGATGGGTTCAAAGGAGGGATGAGAAATTTTTTGGTGTGGGCATTGCCATCTCCCACTCGGCTATTTGTGCTGAAATATGGTGATTCAAGAATCTGTGATCGCACAAGAATGGTGTCAATGGGCTACTCCATAGCCTTGGAGCAGAAAATGATACTTCCACACATGAGGAAGATTTCTGAATATGACAAGAGGTTATTAGCACTCTTGCATGCATTGGCCAAACTATGGAAGTTTTGGATGGGAAAAACCTTCCAAGAGGAGGTTGACCTCCATGTACTTCAATCTTGTCTTGGGCAAGAGAAATTACAATGGAGGTAGAAAAAGTGGGGTATTAGTACTCCAACATGTGGCTTTGGCATTGATCATGTGAAAGAGGAGATCTATCATGTGACAAGTGCTTCATTTCAGATTTCAACAGCATTGTCATTGTTTGGGAGCCTAGATCCATATTGGGAGTCCCAACCATTGGTAGTGTATTCCAAGAACCTCTTCACATGTAAGGTTCTTGATGGGCAAGTGATAGATGGGAGATATAGAGTGGTTGATGGAATCATTTATTTCCATGATCAAATCTACTTGACTAGAGACTCCAATCTTAAGAAGGAGATTCTACATTTATCATATGAGGCACTATTTTTAGGACATGTAGATTCCATTGAGTCTTATCACGCCATCATGGAGGGATTCTATTGGGAGGATCTCAAAGAATATGTGCACCAACATATCAGGAGATATGTATCTTGTTTGATGTATTGGGAGGAAAGAAACCACCTTGCAAGGTTGTTACAATCACTTCCCCTTTTGATGGAGAGATGGGAAGGCTCATCTATGGACCTCTTCACCAAATTTCCTATAACATATGATAAGGATTATGTCTTGATGCTTATTGATCAACTAACCATGTATGATCATTGCTTTTCATACATTTGCAGCACATTGCTCCACAAGAGAGCAGACCTCTCTTTGGATTTCATGGTCCTTTTGGGACTACATTCAGTGATGGGATTGACCACTTTCTAGAGGACTTTGGTCAAGACTTGTCTTACTTGGCTTATAATTAGTTAACACCTAATGTACTTTACCATTCTCAATATTTTGAAAAGCTTGTGGAAGCCAGAAAGTGGTTGGATGGCCACTTATCATATCATAATTTGATATAGCTAGAGGAAGAACAACGTTGGTCTCACTTGAGGGACTATTTTCACCATCCAGCATGCTACATGACACATAATCCATTATTATTTTGGATTCCATATGGTGATGACACTCTAATCACTATCTTTAGGATGGATTGGGAAAGAGTGATTCTTGGAACCAAAGAGTGGGATCATGAGATTCCAAGTGCATTTTGGCTTCTTAATGACCACATTATTGCAGCCCAAGATCAAAAGTTCCATATCCATCATAAATGGAGAGAGTGACAATGTGATTTGAACAACTTTATCTCTCATTTTCAGCCATGCAGCCCCTATACATTGCAAAATCAAGGGATTGGTGAGTTTTTGTATGACCTACCAAGGATGGTTAGATTTGTTTGGATGATAGTATGGGGATTTGATTTTCTCATTGGGGTGGAGGCACCCAACATTTACCATCTCTAATGCCCTGAGGAGGCCAATGGAAAGCATATAATGTTTTCCATGTATCTCCCACTTCTTCATGATGAGAGCTATTCTGTTTATCTACCACAGGATAAATTTCATACTTGGGAGGAAACATATCCATTGGAGATTTTGCAGCATCCTTGCAGTTGCTTGAGGAAAATAAACATTTTGGAGGGGAGGACTGTAATATTCTTAAATTAGCTTGCAGCTAATTGGAATATTAAATTTTTTTTTTTGTCACTTAGATAGGTGAATAAGTGGGTAGGGAGACCCATAAATATCTTTATAAGGAATAAAACCACTTCTCATCTGAAATTGGATCATTATTTTAGCTTAATAAGGCACCCTAAGCTGTGAACAGGGGCTAGAGCATGTGGATTAGGTCAATGTTGACCAGATCAACAACGTTGTTATGGATATCACGGAGGATTAATGGAGGAAAGCACAGTCATTTAGGAGGAGTGTATGCATGAGAGTAGCTCCTTTAATGAGTGGGGCCAAGGGTGAGGAAGCTCACCAAGCATAAAAGGAAGAGGATGGCAGCATTAGAAGACATATATTTTTATTATTTATTTTGATATTTTTAGATCTGGATTTGTCATGTGAAATATCTATGCATGCCTTTGTTGTTTAGCAGGGTCTGTTGTACTATTTAGTACAAGTGCATTTTCGAGAAGAAATCCCACCTTCATCCTCCGGGGACTTAGAGTGCCTACTCAGGAGAGGTTATCTTGAGCTGCATTACCCTTATCTGGCATTTGGCCAAGCTTCAGCCTCATATACAACACATTTTTTTTTAGAGTTGTGTTGTTTTGCAGGGTTGTAGTAGTGGAGGGTTGTAAAACCACATTTCTAAGGTAGTTTTCCAATCTAGGGATCATCCTTCCATTTGGGAAGCTTGTGAGGGAGTTCTTAGGGCTTCATTTCATTATTTAGCATCAAGCCAAGTAGTTATCATCAACTACAACGCAGTTTCCCTCAGGGACTGTGTTATTTTAGAGATCAGCTGCGGCAGTGGGTTTCTTACCCTAGTTGGCGGAGTTGGGTTTCCTGTGTAGGGATCAGCCCTTCATTTAGGAGATATATTGGAGGAGGATCATCCATCTCATATATCAGATCAACCACCTCCTATCAGTGATTCATTTGCAGGGGTTATTCAACCCTAGGGGCCATATTTTCTATATTTTGTAGTGTGTATTTCCGGAAACCTTTTTTGGGTTGTCTTGGGAATCTGTTTTGGAGAATGGATCTCTAGTGTTAGCACTTTTGGAGCATTGTATCCGCATAAATATATATTTCTATATTTTATTTGTTACTCGTTGATAGACATCACAGTTATAACATTCTGGCATTTCTTGTATTAGCATCATCTTACATTTTGATGTATTGTTTCATGGGAGGCTTGTTTCTCCAACCTTGAGAGATCTTTTCCTAAAGATCTTGTACCTATTTGCTATTATAATCATAATGGAATGAATCTATTTTTTTCTCATGTATTTATCTATTGATATTTCTACATATTTCCAGTTTTATGTCTTGTATTGCTGCTCTCCCAATTTTGGGAGATTACACTAGTCCTTAATATGAAAACTATAAAATGTTTAATGATATATTTTGTAAAATAATTACGTTTTATAATGATTTTATATATCGTGTCTACATAATGTTGGAGATTTTTATGGTAAAATAATTTTATATTTAAATTTGGGCGAATAAGTTTTATAAAATATGGAAATTAGCAAATATATGTCTTGGAAAAATCATGGAAAATTATCCCACCTGCAAATATCAGCCCCTAAAATTTTCCATGGTGCTAGTCTTGCCAACCTTAGGTTGCATGTTCGATTCTGACAGAGGTCTATCCATCCATAACAAAAAATTTGGTCACCCACCAGGGTACCATGTGGTGACCTCTGGTTGGTCCATGTGGCATTCCCTGGTTGGTTGCACCACCAACCAATAAATATGCTCCATCTCAAACCAACCAACACTTGAAAAGTGGCGCTCCATAATTATCCCAACAAGGTATAATCAACGGTCCATTCAAAAGTACATATTTCTGACTGGGCAACCCTGTTCATCCAAAAACCATTTTTTTTAGTTGTTTCCAAAAATGAACAAAACATGATTGCAGGAGCATACAGAGTTAGTTTTTCATGAAACGAGTTACACTGGATTCATAACGACAAGATCTATGCAAGCACATAGGTTTCATGGAATTCTAATAGCTTTTAATTTTGAGCATAAATTTGATCCAGTAGATCATCAGAAGAAAGGAAAAAAAAGTAAAGAATAATACATTATTGTTACGTGGTACATGATGGGGCACATGGACCAACTGTACGACTCATGTCGACGTATCAATATTAGATGGTTGGTGCTCACGCAATGGCACAATGAAAAATAATAGGGCATGTTATGAACCTTCCATCTTAAACATGATAAGAAACAATTAATAATATTCCACTTCAAGGGGGGATTCTCATTTTATAATAAATATAATGTATAAGACATTATTTGATGATCCTAAGACTATGTCTCCTTAGTATATATATAGCAGAAACAAGTTAAATATATTTTATTCAATGACCATGAAGCTTTATTCATCACAACATTTTGTAACATTTTCCTTTGTTGTGATAATCTTGTGCAACAATGGAATTAATTGATGATAGTGTGTGTTTTTTAGGGACTTGTAGCTCAGACGTGTATAAAGAGGAAATTAGTTCGATGGGGAATATGAAGGTGATTGGGAGTGGACTTTGATCATATAGGTCGGTCATCAGTGGAATTTTTCTCGAGAGTACAGATATTAGTGTGTATTTGGTGGGGATGATTACAATGAAATGTAGGTGGTAGGTTGTATGCATGCATCACAATATTCATAATTGCATGGTCTAACAATGAAAACAAAATGGATATGAAATGTCTCTCGTGCTCCATAATATGATGAAGGGATCACTAGAGGATCGAATGGAGTGGGAAAAATAATAGTGATCCATATGACAAGGTTGTGTTGAATTTCATGGTGATAAGCATGGATAGGAAATCAATATTCAACCTTGTAAGGGTAGATAAACATGCATTTACTTCTTCCATGAAAGTGGCATAGAATTGTCTAGTCCTTTTCATCCAAGTACATTATTTCCTTCTTTTGCAAAGAGAACATGTTTGTTCTCATACTTTAGTCCTTATCTCTATTGTTGAATTGGTTGGGCTAGGGAATAGTCTATTGTTACCTCATATGTTACCTACATATTAGATTATTTACATGTTAGTGATTGGAGTAATTGTTCGTGTGATTATATGGGTTTATGAAAAGTTCTTCTTTACCAAATAATTTCATGCTCTTTATGTACCTAAAAATGATTCCACGCATGATGTGGATCGCTCCTTCCAACATCCCTTCAAACAAAGTAGGGACATGAATTTTTAGTAACATCTTCCCTCAAGACCAAATCAGAAATACAAGCCAACACACCTTTTTTGGTGGCATAAGTTGCATCGTCAGGAGAAAAACCATGGGAGGACAAGGTGATTGCAAGCACATAGGTTCCATCTTCCCTTCTCACATATTCGATGCTGATGGTGAGGATTGTGCAGAGGAATGGCGACCCATACTTAACATCCCTTGAAGACCAAATTTCTCTACCCACATCTACAATATCCTTCATATTTGAATGCTTGGTTGCTGAATATTTTCTCACAGAAATTCCCATGGATCCATCTGTGGAGCCATCCACACTTTTCCTTGGGCGGTGCTTTAATATCAATACAAGCATTGGTGTTGCAAATAACATGGAGCACCATCATTTGTTTTTTTTTAAACATGATGCGCTAAATAACGTAATGCAACGGTGCTTTAACAATCGATAACATTAGTGCTCTTTACATAGAAAAACGTCATGCTGCATACTATTAAGGAGCACCACTATAGTTTTAAATTTTAGAGATATGAAATGTTATTTCCCAACAAATCTCTGGTGTGGACATCTTTTCAAAATATCTCGAGGCATCGTATAAATAACACTATTAGGAAGTTTTAAATTCTAAAAAAATAATGGTGATATAGTAGAAACGCAGCACAGGTCTGGCACCTATAGAGGAACACCCCGATGCATCTCATGAAAAGCACCACGATATATTTTTAATTAAAAAAATGTGGTGCTTTTGGACATATCCCACACCAGTACATATAGAGAAAAGCACCAGAGGGTTAAATAAAAAAACCCTCCCAACCGTAATTTTCATTTTTACAAACTACATTGTAGGAGAGATATGAAGCATCGGTGCCACTCTTTCTAGTTTCAAGTGCCTTGATGTCAGTGCTTCTCTTTCTCATGATTATTCTGTACCATGATCACTATTTGATTTTCTTTTTTGAATTTTTCAATTTTTTGAAACCGTAAAAAAAAAAGAAAATCTCCATTACGTGTCCACAATGCCTCCCTGACAAAGAAATGTCCAGGTAATGTCCATGTTTCTCTGTACTTAAAATTCTTAGTGGATTAGAATTTTAAATTAGGATAAATTTTCCACTTATTTTTCTTTTCACTACGTAATGCATTTGATACATTCAGCTCCCAATGATAGCGCTATGCCCTGTAAATTTACAGGGTGCACTGCAATTCAATGCGTGAAATTAACACATCGTCCTTCTTGCGTTGAATTTTTTAAACTAAAATTCACCAAAATTGATGAGGCAAATTATATATCGATGCATCACACCTGGTGCATTTAGATTTACCAAATTAACTTCAAACTTATAATTTAAAAATATAACCATAGCTTGGTGCATTCGATAACCTAAAGGTTTTGTACCAGTGAAAAAGTTTATATGGGCACAACGGTGCACATGTGTGCCACACCGCTATAAAAAGCTCAATTTTTTAACCAACAATGGTGCGTCATACTTATGTGTGCACCGATAGCAATGCATTTATAGTCAAAAGCGCACTAACGTCAGTGCATGGCTCTATTTTTTGTGCACCGATAATTTTTAAGTTGTTTTTAATTGAAAGTTATGTTTCCATATTTATAAATACATGTTTCATTTAATAAAGATAATATTATTTTATGTATTATTTTGATGTATTTTTTATGTTAATCATGTAACATAGACATCAATAGAGGGAGTGGTAGCAGTAGCAAGAGCAGCAGGTAGACCCATACAATATGGTTTGAACATGGAAAACCAGTCAAAGGGAGAGGGATTTATACCCTCGCTCTATTATTGTAGCGACCCAAGTGCTCTTGAGGAATGTAGGTCTCATAGTGTACTATGAAGAGGCTACATCCTTGAAGGAGCACTCTATTTTATTGATGCATTTGATCCATCGATGGAGTGCCCAAGAGAAGGATTTCCATGTTCATCCTATGACATTGTATAGGCCCACTAAGGAGGATATATACTTTATCACTGGCCTATCCAGGAGAGGGGAGGATTTTCCCCAGTTCCTTGATTTCCCCCATGGTGTTGCAGCTGAGATTCATCTTACATACACTTAGATATATGTTGGGCCTCATTCAGACTATCCATTATATTTTAAGGTATGTGGTGGAGAACTAAAAATTTCTTATTTTTCTACAGAAGAGGTTAGTTTCCTCTCGTTATTAGTCATGACCATTGCACGCTTTATTAGTGATCGGAAGCACATTATTTTCCCTCTTTTGTATCATGTTTATTATTTGATTCATATGCCACATTGCATCAGATGGTCTGCCATGTTTTGGAGGCAGTTTTGCATGACTTTAGATAGATTTCATACATTGATACATGGGAGGGAGACCTTCCCTTTTGCTTCCGAGCTTTATTTTTTTATTTTTTGAGAGGTTTCTAAATACGAGGCCTGCAGTTGACCATCACCCTCCTATGCCTATCACTAATGTTTGGATGTACATTTTGGGGCACATGATGCCCAAGAGGGTCTTGCTGGAGTTTTTAGCTGGAATTCCCCCCCAGACACTAGAGCTATTGGGAAGTGAGGATGACCATGTGTTTTTTCACATTGGTGTTTCTGTACATGGGGATTGATTGTAGAGGGTTTCCCAACATCTTCTTCATAACGACTTAGGCTCCAAAAGATAGACGTAATGTTAGTGTTTTCTTTAAATTAATCTAGTTTCATTTTCTTGCAGTTTTAATGAATTAGAATAAAACTTATTCTAGCACATTCTTTAACTTATTTTATTAAATTGTTTAATGAAATTTACTAATTATTTTCTATACCATATATTTTGTAGACATCGGCACATTCTCTGGGGACATGCCTCTTCCCCACCAGATGTCAGAGGATATGAGTAGATGGGTGATGCCCAAGAGGGTGAGGTACATCCTCAGGGGGCATGGGTGTCTGGTGCCGTAAACCTGGTTTGCAAGTTTAGATTGACTATTGCAATAGATTGGCCATAGTTTTTTTTTTATGTGGGAGTGCTCCCTGTGAGGGATCGAGATATCATTGTGGATCCTAGTTTCATGGGTTTGTATCGGGACTACTCGTAGGATATGATGTCTTTTATGCGGCATATCATCGAAGCTAGTATGGTACTGAAAACGATGAGGGATGAAGGTCAGCACCATGATGCAGCAGTAGATACATCAAATGAGGGTGGTGGTGATGATGATCAGGGTAATGATCATGATCATGATGATGAGGGTGATGATCACGATGCTTTTGGTAATACCAACCCTATGTTTAGCGAATCCTCTTCATAATGAGGGTAGTGACCAAATGCACAGTATTTTTCTCTGACTTGATCGAGAACCAAACTGTTAGGGCATGTCATTAACATATTTTATTTTAAAATATTAGGATAAGGCACACTTCTACCATTCAACCTTTTGAATGCTTTCCTGTCACTATCCCATTTCCTCCTCTTCTCTTCCTATAATGTGACCCATGGTTGTGTCACTACCATATTGTAAAGAATGAATTTGTTGATGGATTTAATTTTTGAATTCGATGATGACCAAATCAACCCTATATATATATATATATATATATATATATATATATATATATATATATATATATATATATATATATATATATATATATAGTACGTGTGAGATCAAAATCTGCATTAATATGAAGTTCAGTGTGAATAGTTATTTTGTAGTAATTTGACAAATAATAAGCCTACACTTACTCTATATCACACGCCTCTTGCTGATTTTTGGTAACATCAAATGTGATTTAAGTCTCAAATTTTGTAGGGAGGCTTAGACACCTGTATTCCAAAATACCCAGAAATAGTTTTCGGAAATTCTACCCGAATGGGTTTTTATTAAAATAATTAATTATTTTTTATGGGATTCGTTGGCTTGAAGGGTCCTGAACCAGGTTTAAAGTTAGAGCGTAACCAACAAAACCCTCTTACTACTGGCCCTTTTGGTAATGACCTACTTGTGCATGCCAAATTCTCATCGAAAGCAGTATGTGGGGGTGTTGGAACCAGGTTTCGACACCTTGAGAGAGAATTAAATGAATTGGGCACCTTCAGATCTATTTTAACACACATACTGACATGCACACCTGAAACCCTAACCAGAAACCCTATGTTGATTAACATGGATTAATCCAGTGTGTGCACCGAGACAGAAGATTCGAGATTCATTTAACATTTCTAATAATGTAATATTCAACCTTTACAGAGCTAGATCTATGCAACTAACATTCATATCAGCAGTAAACATAGGTACGCAACCGATCCAATCACAGATAATAGAACTCATAAATATGAACAAAAATCATATGAGGAAATAGATCACATAAATAGATAATATATGCATTTAGTACTCAGAGTTATCCCAACACTTCTTTATTCATCAACAATTCACAAAACCCTTTACAAAAAATATCACTTTAAAAATACCTCCAAAAAATTTCCTTTGAATATTAAGCCTTAAAAGAGTCCTTTGAAAATTAAGCCCAAAAAAAGTCCAAAAAATGACTTTTGAAAATTAAGCCCAAAAAATTCTAAAAACAAAATACCTCAAAAAAATGTGCTTTGAAAATCAAGCCCAAAAAGCATCTAAAAAAATATCACATTCCTCCAAAAAAATGTATCACATACCTCCAAAAAAATTACTTTGAATATTAAGGCAAGAAGAGTCCTTTGAAAATTAAGCCCAAAAAAAGTCCTTTGCAAAATTAGCCCAAGTGAAGAAATGTGTGAAATTATGCGAAAATAATAATTCTGTTTTCGGCTATTTATATAGCCGTGAAATGATTTTTTGGAGGGGCTTCATCGAATTTTATGGCCGACGTAAAGTCAATTAAAATTTCGATTGAGCTTTTTTGTCATTAGAATTGACAGGCCGTCGGGACAAAAAAACAATTCGGCCAAACTTTTTAAAAAGTTTAGTCAAACTAACACTTTTTCAATTACACAGCAACTCGGCTCTGAACACATTTCTTTGACTTTGGACCGATTAAACTCCATGAAAATTTATTAATTAACTGTCGAAACCAAGACAAGAATTTGCAAAATTCAATCTAATTTCAGGAAATATAACTTTTATTGAATTTCATAAATATTTTCTAATTTTACTTAATTTTGTAATAAAATGGGTGCAAACAATTTCTGAAGGTCATTATGATTCAGTGAAATCAATATTTTGTATCTTCCAAAATACAGTGTAAAAAAAATTGAAAAATTATGGTGCATTACATTGGTCCGTCGTCTCTAATTGGTAGTTTTTATATTTTCAGTTTATAGCTTATATGGAAATTTTGTGTGAGTCGAAATATATTCAAAATATGAAGTTTTTTCATATTGGATCAGTTCAAAAAAATTTAGTAATTATGATATGCACTAGTTGGTTTCGTAAATATAATGAAACCGAAGTAGACTCTATCTAGATTGTTGTAACATATTTTGTTTCTCAAAAACACTAAGTTTTCAAAGAATACACCAACGCGTTTGAACATGACTTTTTATGAATCCTTTTATTGTTAAAGAATACACACTCATAGAAATGTTAAGTTCACATATCAAATGCGTATAAAAAATTTCCAAAAATAAGTAATAGAGAGCTAATAAAATTTCTGACAACTTTTATTTTTATCGTAAAATGAAATTCTAAACAGAAAAATTGTTTTCGCTTGCAGAAAGTTGAAGAGCAGAAAAAAAATGATATTGTTTTCTCAAAAAAGGGCAAAAAGTGTAACCCAACTTCAAATTTTCACAAATAATAAAAAGTCCCTTAAGCCTCATTGTAGCACACTTCAGAGGCATGTAGCCGCCACATCTCTTCTTAGAGATAAGCTACCAATGCTCAAGCTAGTTTATTTCCATTATGTCTATAAGATTATTCCTGTTATTTTATATTAATGAAATGAAGTATATTTCTTATTGCAACTCTCTGTTTACGTTTATTTCTTTATTTTATTGTGTTCGTGCATAAATTCGGACCAATCAAGCACTTAAGTTATACTGAAGATTATAATTCAATATTTTAATGTTTAACACAAGTGGATAGCATAAGTGATGAAAATTTGTTTTAGCTTACATGGGTGGATTAAAGGAAGACATTAAACATGACCTTTTCTTAAAACATCCTGAAAAATATTATGGAAGCTATGGAATCTCCTCATCATATTCAAGCCAAGAATAAGGCTACATAGAAGTCACCATTGGAGCATATGCATGAAGTAGATATCATTTTGGTGTTAATAAGAAAACCATACAACAACCTACTTGAATATTGTAGAAATAAATGGAGGAAACAAGAGGAAAATGACTATGCTTTGGTTGTATTAAAAAATAGTTGAAATAGAATAAATGTCAAGAAACAAATTGTTCATCTTGGAAAATAATGATGAAAATGAAATGGAGGTATCTACACAAAACGATGAGGAATAATTCATCAACTTATTAAGGACTCGATCCTAGCCCTAGGTTGTAAACCTCTTAATGGTGTCCATATTTGAAATAGAGATGAAATATCCCCTTTAAATGACTTCTATGGTGGTTTAGCATCTTGTTGTTGACCTCTAGATGATAAAACAATTATTTTGGACTTAATACCCTTATGAGCTAGATATGAGTATCGTTAAAACAGTTTTTACACCAAGGACGCATTTTTGGGCCTTCACTTTGGTATTTGTGAGGGCCCAAAAATGTGTCCTTGGTGTAAGGACACTTATAATGATACAGATATGTAGCTCATAATCAAAGTTACCTTCAGTTGGGATTGTGTGGTGGTTTAGGGTTTTATTATTTCTAGATGAACCATAAAATCTTATTTTAGACCTTGATTCTCTTTTTTTCTTTCCTAAACCATGGTGAAGGCCCTAAAATGCATCCTTGGCAGCACAGAACTTCCTAATGGAACCCATATCTCACTGGTTAGCCAAGTATTAGATCGAGAGGATCTATGTGGTGGTTAAACACCTACTCCATGTAGGATCTGTTGATGTTCTTTTTTAAAGCTAATGTCCATTACTCTTCCTTTGACCATATCCCACTTGTTAGCCAAATATTCTCTCAAAAAGACTTATGTGCATTGATACATTTTCATGTATAATCCCTGAACATTCTTTTTGAAATTTAATATTCATAGTTTTTTTCTTTCATCATAATCAAATATCCAAAAACCATCCTTATGCATGAAACCACTTAATAATTTTATCCCTTTTATAAAGTGAATATCCCTTCTAAATAACATAGGGTATATTCTAAAGCCACATTCTATGATGTAAGCTTCAATTATATATTTTATATATATCATAATTTTTTATTTCCTTCCTATTTTTTTTATTAAATACTTTATAAACATGCAAATTAATCCATTGCAAGTTCATTGAAGAGTTATCTCTCTTTTATATACGTTTTATGAAATAAGTACATTTTAAAATTAAAAATAATAATAAAATAATAATATAAATAAAATTGGTAAAATTTCAATATTTATTTTTTAATATTATAATAAAGTACTATATATATAAAGTTTGTTATGTATATTTCTTGCCCAAGCGTGTGTATATATATATATATATATATATATATATATATATATATATATATATATAAAAAGTAAAAGTTTCGAAATAAGAAATACACAATATGATATTAACGAATGGAATATGAAATGACTACGGCATTATTAAAAACATCGTCTTTATCCGTACGAAGAGAAGAATAGCGGCAATTTTTGGGTAGGAAATATTTGGAAGTGTGTACCGGTTTGATTTAATGACATCTTTTCGATCATTCATCAAGAAAACATGAAAAACAGTGACATAGATTTTGGCATATCTTGATAACATAAAAAGTACAAAGAAAATAGATAATGCAGAATAATGCTGACCAAACAGTCCCCACATTGCTACTAGTTCTCTGTGGCTATGGATGTTTTTATGAAAAGGAAAAGATGCATTTTTTTCCGAAAGGAAAAGCAAGCACTCTGGAAATCTCTGATATTTTAGCTACATAATGAATAGCAATGACGATTAAATTGTAGTCGCCATTTACTGTCCTTTACTGAATGAAAGAAATGAGTTATTATCGTTCACTGCTACCTTACCATGAAATATTCTTTTACCACAATTAAAGAAAGCGTGTTGCAGGTTATCTCCACGAAATGCATAACCAGCAAATAAGCAAAAAAAAAAAGGCCCGCAGAGAAAACTGGAATGCTGAACACAAAAATTAAGATAGCGGCAATATTGTTTGAGTTAAAATATTTGAGACTGTTTATGTTCCAGCCACTTCAGAGAACAGAAATACAGTGTGGTGGTCAGCAATTTTCAGTTAAAGAGACAAATTATGTTTTCTCACGTAGATAAATGGGTTATTTGGAATGACCAAGAACTTTGAATTAATCATTGGAATATGTGTTCTGGTGATTACTGTTTTAGAATGACACTGTACATTCTTGAATGCACAGGCCAATCTGAAAACCCTAAACGCCTGTGGGGCAGAGCGGCCTAGTCCACGAGAGATTCATATGGCTTTGTTTTTCACTCTTTTATATGTTACTTTTTCCTTTATTCCATCTGTCATTTTATTGTTTGTCTGGGTTTGATAACTATTAATTCTACCCGGTAGATATAAAGAGGCAGAGTTATGAGATTGGAACATGATCAAAGTGCTTTTTGCACTCCTAGTTTGTCAAGTGCTATTATATGGGTGTGAATTGTGGACTAGCAGCATCCCCGTTTCAAAACGGAAGCAAATTCAAAGAATTCAAAAACGTTTGATCATGAGCAAGTTCAAAATAAAAAGTTCGGTTCCCTATGAGATAATGTTGAGTGAAACAGGGGCAGCCCCCATCGAAGCAATTGCCATGGTGCGTCTTATAAGGTATCTAAAAAGAATTGAGCAAATGGGAGGAGGCAGATGGCCGAAAGTTATCTTCAATGAAGGTACGAGGGAAAGAAATAAATCATGGATGAGACAAAACAACAAATGGATGCAAAAATGGAATATTTACCTTAATGCATGTCCCACAAATAGCAACGAGTTAAATAATTTTGTGGTGGAGAAGTTCCGTAAGGGTATTATGTTCTAGAATTCAACCCCACTTGTGATCTCCAACAAAAAGATTACATTGGAGCTAGCATTTTGTGGAGAGCAAAGGTTGTTATTGCTCAATTGAGAACTAACTCACATCAACTTCGGAGTGAAACGGGACGGTGGAAAAGATCTAAAGAAGCTTGGGAAGAAATGGTATGTACATTTTGCACTTCTGGGGTACTGGAATCAGAAAAAAAATTATTGTAGTGGAATCAGAAAAAAAATTCATTTTAGAATGTGATGCTTTCAGAGACATCAGGGACAGTTACTGAAGTATGTTAGCATCAATTCCGTGGCATTATCTTTTCAGTGAGAAAACAGTTAGAAGGTTGGGTCAGTTCATCATTAATTTGAGTAAGAAAAGGATTGAATTATAGAAGGAAAAAAACAAGGAAGGTGGTAGTCCCATAGACTATTTTTAGTCTCATGGATGTTAAAATATCATTCATTCATTCATTCATAGAATTTTTCTTTAGAAACAATGAATGGATATGGATTTACATCTCATCTTATTTTTTTATAGTTTTTTCTAATAAGAGATATGCGATATGGCATTCGATGTGAGATGCGATATGGTATGTGTTGTGAAATGAGTATTGTAAATGGCTTTTGCTGCTAAGAAATTTGTGAAATACCAAAAAGTGATATATTATTTGGCACATCACAATCGGTGATGTATATGTTTACAGTTAAACCTATAAGTTATTTGTTGTGATTTGCGATGTGTTATCGTTTGCACAGAGGGTGTTCGCAACAAAGGCAAGGATTTTGCAAACAATCTTTGTGCTAATGATCTGTCAGTGTTGTGTACTTGGAATAGAATAGCTATTTTTTGAGGCTGCTTGGGCGCTTGTGGAAACTAAATCCTCTTGGGAGGCGATTCTTTTCACTATAGGTCTATGCCTTGTTTTTTCTCTCCATGTTGGTTATCCATTTCAGCTGACTTTCTCTAGTTTTTCCGTCTGGGAGATCCTTTCTCCAGGATCGGATTTTTATTTAAACTTTTCTGCAGAGGAGGAGGTTGATAGTGGTGGTCGATTGCGATCTTCTATCGGTTTGGAATCTTTGAGAATTCAGCGATTTTCATTTTTTCCTTCTGGTAATGGCCCTCTCTTACCAAATCAGCTGTAGTACACTCCTACCCAACAACTGATATTTTTTAAATCCATTTTTTTTGGATTTGGGTGACTGTTCAAATATTCGTTGTTTGGGGATGGATTTGGTGTAAAGGGTAATATGCCTTTATATATATTTTAATGTATGTGGAGTCATCATATTTTTATTTACTGGATAAGGTGGGTCATTAAGGAAATTAGGACGACGTTTGTTTAAAGGGTTGTATGCTGACTGATCATATTGTTCTGGCAGTTGGAGCCATGCTGTCATAGGAATGTGATGTCAGACATCGACTCTTTCATCAAGCAATTGAATCTGAACCCATCAAGTATGACTTCCTGCATGTGCTTGAGGTTGCAGAAGGCGGGCAAGTGGAGGAGGTGCGTGAATTTCCATCACCCACGAAGCATAAGCGTTTTATATCACACTATCCATCTGGTGCAGATGCACATCTGCGCCTCGTTTCACCTCCATTCACATTTACAGTGTCTTATGCGCTCGGAGATGTTCATCTTCCAAAACATCCGACGCACCCTTTCAAGCCTGCGTCTGTGTGTAGAATGCTTAGACTTGGTGGTAATAACATGAAGGAAAGGGCTGAGAGCCTATTGACCCAGACCCTAGTGGGGAGATGGTGTTCATGAAGAAGGGAGATTCAAATATTCCCTCTTGGTTATTAGAGGCCTAGCATAAATTACTGGGATACTACCCTAAGACTAGCAATTTACAGGGGGGATGGCTCAGCTTCAATTTCATCAGGGAGGATGATCTGCGTGAGGTCCTCCGCCGCACTTGGGTGAGCGTCTATTTTTTTCTGGCCCTCCATAGGTGGTACATCAGTTTTCATCCATTTCGTGATACTCCTAAGCACCATCTTCTATGGGTTAAACTACCTGGGCTCACATTGGAATTCTGGTCACCACATGCCCTTTCGGCCATAGGTGACAGTATTGGAACCTGTCGGTTTGTGAATCTGAAATGTGTTGGAGAATTGGATAAGCGTGTGGCTTCACTACTGGTGGAGGCTTCTTTTGCAGGGGGTCTCCTAGAGCACATTGATCTGGAATGGGAGGGTATAATCCACCGTCAGGTTATTGACTATTGGTGAATGCCATTCATGTGTTTCCTTTGTCACGGAATGGGTAATCTTAGACATTCTTGCCCGGGATAGAGGGCTAGTGAGAAAATGGATGTGCAACTTTGTGGGCGTCAGGTGATTATTCATGTCACTGCAGGGCTTCACCATGCTAATAAACATGGGTCATCTGCTCCTTTTGACGCCCCCGATCCCGATAAGTTTAATATTCCCACTTCTTCTCCTTCTACATATTTTAATATGATGGGAGAGGTTATGGTTAATGTAATTTTATGTGGGGAGGGTGATCTTACCCATCCTGATTCCACTGTCGTGGCCAGAGTTTCACATGGCGCTCTGCTTTCGGTTACCCCAACTCCTGGGGTCAAGCCCTTATTGACCATCCCCTATTTTCTGTTAGAGGATGGGGCCATCTCAAATGATACTTCTCTGGATTCTTTTGTGCCTGTCGTAAATGATTTCCTGGCTGACACTTCCTTGAAGACCATTCTGTAGATTTACCTCCTGAATCTGTGGAACCCTCTGATCTGCTCTCCCCCAAAAATTCAATTAGTAGTGACCTGGAGCTAGTGTTTCAAAACCCATCAGCCAACCTAGTACAACTGAAGATAGACATGGGTCGTCCTGCCTTCCCTCCGATTCAAATCAGCACTTCTTCTCTGTCTAACGTCACTATCAGAAAAGGAAAGGGTAGGCCCAGGATTAAGAATAAATCCATCATGGAAACGAGTTTATTGGTGGACATTCAGCCTGGGGTTTTCCGTGACGTGCCAGTGAATTTACCCTTGGAAAAGGTGCTTAGAGCTCTGAATTCCTCATCCAGGGTTCTATAATGATGTTATGCTCTCTAAATTTAGGGTGGTTGGGGGGGAATGGTAAATTTGTTTCTTTAAGGGATTTTTTGTTGCATTTAAATCCATTTTTTATTCTTGTTCAAGATACTATGGCCAAGGCTGACAGATCTATGTCCTACTTCTGTTCCATATACCCTTCTTGGCATATAGCTTCCATATATGCTGAAGGGTGCTCGGGCGGACTAGCAGTTTTGTGGGATCCCAGATGGGTAGAATTCCTGGCTTTCAGTTTATTCAGAGGCATAATTCTTACCGGGTCTCTATGGGGGTTTTGTCATAGGATTCATCTAGTTAACCTATACGCACCATATATTGATAGGGTGAGTTTCTGGAGAAAATTGGAGGCATGTGGTGTTTTCTCATTGGGATGCTCTATCATAGCAGGGGAACTAGTCTTAAATGTTGATTGCACACATTATCCTTCGAGAAGAGTGCCTTCTATGCGCATTTTGGCCCGATAAGAACGCATTCCTGAGAGTGGAGAAATGTCACTATCTAGGACCACATAAAGCAAAGGAAAAGTTACTCCTTACTTGAAGCCGCCTAAGGACAGCCACCAACGCCTCCTTAGACACTATGTGAGCACACAATGGAATATTTGGAGCACACAAAGGAATCATACCTTTCCCTTGGGTCACCATCCATAATGTACCAAGGGAGGGAAGGAGGATTTGAAATCCCCTATATAAAGCCACTATGAGATGAGGAATGGGTGATAACATTGTTATTCTTTCCAAAATTTCCCAAGAAATACCAGCAATGTGTGACCCGGAGCTGAAGACAGAGGGGACTTACTTCTTGGCCACCCAACAAGCTCAGTCTACATAGTAGAGATAGAGGGAGACTACAACGAGGCAAGCTTGGGATAAACACATCCTTGCATCGGGACCTAGAACCATTGTCTAGGGGCCCTTTGGCAAGAGGGTTAAGTATTTCTCTCCTTACTACCAGCGTTCAATAAGAGGGACCTAGAGCCACCGTTTGCATTATTGTGTCGTTTGACTCATTTAGAGCTTCTGTTTATTTATGTTTAGTTTATTTTAGTTTTTAGATTACATTTGCATGATTTTCGCTTCCATATATTATGTTTATTTACTCCACTTATTTTTGCCTATTACAAATAGTTTAAAGGGGTAAACCAAACCACTTAAACTGGTGTGATTTCGTACATATGTGCACCGAACACACCAAAATAGGATTGGCGACTCCACTAATGTTTTATTACCAATTTTATGTGGTTGTGCCTTATTTTGCAGGAGACCTCTGTCTATGATGTGGAGTGGAGCTTAAAGTCCTCTGATCTCTCTTGCAGTCCCTAGATTCACCCTCAATGACAGACTAGAGAAGAGCAGCTCCTAATTTTTTTACTTATAGGAATTTGCGTGTGTTTCTTCTTCACAGACGCGCAGGGCGCACATTCGATGTTGAACCGTGCGCAGAAAGCGCACCTGTCTCAACCTTTTGCATGCAATTTACAGAATGAGAAATTTCTCCCTAAATTCTGTCTTTTTCTGCTTGTAAAGTGATTCGCAACCCCTGATGCATCTACCAACACTAGTTGTGGTACCCTGCAACTTGTTAAAACTCACATTTCGCTGCTTTCTGTAGGCTTATTTTCAGTTTTACTTCAAGTTGATTTTTGCGAAATTTACACAAAGTTTAAGTAGGGGGCAAAGTAACTTGCATTCCGAAAATCTATGTTTTGGAACTTTTGGCACTTACACCTAGATAAATAGGTCCAAGTAAGTTAAGTGGCCTAAGACCACACATGCATAGCTATTTTTCTTTGTTCTATTGTAAAATTCTTTACTTTAGGTCAATTTTTGCACTAGGAATTGCAGGACTAGGATTGAATTGTTTATAGAAGAGCAAGTAATATCTGCTACCTTTTCACCCTCCGGTGATCCTAGGTAAGCATATGAATGCTCCATATTCACAATTCACCATCTCCCTATAGTTAGTCACATAGATTAACTAGGAAAAATTGAAAGCAACCCATTATCCACACATGTTTTCCATTTGACGCAGGAACAATACAACATAGTTTAAATAGGGGATTTTGTAAAGGATCAACGATATCAATGCGTTCAAACCATGTGCTTGTCCACTTTATTCTCACACACACTCACCCACTAAGCAAAGCAAAGACACCTAAAACTAACTTAATAAAACTCACTAAATTCTCCCCACAGGGGACACAAAAGAATTTATAGCTTAAGTTAGGATCAAGGAGGTAGGCATCAAATAAGCTGCCTTGATCATACTTCATATTGAAACATAGAAGCTGTGTACTTAGGGAGCTTCAAATCCACCTAGCAACCCATAACAAAGAAAACTTGAGTGCAGCAGAGACTCGTTTCAGAGAGGGTTAGGCTTAGGCACGGTGCATATCAGTTGGGGATAGCTAACCGAGCTGATACTCGGTACTGTTAGCTGACTACCAAGAACTCTAAGACTCGAATGCTCACGTGGGACGGTGGTTCTTAGTGGCCAAAAACTAGGGCAACCTTACCCTATAGGTGATGGTGCAGGCAAGCGCTAGACCCTCTACCCTTACCTTGATGGATTCTCTTCAGCTGACTGGGGGTGTCGCCAGCTCTTATGGGATGTTGTGCCAACACTCGCAAGAAATATTCTCAAGGCCCAGTTACTTTTGAGTGTGTGAGGATGCATAGGTATTCTAGGATTTTGAGTATCATACGCAAATGAAAAAAGACCATTTTTTGATTGCTTGATCACATAGATTAATTTAAAGGGAAATCTATTTTATTTTTCGCTTTGTTTTATGTATGTGACAAGAAGTTTGCTTTGATCATAGACTCTATCCTCTCAAAGTTTTCCAAAATCTAGGCGACACCTGACAGGTCCCAACAGAAACTCATCGATCTTGGTGTCTTTGTACCGCCCCCCATTACCAGGAGGGGTTCCATGTCTTTCTCCATTCAGGCGTCAAAGATGGAACACTGCCACCATCATTGGCTCGCCCTTTATTGCGGTGGCCATAGTTGGGAACCCCAGTTAGTATCCCAACACCAAACCACATACCACTCGTCCCACAACCCCCAGGGGGCAGAAGAGTGCATCCCATATAGGAATCCAGTTGAATATACAATAGGGTACGTCACAAACTAACCCTCGTTCAAACCAGAACGTTGTGTCTTCACACATTGCAATGGCATCGACCTCTCAGTCACCTTTCTTAGCTTCGTTGAATCTACCTAGTTTAACCAAGCTAACAAATGACCCCATTGCACACGATACTACATGGCCTCTGATGCCCATGAAGCTCCCTTCATATATACCAAAGTTTGAAGGAAAGAAAGCAGAAGACCCAGGTAATCATTTCATGACCTTTCACTTGTGGTGCTCATCGAATAGTATCATTGATGACACTATTCGATTAAGATTATTTCAACGCACTCTCACAGGAGTAGCCACGAAATGGTACGTGGAGCAACCCTCAGCTTCACATGGAACCTTTAGCTCCCTCGCTACCGTGTTCCTAACATATTTTCAATTACCCATTCACCATGATTCTCGAATGGAATTACTGACTCATTTTAGATAAACCCCCGCCATCCACATCTCGGACCATCTCCATGAATGGAGGCAACGTCGTATTTTATGTAAATCTAAACTCGACGACTGGGTTCTCTTAGATTTGTTCTTGAAAGCTCTTACGGCAAAGATTTCAAAGGATGTGGTGTAGCAGAATCCCACATCCAAAGAGGACGCAATCAGAAAAGCCTAGAAGCTTGAGTTGATTTATACGCAGTCAGGATACATTTATAACATCGTACCTAATGCCCCACACCTGCAAACTTATCAAGAAGTTCTAGAAGCATCGAATTCTGCAGATGAGCTAATTGGGTCAATGACCCAGGGTTTCCTAGGCAGCATTAGTCAAAACCCTAGTTACACATATAGTTCTACCCAGAACGTGCCTCAACCCGATTTTCAGAGTCATCATATGCCTCAGCAAAATTTTACTAATAGGGCGCAAGCGTATCACCAGGGAGGACCTTATCCTCCGACTTAGGGGAATCAATACATAGAAATAAAAACTAACAGAATAACTCCCCTCCAATAGTCAGGTGCAAACTCGGGACCGCATTATGCTTAGTCCCTAGCACGCGACCCACCTATGAAAAAAAATGCACATGTGAACTTTGTGCAGCCATCCCAAAACCAACCACACCAATATAACCAGGAGAAATACCCTCCCAACGTGGTAAAGAAAAAATCCAAAAACATGCCAAAACGGAACCCTGGACAGAGGGGCAGTAACTAGCAACACCCACCAGGATACCAGGCTAGAGGTAACTCCAACCAGAATCAGAACCAAGAGCAAAGAAATGCCCAATGGTAGCGCAAAAGGCCACCTCTTCAAACAAACCATTCATGTTCGATATGTGGTGAGTACGATCACTATACTCACCACTGTCCCAATCTCCCCGAGCTGAAGAAGCTACAGAGTAACCGAGGACAAGGAGGATCTTCCCAGAAACCAGCCGTAATGCAAGAACCTTTCCCCAACCAAGGGACGGTAAGCACTCACTAGAAAAATATAGACGTTTCCGAGAAAAGAAGCCATGAAATCTACATGACTGGAGAAGAAATGTTTTTCCTAACACGGAATCGCAACTATGTCACCCCACTAGACACCAATACGTCAGGGGTTGCACCAACTGCACCTTTGACCATTTCAAAGATGCCTATAAAACCATTTCCAAAAATGGCAGAGGGACCTAATAGGCAAGAAGGAAACTACTCCAAAGCGACCCATAAGTATAGCATCGTGGATGATTTAGCACAACCTCCTGCTGCTATGTCAGCTTTGGAAGTTTTGCATTCATGCCCAAAACAACAGAAAGCCCTACTTTCTGTATTAGGCGCTATCGACCCTACCGACACGCGCCTGATGGCTTTTGACTTAGACAAAGCCACCCCCTGGATTCCTTCAATGGTCGCCTTCCAGATACCAGTGTCGGTGCAGAATATCACTATCCACTGATGTGTCATAGATGAGGCTGCATCCACATGCATCATGTCCAAAAATGTTTGGTAGAAGTTAGGTTCTCCCGAACTAAAACCCTTAGTCATCACGCTTCAAGCATACGACGGTCGTCCCTTGACTCCCGTCGGCCTCTACCAAAATGCCTCGGTCTGTTTAGTTGGAAAGATGATCCACATAGACATAGAAGTCTTGGATGCTCCTTTGGATTATAATATACTCCTCGAACGAAGTTATATGTACGCCATGTCTGTCATAGCATCCTCCGTCTTCTGCATTATAATGTTCCCCCACGAGCACCACATCATTAGTGTAGACCATCTGATGCACAGCGAGAAGCGTCCCTTAACAAACATGGATGTAATTATACCTTATGTAGATACAGCCTCGGATGCTCTTTCAAGGTACCAAGAATATGGCCCTGGCCAATTCGAACTGCCATCCGTTCTAGGGTCGTTCCTAGGGTATCCTCCCATTATCCCTGAGGAATCACCCAATGTCACATGGGCTCTGGTGTGCATGATGTCCACATCAAGTGCCGAAGCTAGTCAGGACATGGAAACATGCAGTAACAACACTAAGACATCGACCACGACAGCCACTCTAGCCTATGCTGCCTCCCAAACCCCTTTCCTCTACCCCCCAGTTGGCTTTGTCTCCCAGTAGGTTTTGGAAACACTGGTATTACCCAACATATCATTGGAATTCCCAGTTTGGTACCTTGTTCCACCTTCAAGAACAAGAGCCACCAATGTTGCTGCCACAGGGTTGAAGCTCCTCAGTCTCGAGGAGCCCTCACCCGTTCAAGAAACAGTTGAGACCACCCCTGCAAAGGAAGTTCCCATTGCAAAACTAGAGACTATGACTAAGAAAAATGAGAAGAGAGGAAAGAAGATGGTGACCCCCACCATTCAACAAGAATCACCAATCTGCAGCATATGTGATGTAATAGGTCATCCTACACACATCTTTCCAGATTTGGATGAATTAAAACCACTCCTTGGATCTGAGATACAAATCGCGATGCTGCGTTCCCAAAAAAAGGAACCTACCACCAAAGGTAAAGGAAAAGCACTACATACCAATCATGCATGTGCTCTCTGCAGTAACTATGGGCATTATACCCACCATTGTCCAGAGATTCTGCGATATAGAGATGCCTTACATGCCATTGAGCGATCCTATCAAGAGGATCCCTACATCGAGTCTGTCAGCAATGAACCTTGTATCATCTTGTACCTATAGGAAGAACGACAATCAGTTGAAAGGATCCCCGCTAGACCCCCTTCCCTAATCGAAAGGGGCGTACTTTGTGATGAACTCGATCATTTCATCATTGATTGCCCAGCTTTAGAAATGTTCCAGCGATGATACCCAATCCATATCGTATATCGCACTGAAATGGACGTCCCGTATTCATGTCATATATGCGGTGACAACCACTCAGTATGTCATTGTCACTACATACTATGATTCCATATAGCTTTAGCCTCGATTCAATCAACCATAGTTCACCTCTCCCATGAAGATGGCACCGACCCAGATTCCATGAACAGTTCGAAAACTCAAGAGGATGTGATAGATAGATCCGTCCCATTGAGGCCAAATGGAAGATGACCAATAAGAGAGATTCATCCCCCACCAAGCGTTGATGATACGACACACCATATACGATTCATTTCATCATGCATCGGAACTTGACTCGAGCTATCTGCTTATCTTCCATAGGTGTCAAGTCAGCTGCAACTACAAGAGTAGTTGTCCCTATGACAGTGCAGACCCAATCTATCTGCACTATGTCGACCACATCTGGTTCCACCACATCCACAATGGAATCCTTCTCATGTCTCTCAACTAGCTCCACCTGGAGAACCCCTATTTAGCATAACCCTACATAGGAACAATCCTCCTTTGGGTCCTTGTTTCATTTGGATGAGGATATCCTAGAGGCCATGACGAAGCCAGATTACCCATGGGATGCAATGCATCACCATTCGCTTTTTCTCCCTAAGAAAATGTTCAGTCCTAACAGAACAACTGCACAAGAGATCTACGCGATCGAATCAAAATATTTCCTACCATCAGGAAAGGTCGATATCTTCAAAAACCCCATCCCAACGACCGATGCATTCAAGGAAGGAAATATGTCAAATATTTCACCTACAATCAAGGTGAACATATCCCAAAATTTGGCAAAGGTCAAAGAAATCTCACTAGGGGTAGCATGCTCTCTAGAAGAAATAGCCTCTTACACCAAATTTCTACAAGATTATAGAGATATCTTCTCATGGGACTACTCAGAAATGCCTGGGCTCAGTCCTACTATCGTAGAGCACCATATTGACACTTGGCCTCACGTACCTCTAGTACGCCAAAAACAACTTCAACTACACCCCTCTAAGGAAAAATAAATAAAGCGAGAAATTGACAAGCTTCACAAAGGCGGGTTTATCTACCCCATTGCCTATACATATTGGGTTTCCAACCCTATTCCCGTCATGAAAAAACAGGGCACGATACGCATTTGCACCGATTTTTTGGATTTTCACAAAGCTTGTCCTAAAGAGAATTACCCCACTCTATTCATTTACCAAGTTATCAATGCTTGTGTAGGACACGAGGCTCTATTCTTTATGGATGGATTCTCCATGTACAATCAAATCCAAATCTGCCATACAGACCCATACAAAACTGCGTTCACTACCCCCTGGGGCACATTCACATACAAGGTAATGCCATTTGGATTAAAATGTCTGGAGCCACCTTCTAAAGGGACATGAATTATATATTTCATGACTTGGCACACCTTATCCTTGCCTACTTGGACGACCTGACAATCTTCTCGAAGAAGTGCTCAGACCATATTGAGGATCTGCGATTGGTATTCTAAAGATTTCGTCAATACAACCTATGCTTGAACCCCCTCAAGCGCATCTTCTATGTTAGCGCAAGAAGGCTCTTAGGTTTTATTGTGTCCCAGCAAGGGATTCGTGTGGACCCTCTCAAGGTCCAAGCCATTAAAGAAGTACCTCCACCTCGAACCCTCAGACAACTTCAAAGCCTGGAAGGGAAGCCCAATTTTCTGAGACACTTCGTCCCAAATTATGCCACCTATGCTCAAGGGTTATTGCAACTCCTTCACCAGGACATTACCTTTAAATGGGATGAACATGCCCAAAAAGCATTTGATGTGCTGAAGGAGACATTATCTTTAGCACCACTCATTAGTCCCCTTGACTATGACAATGATTATATCCTGTATTTATCAGCTTCTGAATCCACATTGGCCGGAGTATTGATTCAGGAAGGCATAGATGGGAAGGAGCACATAATCTAAAACAAAAGGCAAAACCTTGTCAGGCCCATCATTGAGATATGAACCCAGAGAAAATACTACCATAGCATTAATCCACGCAGTCCATAATTTTTTCCACTATATAATCTTAAAAACCACTAAGGTTATCGTAGATATTAATCCCATAAAATACCTACTCATGCTCTACCTAATTAACCACAAGTACGCCTGTTGGATAGTCATTCTCTAAGAATATGACTTACATTTTCACTCCCCCAAAAGCAAAAAGGCACTTGCATTAGAAGAGTTCATTAGGGACCTCCCAGGAAATTCCAAGGGATCACTAGTAAACGATTAGCTACCAGATTAACATATTTTCTTCATAGCAATAGACAACCCTTGGTATGGAGACATTCTCCTTTTTCTGCCAACCAAAAATTTCAGACCTCGTTTCACACGAGACAACCTTCGGTGCATACACTAGCAGGCCCCTCGATATCTCCTTTTGGGAGATGTCTTATACCGGAAAGGCATCGACACCATTTTATGTCGGTGCCTTACTCACAACCAAGTGGAACAAGCCCTTAATGAATACCACAAAGGAGCTTGCAGCGGACATCTATCAGAAATTTCTACCGCCCAAAAAGTCCTATGGGTAGGATATTTTTGGCCCTCCCTATTTCGCGACTGCATCATGGCAGTCAAAAGATGTGAACAATGCCAACGCTTCGCTCATAAGGCAAGAGCACCACCCTCTCCTCTGCACCCCGTCATACTAGTCGACCCCTTCCATAAATGGGGGATTGACTTCATGAATTGTAACCCTACCTCATCAGGAAACCATAAATAAATCATTGTGGCTATTGATTATTTCACCAAGTGGGCTGAGGACATGCCCACATACAACAACACAGTAGAAACCACTGCCCGATTTAAGTTTAACCATGTGATCGTCCAGTTCAGCATACCCAAAGAGTTAGTCTCCAACCATGGGAAACACTTTGAGAATGTAGTTTTTGAGGAGCTATCTCACCACCTCAGATTCACCCACGAATTCGCTTCACCATACTACCCCCAATCCAATAGATAGGTAGAAGCTATTAACAAAGTACTCAAAACTATGTTACAACGAATGGTGAATAACCATAAAACCAACTCGCACCATATGCTCTTTTCCACCCTGTGGGCATACCGCATGACAGTAAATACATCCACTGGTTTCACTCCCTTCCATTTAGTATACGCGGTCGAAGCCATGATTCCCATAGAATGCGAGGTCCCAAATTTCCATGCAGCCATCGAACTCCTCAATGACACCCAGCCTCTAGAGCAGCGCCTAATATAAAAAGATATTGTCGATGAAAATCGACGATAGTCATGGCAGCACAACGAGGCCCACAAGAAAATAGTAAAAGCACCATTCGACTGCCACATCACCCCTTGCTCATTCACCGAGGGAGAATCATTCCTTCGCTATGATGTCGCAAAAGAGGCCTTAGGGCCAGCAAAATTGAAAACCTTATGGAAAAGACCCTACATCATCAAACATTGCCTCCGACAGGGGGCATACATCTTGATAGAAAAGGACGGGACTTTCCTAAATAACCTCTTCAATGGCCTTTAACTCAATAAATTCTACCCATAAGGGCCAAGATGACCCTTCCCCTAGAGTAAAATTACACGTAAACCTAGCCACTCAAAAACAATTTGGCCCAAAGACTCATTAAAAAGTGCTCAAAGTATCACCATGGATCACTAAAATGAACCCTATTTCAGATTTGTTGATGGAGCATCAAGATGATCTCAAAATTTAGATGTAGCTTCCTGGGTCATTTACCACCCTGGCCGACCGCCACTCTACTCAAACGGGGTGTTCATCGGTTCAACAACAAGAAATTAGGCAGAATATGACGCCATCATCGGACTTATGTGCGACGCCCTCCATTAGGGCATACACCATATGCATGTCTACCTCAATTCCTAGTTAGTAGTATCACAGCTAAACCAAAAATTTGAGACAAGATATGCACATCTGTTTAGAAAATATTTGTGTGCCAAAAGATTCAATAGACAATTTGACTATATCACATTTACACATGTACGAAGGAGTCAAAACAAAGCAGATGATCGCATAGCTAACAATATCCTAAACTGGAATGCATCTCGAATAAACCATCATGCATAAAACCAAAAATCCATCAACATAACAAAATGCATAAACTGAAACAGGTGATACATCATGTAGAGCTGCAAAAAATATCTCTCATATATATATTAAAATGTGTATATCTGAGTACAAAAAATAGTGTCGTTGGCCCAATTTCCAGCCCACAGATACAAAACACGTCAAAAATAAGGGAAGCATCCTCATAACAGGTGCTTTCCCTATGTACAAAACTACTCAAGGGGGTGCCCCCTCGAGAGGGGCACCTGGACCCAACACTGCTCCTGGTACCACCACCGGAGTTGTCGTCGTAACTGCGATTGCCACCCGATGTCGAGTGGGTCAATAATCCTTGTCACAGGCCATCATTGTCTCTAACCAGACCTCCTCAAAATCATTCATGAAACCTCGAGCAGGAATCCCCTGGGATAAGCAGTCCACTCGACCCCAGAAATCCTCAAGAGCAGAAACATGAGATGTCAGTTCTGCAATGCGAGCCTATGTCGCATTAGCATGAGCTCGCTCGGCCACAACCTCGCCTACATTCGAGCTACTACCCTCCCTAGAAGAGCTAGCACCACCAGTAGAACCACCAGCACCACCACCTGGTCCACCTGCATCACCTCCTCCCTGACCACCTCGAGGTCATCGCGGAGGATCGTGGCCCACCAGTCTAGCCACAGGGCAGCCCACTTCGTCAACATCTACACAAGAAACAAAAATAATGTCAGTGTCACTAGAAAAACACATAAGTACATATATACCCAAACAAGTGCAGAAAACATATAAAACATACCTTAAGGCCCCCAAACATAACCAAAAGGGAGACCCATGTCTGGGTCACCCTGGAAGTCCATTCCAACATATGAGTATGGCAAGAACATCTGTGGGTTGGCCAAAAACTAGGATTCTGTCATGGCATTCCAATAACGCCCCACCATATCCCCATCGCCTCGCGGCATCACCGGAGCCCACCTACTCATACGGGGCTCCCGTGGCCCCTCAATAGGCACCGCCACTACCGGCCTTAGCAGCACCACCCTCTCATACATTATGCTACAAAATATATTGGCGTACGCAAATGACTTATATCCACATTGGAAATTGTTCAACTAAGACACCATCTCATCAAAGTAGAAGAAGGAAAAGTTGAAAAAGTTCCCAGACCTCAACCTACGGGCCAGACACCCGATGTCGAACAAATGACCCCACTAGTCGTACGATCACTGCCAGAGCACACTGCTCTACCACATCTGTAACTGAGGCAATGTTGATGTAGCCCTCCATAAGAGGTGCCCCACCATAATGCTGCCTCTGGAATCTATCCAAGTCCACTCTCCTTGTAGGGAGCAGATTCTTCAGCACCTCACCCTGAGGCAATAACCTAGTCACAAAATATATATCCATCTTAGGACGGATGATCAATTTCGTACCACACAACACAAACATGTTGTGCCTCCTATGCCAGTGCTGAATAATGTACCACATAATCAGTCCTGTGACTGAAGAAATTCATTCTCAGCAAACTTCAGAAGGCCCCATAGATCCAACTGATGACGCGCCCCAGAATCAATAGCTAAAGCGGTTCGAATCTTTTAGGAATTTACAGGGTAATTTCTGTAGATCAAGAACCAAAGGTCACCGCTCACAAACAGATCAAAAATCAGTACACCGGTATAATCACGTGGCTAAAACCCTCAAAGAGGGAAATAGTCCACGCCCTGATCCAACATGGCCACTTCAGGGAACTTATTTATATAAAAGAAAAGTTACATATGTTTCTCTCATAAACGGTTACCGAAAAAATGACCCTCCATGCTCTTTAAATAGAGATCATGGACTAATCAGGTGTTAAGCCACGGATCAAGTGTCGTTAATACCGAGGTGAGAGATAACCATCGGATCACTACAAGTCATGACCGTCGGATTATAAGTTACAAATGTACATGGTAAAGAAACACACTTTACCTAACTCTACACTAGACTAAGTTATTGTTAACTATTTCCTATGTGTCGGAATATCCTAACATCCGCCATTAGAAACAACTTGGGATAGGATTGAAGGATTTACAAAGGTGACACAAAAGGAGCCTATTTCCTATGTGTCGAAATATCCTAACATCCCCCCTTAAGAAAAAATTGGGATAGGATTGAAGGATTTACAAAAGTGATACAATAGGAGAAGGAAGGAGGCATTAGAGCCTATCCCCCCTTAATGAAAACTTTCCTGAACTCCAAGCATGGATCGAAGTTTGGTAAACTTTTCTTCTGTGAGAGCCTTTATAAAGATATCAGCTACCTGATCATTGGTTGGACAATACTTCAATTCAAGAACACGGACATGAATGAGCTTTCTAATGAAGTATATGTGGAGTTAAATGTGTTTCATACGCTGATGCTGAACTGCATCTTTACATAGCTGAATGGCACTCTGATTATCACACCAAAGTGTAGTTGGATGCTGCTAATGGAGACCAAATTTAGACAGGATCTGACGAAGCCACATGGCTTCCTTGTTGGCTTCAACTGCGCCATGATACTCTGCTTCTGATGAAGAAAGGGAAATGGCACTTTTTTTCTTACAAGACCAAGTAATAGGTCCTAAACCAAGAGTGAATACATATCCTGCAGTGGACTTCTGATCACCAGGGTCACCAGCCCAATCAGAATCAGTGAAACCAATCAACAAGGGAGATGCTCCTGCACTGTAATGAATCCCAAAATGAACTGTACCTTGAATATATTGAATTATTCTTTCAACTACTTTCCGGTGACTTTCATGAGGTTGGTGCATAAATCGAGCAACAAGACCAACAACAAAGGAAAGGTCAGGATGGGTATGGGTTAGATACAAAATTTTATCAACAAGTTGACGGTATAAGGTAGCATCAACTTTAGAGGTAGTACAAGTGACTGAAAGCTTGACTCCAGATTAAAAGGGAGAAGGTGCTAGCTTACATTCTTCCATGTGAAAGTGGTGTAGAAGATCACAGGCATACCTGGACTGAGAGAGGGTAATGCCTTCCTTGGATTGCAAGACTTGAAGACCAAGGAAATAATGCAAGTATCCTAAGTCTGTCATTTCAAACTTCTTTTTGAGGCTAGGCTTCACATGGTTTATATGGTTTGGATCACTACCAGTAAGGATAAGATCATAAACATAAATAACAAGTATGGTGGTGGAATTACCCACTTTCTTGGTGTAGATAGTGTTGTCAGAATGACACCTAGAAAAGCCATTATCTAAGAGAAATCTAACCATTTTGGCATACCAAGCCCAAGGAGCTTGTTTGAGACTATAGAGAGACTTCCTAAGGTGACAAACAAGGCTAGATTCTTTTGGATAAATCCAAGGGGTTGTCCCATGTAGATTTCTTCAAGTAAATCTCCATGTAAGAAGGCGGATTAAACATCCATCTGATGGACTTCCCATTTAAAGGAGGCAGCAAGGGAAAGAACAAGGTGGATAGAATTCATTTTGGAAACAGGGGATAAGGTTTTAGTATAGTCAATGCCTTCAACTTGTGAAAAACCTTTAGTGACAAGACAAGTTTTATGTGTATCCACTTTTCCATATAGTCCAAAATTTGTTTTGTAAACCCATCTGCACCTGACAATTTTTCTTCCTTTTGGAAGAGGAACAAGATCCCAAGTATTGTTTTCCAATAAGGAACGATACTCTTCATTCATAGCTTCATCCCAATCTGGATTACCGGAGGCTTCTTCAAAGGTTTATGGATCAATTTTTTCTAGAACTTGAGCTAATAAGGAAGAGGCTCTTTCGAACTTAGAACGTGTACGTCATCGATCGACAGGGTCACCTACAAGAGAACCTGCTGCATCCCGAGTAGAGCAGACCCATCTTGGAAGTAGTGGAGTATAAGGAACAACTTCACAAGATGGAGGAGGATTTTCATCCTCATTGTCATCATTTGAACTAGAAGGAATGCTATTAAAAATATAAGAGAGAGAGAGAGGCGGCACATATGCCGAATCAGGCTCACAGGCCAAAGGTGGCACACTTGCCGAACTAGGCTCGCAGGCCGATATATTTTCATCAAACTTTACATCTCTTCTAATAATTATATTTTTGGATTTTGGTTGAAGAAGTCTATATCCTTTGACATCTTTAGAATATCCAAAAAAATTACATTTTTCACTCTTAGGTTCTAAGGCTTTATGTTTCACATCTGGAATATGGGCCCAAGCATCACCTCCAAAAACACGAAAGTGACTTACATCTGGTTTGATTGAGCTCCAAGATTCTTCTGGAGTTATATTCTTTAAAACCTTAGTAGGAGTATGATTTACTATGTAATTTTCACAGTTAATGGCTTCTGCCCAAAAATCAAGACCAAGTCCTTTAGATTTAAGCATACAATTAGCCATTTCTTTTAAGGTGCGATTATTCCTTTCAGCTACACCATTTTGCTGTGGAGTATATGGAACAGTATGTTGCAATTGAATGCCATGCTCAGTGAAAAATTTGATAAATTTGTTGTTAACATATTCTCAACCATTGTCTAATCTTAACTTAAGGATTTGATGTCTATATTGTTTCTCAACAAAGGCCTTAAAGGCCAAGGACATATTAAAATATTCACTCTTGAGTTTTAAGAAATATACCCAAGTGCATCTGGAAAAATCATCAATGAAAGTTAAGAAGTACTTGCAACCAGAGAAAGAAACAACAGGAAGTGGACCACATAAATCACTATGCACAAGCTACAAAGGGGTTGAAGCGTGCCAAGAGGCATGTTTGTCAAAACTATCCCAATGATGTTTTCTGAGTACACATCCGGAGCAAATACCATCTCGACAAGATACCATAGGAAGGCCCATCACCATATTTTCCTTACATAGAGCTTGAAGAGAACGATAGTTTAAGTGTCCAAATCGCTCATGCCAAATTTTTCTCACATCATCATTATGAGCAAAAAAAACGGAGGGAGGAGAGGATGACCCAAAGTTGTAAAACTTATACAAGCTTTTGGAATCATCAGCAATGCCAGTAGCTAAAATATGTTTAGGATATTTGAGGTCATTGATTACAACATCATGAGGTGAGAATTCTACTATTTTCCCTTCACCTGAATGAGTTATCTGATAAACAGATAGAAGGTTGCATGACAAAGTAGGAACACATAGTACATCATTAAACTGACCATTATCTAGATGAATGGTTCCAAATCCTAAAACACTAAGAGATCTATCATCACCAACATAAATATGTTTGGTGTTACAATCATTTAAAGAAGAAAACATGGATTTATTTTTAGCCATGTGGTAAGAAGCTCCAGAATCAATGAGCCACTCATAAGAAGGAGAAGAAGAAGATACATTTAATGCATAAGCAGATCTTGATGCTTGACAACCACAAGGAGAAAGTGTCATGCCTGAGTATGAAGGTGAAGAGTGCTCCAAATTGATGTTGTGCTTCTTCATTGGTGCTTCTAAGGCTTCCATCTTCTTAAAACATTTGGACTCTATATGGCCATCCCAATTGAAAAAGTTGCAATGTCTATCTATCTTCTTCCCTTTGTTTTGATTTTCCTTATTATTTTGGTGATTTTATTTTTTAGTTTGTGGCTGAAATTGCTTAGGGCCCTTGTTTGATTTAGGAAAATATTTTTTAGGATACTGCTTCTTGGGATTCTTTTGATATGGTTGTTGTTGGGCTGCTAAGGCTTTCTTAGAAGAGTTTCCAGCAGTGATAAAACCAAGGTGTAATTTTTTTTCTTTTTCTCTTATCAAAGAATCACAAAAGGCATCAAAAGAGGGATTCTTGTAGGTGGTTCCTGAAGAAATGATGGCTTCTCTGGTGGAATGGAATAGATGAGGCTAGAATGGAATAGTGTGTAGGACCAAGCTTAGTAATAATGCAATAGATGAGGCTACCATCTTCCTTTTTGACCTTACAACCTTCTAAAAGAACTCTGAGGGTCTTGAATTTGGACAAAAAATCTTCAATAGAGGAGAAATTATTAGCGTCCAAAGTAAGCAACACATTTTCAAGCTGATGGTCCGTGATTTGATTTTGAATGCGAAAGACAGTATTTAGCTTGTCTAGGGCTTCATGAGGGGTGTCAATGTCAAGGATATGAAATTGAAGATCTTGAGCAATGGACATTCCTATCAACTCTTGTGCTTGATCTTGTTTATTTTCCCATTTAGCAGCTTTATCATCATCAGAAGGTTTAGTTTCTAGCCTTATGGCTATTCTATAAAGGCCTTTCCTTCTAAGTATATCTACCATGTGAGGTATCCATTGGAAATAATTGTGTTGTTAAGAATAATCGGGCGTGAACTTTCCATTTTTTATTTTTTTTAAACTGAAGCTGAGAAAAGCTGAAACTAACTGCTCCAATGGAAAGATTTTGAAAAATTAGGCTGTTTCAAAAAACCGGCTCGAAAAACGACTTCCGGATGAAAAAGTTATGCCTTTTGAAAAAATTGAGTTGTAGATGCCAAATAGTTACGGGAACGGGATGAAGTGCGGCTCTGTTTTAAAAAGAATTCCAACCCTTTGAACAAAATTTTTTTACAAAAGAAGCTTGAAATGGATACTTGAACCCAAGACCTTTATTCTCATAAACTAACCCCTCACCAAGTGAGATAGTAAAAGGATTATGTTATTTTAGAAAGGAGGAAGGGGGGATGATGATGATGATGATTATTATTATTATTATTATTATTATTATTATTGGAGGTGTGCATGCCTTTTCTTGCACAAAAAACGAGAAAAAGAAACGAAATGCAAAGCCTTACGGAATAATGTTAGATTCTCGGTTAGCCTTACCGGCAACTATCACTTTTTTCACTATTTTTTATTTCCCGAGATCGCACAAAGATCCAGGGAACGAGCATACGTAGGAAAAAAAAAATAAAACCTTTCTCTTGTTTCTGATTTTCCGAGATCGCATAGGGCGCATAGCAAAGAGCATACACAGAGAAGAGGGTATAGATCTGGCAAATAAATAAAACCTTAATACAGGAAAAAAATCGAAATAAGCAGAACTATTAACAAATATAACTGCAGAATATATGCTTTATACCTCCAGATCTAAACTGACATAAATTAGGCAGCTGAAAACTTTTTCGCATAAAATGAAGGCATTCCTCACTATAAAAAATACTCTGGGCACAACCGAGCAGTTCTCCAAGCCCAAAAATGTTTAGAAATAGTAGATCTACAAAACGACATTCACATGCAGTCAAGCCCGCTTCATATTTTGATCAACAACAGATGCGGCCCTCAAAATAGCTCTGATACCATGTAGGAATTTACAGGGCAAGTTCCGTAGATCAAGAACCAAAGGTCACCGCTCACAAACAGATCACAAATCAGTACACCAGTATAATCACATGGTTAAAACCCTCAAAGAGGGAAATAGTCCATGCCTTGAGCCAACGCGACCACTTCAAGGAATTTATTAATATAAAAGAAAATTTACATATGTTTCTCTCATAAATGGTTATCGGATAAATGACCCTCCATGCTCTTTAAATAGAGATCATGGACCAATCGGGTGTTAAATCACAGATCAAGTGCCGTTAATACCGAGGTGAGAGATAACCGTCGGATCACTACAAATCGTGACCGTCGGATTATAAGTTACAAATGTACATGGTAAAGAAACACAGTTTACCTAACTCTACACTAGACTAAGTTATTCTTAACTATTTCCTATGTGTTGGAATATCCTAACAAATCTTGGGCCAGTTTCGTTCCCTCCACACTAATTTGTCATCAACACAGGTACCCATTAGTACAGAGAAAAAATAAAAAACAGGAAAAAACCAAAAAAAATTGTCACCTTGGCCTTTGCGTGGGACAAGCGCACCTAAAGCGTGCTAAAATTGGGGAACAAAGTGCCCTTGCGCGCCTGTCCCTCAAATTTTCCCGCAAAGAAGGTGCCATTTTTCCCAGATCGACCATGCAATATAGGGAAAAAGTCACCCAAAATCTGTACAAACCCCGTCTGTATGGACCCCGACACCATCAAACTGTAAAAATTAAAATATGAGACGTCATGGAAGTTTCCTGGGCATAGTATCGCTAGTCCCTGGTACACGAGCTGACCACAATGGCAAGAAATGTTACGCAAATGCCTCCGACCTCTAAAAACTCAGCAAGTACAAATAAATTTAAATAAGGCTATATTCGCCTATCTATCACCATTTTCAAAAACTTTATATGACCATAACGAGAGAATAGAAGGTCCATTCTGTGAACCGTAAGTTGCACCATCATCAGTACTCCATGATGAATAGAAGCGATGCCACACATTCACATTCCAAAAAAAATAAATTTTCATCATTGGCAAGTATTCCCTCTCTCATCTTCCTTTTTAAAGCTCATGCCTTTCAACAAGATTTGATAAAGAATATGTTTTCACTTGAGGTAGTTTTTTTTGCAGAAAAAGCTCACAAACCATTCACAGCACCATCTACTGAAAGTTCCATTGTAGGTATCATTCTACCTCTAGCATGATAGAGTCCCAGAAAACTTTGCATATCTTGAAATCATTTATCCATCAGAAATAAACCATAAGGTCTTCATATCCAACCATGTTTATCATCACCTCACCCTGCACGTGATAAACATCTGCGTTGGTTGGTAGAGCCTCCCCTCCATTGAACTCATCACCCATAGTATACCATATATCATAAACATAAGTGACGCCATGGCCATACCACTTCAGTCGGGGAAGCACCTTATGCCCATCTATCCATCATGCATAAGGTTAATTTTACCATAAAAACTGAAACCCCCTTCCCGGATGACCAGCTTGTACAAGTAGATAAATCTCACACCACCGCGCCTCGCATTCGGCCCACCATACCTCCACTAGCATAATCTCATCTGCGATATTTTTACATCTGCTTCATCAACCCCACACATGAGACCAACCAATGGCACCCCCACCCTCAACAAAACACCTTCCTCACACCATCAATGAGCGAACACTTTCATGTTTTTGGGTACCTGTCTCTGTGTTTTGTACAAATCAAACGCCATTATTTTATTCTTCTGGTAATTGTACAATGATCGCAAATGGCACACTTCGTCCCCTCACCCTCACATTTCATCTTTTCTCCCATGGCAGTAGTCCCTGAACACCCTTGGTAAGAGTATTTCACCCCCACGCACAAACCATCATGAAATTCATAGCTGGTTTACACCTGCCCCGGAAGTCCTACCCACTCCAGGGATTTTCCCCCTCAAAAATAACTATGACTGTCACCAAGCTGCTTAAGTATACTCCAACCTTGCGCCACTGAATCTTCATCACCAGTTTCAGTCACCTCTTGCCAACATGCCTATGTTAAAACCACCACATCCAGGTCCCCAGTCCATCATATTGGCGACCCCTCGTTCGGTTGAGGCTTCCTTTTTTTCGAATTCAACACCTATATTCCAAAAAGGAAGTGGTACCTTGGATCACCCCTCTCCATGCAAAGGGGCATCCTCGAGTGGCATTGTGGGAGACATCATTGTCCAAAGATGTCATCGATCCTCCTGAAACTCGACTATGAAAAAATATTTTATGTCAAGATGGTATCGTACCTCACAACCATTGCACTTTGATCAGATTCGTTGAAGACCCGTGCCTCCATAAGCGTCTCTCTCAACAATTCTTACACAGGAATTTCCCAGCCAGCACCTATGCGTACATTGCATAACTATATGCCATACCAAGTTTACGCATATGGGTACCACATTCCACCTATCGTCAAAGAAAAAACACCCCTGAGGCCATTAGCAGTCATCGTCAACAACCGCCAGCATCACTACCATAGTAGTGACACAGACATAAAAATATATCTGTCAATTTTGTTTAACTAGCCATAGCATCACGACCATGGGACATGCTCGCCTCATTGAAATTTTTTATATGTATTTTAAATTGTATTTTCTTGCAGGGATCCCTTAGACAGGGTCATTCTTGGAAACGGTGCAGGGCGTTTTCAATCCCAAAGTTTCACGCAGGCCTTTCTCTCTCTCTACGCACGATACAAAAAATAAACTATAATGGATTTCGGCTATACAGTCCTTCCTAGACCTCACACATTAGGGCGAAATTTTTAACACTAGAAAATCGTACAAAAGAAGATACCATTAATTAATGTCAAGCCAAAGGATTTACAGGGCTAGAAGACATTACAAGATCTAGAAATTATTTTAAAATATCAAAGGTTTGAAGAAAATCAAATTTGAACTAGTCTTAAATGTTGCGGGCATTATCCTTCGAGAAGAGTGTCTTCTGCAGACCTTTTGGCCCGATAAGCGTGCATTCCTAAGAGTGGCGAAATTTCACTATCCGGGACCACATAAAGCAAAGGAAAAGTTACTCCTTACTTGAAGCCACCTAAGGATAGCCACCAACACCTCCTTAGACACTACGTGAGTTCACAATGGAATATTTGGAGCACACAAAGGAATCATACCTCTCCCTTGGGTCACCATATATAATGTACCAAGGGAGGGAAGGAGGATTTGAAATCCCCTATATAAATCCACCATGAGATGAAGAATGGGTGATCACACTGTTATGCTCACCAGAATTTCCCAAGGAATACCAGCAGTGTGTGACCCAGAGCTAAAGACAGAGGGGACTCACTTGTTGGCCACCCAACAAGCTCAGTCCACATAGTAGAGAGAGAGGGAGACTGCACCGAGGCAAGCTTCGGATAAATACATCCTTGCGTCGGGACCTAGAACCATTTTCTAGGGGCCCTTTAGCAAGAGGGTTAACTATTTATCTCTTTACTACGAGCACTCAATAAGAGGGGCCTAGAGCCACCATTTCCATTTTTGTGTCGTTTGACTCTTTTAGAGCTCCTGTTTATTTATGTTTAGTTTCGTTTGGTTTTTAGATTACATTTTCATGCTTTTTTCTTCCATATCGCATGCTTATTTACTCCACTTATTTCTACCTATTACCAATAGTTTAAAGGGGTAAACCACACCCCTTAAACTGGTGTGATTTCTTACATACGTGCACCAAACACACCACAACAATGGCGACTTAAAAGTAGAGCTACCTGGCTTCATGAAGGTGACATAAATACCAAATATTTTCATGCAATAACAAATAGGTGAAATATTAAAAATGCCATTTGGCACATTGATGTTGATGGCCACTCTTTCCATTCCATGGAGCTAATACAAGAAGAGACTGTAAAATATTTTGGAAATATCTATAAATCTCTGGAAGGCTACTCGCCGGAGGACCTTCTATGGCCTCTAGAGGACTACCCGATGATGTTTAGTGATAAAGAAAACTCAACACTCACTAGGCCTGTAAGCAATGATGAAGTGGAGAGGGTACTAAAATCCTTTGCACCGGATAAGTCCACGACTCGACAGTTGGACACCTAATTTTTTTATTCACTTCAAATATTTATTTAATAGTGACATTGTTGAGATGGTGGAAGAGGTTTGATCATAGGGAGTGATGCACGAGGCTATAAATTCGACATTTTTGGCACTAATTCCAAAGAAGAAGGCATCGAAGTCTTTTGAGGACTACATACCCATCTCCCTTTGTAACACTCTATATAAGATCATCTCTAAAACTATTGCTGACAGAATTAAATTGGTTTTTTCGAGATACATTTCCCCTGAGAAATCTGGTTTTCTGCAAAACCACAACATTCATGATGCCATCGCAACTACTTAATAGATCATTAACACTATCCAGTCCAAGCACTTGGATGCCTTAGTTATGAAGGTAGACCTCTCGAAAGCATATGCTCGTGTTGATTGGGGCTTTCTGAGGCTGATCTTACACAATATTGGTATGGATAGTGTTGCAGTCAATTGGATAATGGGTTGTGTTTTTGTCTCCATTACTATTCATATTGGTTATGGATTCTCTACACTTAAATATCAAGAAAACGGTGGATGTGGGGGCTTTCTGGGGCATCAAGATCACTGCACAACACGAGATATCACATAGTCTATTTGTTGATGATATCTTGATTTTTGGGAGGCTTGTCCATATATGTTGGGAACACCTCTTCGGTTTATTTCATCGTTTCTTCTTGGTCTTTGGAATCGAGAAAACGAGGGTAATTCATTATTATACCATTCAAAGGTTGTTGTGGAGGTCTTTGTTTATGTTGAATCCCTCTTTAATTTAAAATATTTACCACTTGCTGAGGGTTTCACCTACTTATGGTTTCACCTGAGGCCTTCCTATTATGGGGTGGAGGACTTGAAAAGGATACTTGAGAAATATCAAAAGAGGATTAAGATATGGTCTTTGCAGTGGTTATCCATAGGAGGGAGAATCATATTAGTTTAGGTTGTCCTACAACAGCTATTAGTTTTCTGGGCACACCTCTTTATGATCCCCAAGGCCATTATAGGTAAAATCAAAGCTCTTTTATAAAATTTCATCTGAGATGGTGGGAGAAAGGATCACAAATATCATCTGATGAGGTGGGATATGATTGCATGCCCAAAAGAATGGGAAGGATTGGGCATTCTGGATGTGGAGTGTTTTGGTAAAACACTTCTTATCAAAGCTTTATGGAGAGTTATGCATAATCCTAGCATATGGCATGACATTATCACATATAAGTATCTAGGAAACCAAAATTTGGAAGGTCTATTCACTGTGGGTTGGGAGAAAATAAGAAGAGGATCACACATTTGGAACGGTTTCATGAAGGTTTAGAATCTATACATTGGGTTGTTTAGATGTAATTTTGGAAATGGATGCAAGATCCTGATGGGGCATCCTAGCATTTTCAGCACCACTCAGAATGCAACAATTAACTCTGATCTGTGTATGCATTTGAACATAAAGGGGACATTTTACTTAGCTCATATGATTGAAAAATGAGAGGATGGGATCCTTGTATGGAAGAAGTCTGAAGAATATGATCTTCTAGAGCTACTGCTAGGAGATTTGAAGTGATATATGGATGTTTTAAGTGAAGTGGGTTTATGCCAACACAACCATGGAGATTAGGTACAATGGGGGGGTACAGTGCATAAGGGAAAAGTCCTAAACAAAGAAATATACACCTGGCTGATAAAAAGGAAAAATAGTGATAGGAATGAGTGATCGTTTAATATTATATGGAAGGAAAAGGCCCAATAAAAAATGATCATTCACATATGGTTTGTTTGGAAAGACATAAATCTCACCTGGGAAAACCTCCGAAGGAAAGGTAAGATCGGCCCGGGAACCTGTAGGATGCATTTCATTGAAAATGAAAATAACAAACATCTATTTTATAACTATGTTTTCGCCATGGAGGTACTTATTTTTATTTTCAGGCACCTAAAACTAGTCACACCCCATTATACTACCACAGAAGAATTCATAAAATGGTGGTATGGCAAGGGGAAATCTTTTAGGAGCATTCCCGTTCTGTCTCACTGGTTTATTTGGGTTGGTTGAAATCAATGGATTTTTTAGGAGAGGACATGCACCCCCGACTTGGTTGCCACACAGATTATCAAAATATGTAGCAACACCTCTTATTTTTGGGAGCCACCTCGTGACCTTTCAATCAAGAATAGACATTTTGATATATACTACCCTGCGGGTTTCTTTGATGGTGCGGCACAACAATCGAGACATGGCTATGGTGCATGGCTCATGATTTCACCACAATGTCACTACAAAATCTTCTGGTATGGAGGATAGGGCATTAATATGAGGGCATAGATGCTTGCCCTATGGGGATTACTATGGTTCACAATGCAATTATGCATTGACAAGTTGTGGGTATACGGGGACTCCAAAGTACTCATAGACCATCTCAACCATAGGATAAAGCTGGCGCCCAGAAACCTCACAACATGATTGGACACGATAAAAGATCTAAGGAACACATTCAATTCTATCTCTTTCAACCATGTATTTCAAGAGAAAAATCAGATGGCAGATAGGCTCTCAAAGAAATGTCTTCATGGTGCATTAGGTGAAATGAATTATGAACGTGTAGATGGAACTGGGGAGGGGGAAAAAGGATGATAAAGATTTTATGAACCGAAATTTATGTCATTGTTGGTTTTTTGAAGTTCTGGTATAACATTTTTTGCAGGACTACGATACAGGATAGATGTAACTGTTTCCTGTGGCGGACACATTTTTTGGAAAATAAAATGGATGTAACTTAAATATGTGTAGAACCTAAATTGCAGAAAACAAGGGTATAGTTATAACAAGTTCTTGTGTATAAAACTGTATAGATTAGCATCCGGATAAAATAGAAAAGGAAGTAATGATAACTATTGAAAGTGGTTTGAGGGTTGATGTAATTTTTTGTAATTTGCACTGGTACTATATATAAACCAGTGTTTTTCTTGCTTAAAAAAATAGGTTTTTTTAATAAACTTTAATTTTAATCAGTCAAACGTAATTGGTCATGACCATGTGTTGGAGTGATATTATAATTTTTATGTAACCTCATATCTTATATTGAAATATTATTTACTATATTTTTTTTAGAATACTATATTATTTAGTATATTTATTTTGTTCAAACTGTTTTGGTATATTTATCACGTATATATTTAAACAATTTGTGTGTTATCAAATTGGTATGTTAGTTTTTAAAAGATATTATCAATTTTATATTAATATTAATATTAAAATTAAAATTATATTTTTAGTTGTTTTTAGAGTCATTTATTTATTTATTTATTTTATTAAAATATCACTATGTAATTTTGATCAAATTATAATTTTTTATTATTTAAAAATGCATAAATAAATTCACATTCTAAAAAACTTTATCAAATTTCTAACATAATTGACGTAAAATATAAAACCTTTAATAATAAGTCTACAAAGTTTTATTTCCAAGAATAAAAAACATACTTTCTTTCATTAATAAAGGAAAAAAACATATTCATTCGTTTCCATCCCATTCACCAAAAACATATAGAAATAATTTTCATCACTTCTGTTTATTTTTTTGTATCATATGATATGTGTTCATCTCTGCTCTCATGCTTTAATATATCTTTATATGGCAGTTTATCTATCTTTGTATGGCACTTGGAGAAAACTCATAGCATGCTACATTCTTGTATGTTTCTCATATATCCACAATGTCTCTAATAGTACAAAACCTAAGCACTACATAGATACAAAAATAGAAGAATCTACACCATTGTTTCAAATTTGGATTGTCCCTGAGCACTAAAAAGATCAGTGTTAAAAAATTGATAAGCTAATCATACCTAGTTCTATGCTAATTTTAGATTTCTTAAATCTTATCTCCACGTGTCATATAAAAACATGGTCAAAAAGTAACATAAATAATATGATATCAAGTCCATAAATAACTTGGGAGGTGAAAGGGGTTCCATGGTAATAGAAAGAATACACTTTATGTCAAGTGAATATATGTTTACTAGCTTGGTTATGTGTTCAAAGATTAAACATCTAATGTAATTCCATGATGTTCCTAAAAACCATAACAAACAAATTTTGCAAGCTTCCATATTCCTTCATATTTTTCGAGTTAAATTGGGTAGGATGTTATCATCAAGATATTTTTATCACTAAGATTGTGATAGGTACGATTTTATCATCAAAATTTTGTTATCACCAAGATTGTGATGAAGCGTAGTCGAGCTTGGACATCCCTTGGCATAGTTTAATTCTCCTAATCATGGCTCTCAAGCTTAAACTCTCCTTATAAGATTTTAACCTCAAACTCAATGCAAACTAAACCCCATATAAACAAACTTATCTACACCTCATGGATTAATCGAAACATGTGAATGAATATATAACAAAATAGATAATTTAATGGTAAATATTTTTATGAATCAGAGAGGGTTATATCTGATGCGGAGCATCATTAGGATCATGTAATCATGTGCCAGTCATTCTTGGCTATTAAAGGAGTGTTTTGTGGTTATAGAAGTTAATACTACAAAACTCTTTTCCCTTTGTTATGGATCTACATGTTGCTAAAAAAATGTTATGGATCTCCAAATTGCTACAAAAGTTTAAAAGAAAATCACATGAGAGGAAATTGAGACACTTAAAGGGTGAATGGCTATGCAATACCCTTGGGAATTCATAGAGATGGCATAAGTGAAGGTGAATTTCTTCAATGTATATTGGATTTCTATGTGAATTGCTTCAAGTGCCTATGTGTTGTTGTGTTGAGGCATGTGCATGTGTGTGTGTTTTCTTCGATAGAGAGTGTGTGATGGAGTTTGGATAATTAGGTTCTAGATGGACTTATAAACCCATGAGGGTTTTCTCACTAATAAACACCTCAGCAGTGCCTTGCCTTCGTGGCTGATAAACTATTAGGAAACTTGTTTGGTTAACAAACTATTGTTCAGGTTGAGACACTCAGGTACTATTTGGGACCATTAAACACTCACTATATCATTGGGGATGATAACACTAGTGCTAACACCCATTGATAAACTACATGGAGAACTGGACTCGTTTCTCCTACAATGGCTAATCCAGTTCATAAACCTCCCACTATACATATACAATCCTCCTCCTAAAAATGATCTCAGACTCTCTATGCCTTGCTATTATGCTTGTTGTTGTTGTATAATGGTTTGGGAGTTCTTACGGTGTTATTGTTGGGGTTTTATTGTGAAATAACTTGAGAAATGGACTCTGTCTCTTACCATGTGCTGATTGGTTGAGAACAACTGATTAATTACCTCCCCAGGCTCTAAATAGAGCTCGGAGGTGGCAAACTGTAAGAAAGACTGCAACACAGTTGGCCTATGATTGGTAGGAGAGTTGAAGTTCATTCCTTAGTTGTGATTCATTAAGTTATACATATAATTGTATCTACTTGTGTTATAGTTTATTATGGATGATTAAATGTTATTTTTATGGGTTATAACAATGAACACATTAGTATTTCCTATGGGGGGATTTTTTTATTCCTGATTTCTTATGAAGAGATTCAAATGTGGTTTGTATGATGGTTTGGAAGGGGTTGCAGGTTCTTCTGACTGCTAGTAAACTCCTTAATCCATGGTCACTTAATACAAATGCTTGAATAGTTAATTTCATCTAATTGTCACTATGTGTGAATTTTATTATTGGTGTGCATGAGAATACGAGTTCTTGTTATGTATAAGCTACTAGAAGTCTATGGTTAAGGTTTGTATAATGGAGACAATCCCCATTCCTTAGAGTCATTGAGCTTAGTAGTTAGGATATTGTCCACAACACATTGGAGAATCCCTTGAGAAATTTGGTAAGTTACTCAAATTAAGTAACAAGAAATACTCTTGTCATTTGGCACATGAATTTATGTCGTGTCATGTCCTCATAGGGGAGTGCCTTGTTGGTTGGATTGGTGCATAACAAACACACAAGATAGGCATTTTTCCTATTATATGATGGAAAATTTCCTAGTGCACGATGCCTTATTAGGTGGTGTCCTTTCCCCTTGTCTTAGTGAAAAATAAAAGCACAATGATGTGGAGGTGTTATATGAGAGGTCCATGGCGAAACCTCAAAGAATTTTATAATGACAAAGTGTCGCAAAGTGTAAAGGGTCGAGCCATAGGCAGGACCCAAAACTGAGTCCAAGTGGATAGTGCCATGTGGTCCAAGGTTGGCCACATGGAACACCACATGTGTATTATATGTCATGCATTGGTGACATGGACAAGGTGTTGATGTGGTATGTGGACAATGTGACATGTGGCAAGAAAAAGTGGCCTTTTTGGATGACCATGTGGCCTATTTTCTATATTGCACGTGGCACCTTTATAAGAGGTCTCATGGGTGTGTGATGACAACATGACATTAGCACAACATCATTATGGATTGTAGACACCAGAAGGTTTAAATAACATGTACGGTGGAGGTAACAAAGGAGTAGGACGAGAATTTGTTCCCCTCATTTGACAAAGAAATTGTTGTCACATCGCAAGACTTATTCACATATACAATAATTTTTTCTATGGAATCTTCAATTTAAAGGAGCTACGAATTGAAATCGTCCCAACAGTTATCATTAAAATTTATCGTCATGCCGCGGGATTTGTGGATGTTTCTGGAGGAATTACACAGACACGTGTTGATGAGGTAATGTTGCGAGAGCCGCAGTGGAAGTTGTGGGTAATGTTAGAACACCACATAGACACCTGGAATTGTACGTGGCAAAGCTTGGGCTGATGTGGTAGGACTAGCTGGCCAAAAAATTAAATGTCCATAACATTTGACTAGGGAGTCATATTTTGATAAAAGTTATATTGTCAGAAAGCTCTCAACGAGTCGAACGTGATGGTGTAGTCATAAGTTTAGTTTGACTAACCTTGGGAAAAGGAGAAATTTTTTAACCCTATTTCCATAATGAGACCATGTAGGTCTGGTTAGATCAAAGTACTACCATCCATTCATCTTGGGAAGTCTAAGGGGGTGGGAGATAGTGTTGCAATATCCACCTCATAAGTCAAATATACGTATAGGTGGGCTTGTGTAGTTGTTTATGGTTTTATTCATGCCTCATGGGCCATACAAGTTAATTTTAGATCCTAATTCTCTTTTTTTCCTTCCTAGAACATGGTTAAGGCACTAGAATACATCCTTGGTAGCACAAAACTTCCTATGGAACCTACATCCCACTTTGTAGCCAAATATTCTCTTAAAAGGACTTATGTAGTAATTCTAGATTTCGTTCATATAAAATCTCTATATGTTCATTTCAAAGTAATGTCCATATTGTTTTTCCTTTAACCATAATCAAGGCCCTAAGAACTATCGAAGGTGCATAAAACCTCCTAATTTATCTCTTTTACAAGTCAAATATCTCTTCTACATAAAACCCCATTTTATTATACAAGTTCATAATATAATTTTTCTCTCTATAACCCATTTTTTATTTCCCTTCCATCTTTTTCTTCATTAAGTACTTAAAAACATGGAAATTAATGTATAAAATATAAGATGGGAAGTTCATAAAAGAGCTATTTTACTTTTGCATACGTTAATTCATTGTGCACACTTAAAAAATCATTTTTGAGAGAATCAAGTAAATGATATTTGTAAATTTCAATTTAACTTAAATAATAAAATAATAATATTATGTATGTTTTAATAATAGTTTGTTTCGTATATATCAAATTAATATAATAAAATAATAACGTATTACATTTACATATATATATATATATATATATATATATATATATAAACACTCAAAAGCCTTATAAATGTTTTGTAATAAGAAATGCTGAAAATAACATTAACAAATGAAATATGGATTGACAGTAACATTATTTGACGACATCTTCTTTATCCGTTCAATTCAACGGACATAGAAGAATGGTGGAAGAGATTGGCTCGAAGATAATATAAAGTGATATCTGTTCGATTGAATGCTATCTTTTCAATCATTTACGAAGAAAGAACGAAAACATTTTTACATATAAATGTTGGCGAATCCTTCTTAATAACACAAAAGACACAAATAGAATTGATAATGTAGAGTAGTGGACCAATATTGAAACAATACCCACTTAGCAAGTAATAATATGCTCTTTGGATGTTTTTCTAAAAAGTGAAAGCAACAATGTACCCATAATTATCTGCTGTGATGGACATTTTTCCGAACGGGAAAGCAAGCACTCAGGAAACGTCTCTAATATTTTAAAAACACAATGACTAGCACTGACGATGACATTGTAGTGGCCATTGCTCTCCTTTACTCAATGAAAGAAATGAACTATTATGCATCCAGCGTACCTTATCATGGAATCTTCTTTATACAAATAAAGAAAATGTGTTGCACGTTATCTTCTTTATACAGGAAATGCATAACCGGTTAAAAAAAAAGGTTTCGGCCACGGAGAAAACGGGAATACTGCAACACAAAAGTTAAGACAGCTGCGGTACTGTTTGAGTTAAAAATTTTGAGTATGTGTTCATATTTCGGTCACTTCAGAGAACTGAAATACATGAGTGTGGTGGTCAAATTTTTTGGTTAAAGAGACCAGTTATGCTTTCTGTCATAGATAAATTGGTTAGCCTGAGTGACTATAGGAACTTTGAAATTAGTTGGCAGGATCGATTTTCCAAACCGACCATTTCTATCGCATATTTCACTGGATGTCCTTGGAAAGAAAGTTATGGGCAGGATCAATTCCAATTAAGACAGTTGCAATACTGTTTTAGTTAAGAAGATTTAGACTTTTTATATTCTATTGGAAAATCTGGTATGCTCTGATACCATGTTGGAAAATATGATGGAATGCTTTGATATTATGTTGGAGAATCCACGAATACGAGAAGCTCAAAAGAACAGGGGAAATGCTTTGCCCTCAATACATAGTTTACACATAATGCGGAAAATTAAATTAAAATAAATGACACCACAGTTTGCTTACAAAAATACACAAAGCCCCACACATAACAAAAAACCAGAGAAATTTTCTATTTCATTCTTATGCTTTAGAAGGTTCTTCTCCTTCCAAAAACATATGAGAAAACTTCCTACTTAATACAAAATGGCGGAGCTTGACAATTAAATGGTAATTCAATGTTGGACCGGTAGGATAACAGCAAAACGTCCTTCTGCCGTGTTTTTGCTTTCTTCATTAAAATAGCACACAGAACCTTGTACACTGGACTTCAAATCCTTCGGGTTTCGGGTGTGAAATCATATCGGATCCACGTCCACATCGCAAATAATACTTTGATGGTGACAACATTTAACTTGGGCGCTATCCACTTAAGCTTGCACAACGTGATGTGTGCATGTCACATCATTTAACATTTCGTACGGCACAACACTTAATCGTGTCAACTTAACGGAAAACTTAAGAACTTGCGATTGCAATGTGCAATAACTATATTGCATCGCACCATCGCAAAGTTTTGGGACCGAGCATAAAAGGTAAGGGCTAAGTTGTGCGAAGCTTGAAGTGCGACGTGCTAAATCGTGGGCAATGCGAAAAGACACAGGTAAAGGAAAACAGGAAATACAAAGGTTTGTTTGTGGATGCGATAAGGGTAGAGATTAGAGGGTGCCGCCGATATCGCATCAGCGGAGTACTAGGATTGCGGTAATGTGTTAAGATGAAAGGATAAAGGTTTGTGAAGTGCGCAATGCGAGCAAGATGTAGGTAAATACAGCGGGAAGGGAATTTAACGTAGAGTGATGACCGGGTACAATTTTATGAACATTACAAAAAATTGCGTGAAGTAAGTAAGATGCGGATTGTCATGCTCGAAGCTCTTCTTTCCATGAAAAAACATTTTAGCTCAAGTATGGTTGCTATCATTTTATTAAATGCAGTGGTTGCGAGTAATTTCCAACATTCCCCATTAATCACAACTACCGTCATTGACCATTCCCAAACATTCTGTGAGATAAACAAAAAAAAATTGTCCCAATGGCTTTGTGAAAATGTCTACATATTGTTCCTCTGACTTGCAATGTTGTAACACAATTTCACCATTGTTAACTAATTCTCTTATGAAATGATATTTATCATCAATGTGTTTTGTTCTCTTGTGAAAAACATAATTCTTTGATAGTGCAATTGTTGAACTGTTATCACAGAAAATTGTGGTTGCTTTGTCTTGTTCATGACATAAATCCCGTAGCATCCTCCTCATCCAAACTGCTTGATATGCTGTGGCTTTTTTGGTGACATACTTAGTTTCTGTTGTTGATAATGAAACTATTGGCTGCTTCTTGGAAGCCCATGAAATGAATTCCGAACCCAAATGAAAAACATATCATGATGTGATCTTTCTATCATAAACACTTCTAGCCCAATCATTGTCAGTGTAACTAATCAGCCTAAAATCATCTGATGCGGAGTGTAGAACACCAAACTCCTTCGTTCCATTGACATACTTTAAAATTCTTTTGGTTGTTTGCCAATGTGTCTCCTTGGGTGTTTCCATGAACCTTGACACCAGACTTACTGCATACAGTATATCAAGCCTGGTTGCAATCAAATACATTAGGTTTCCCACCATACTTTTGTATAATTTTGGATTGACATTGCTGCTGCAATCTTCCTTGCTCAACTTCAACCCCATGACAGTTGGAGTTGGTGTTCGCTTGTTGTTCTACATATTGAACATTTTTAAAATCTCTGCAACATACTTTGATTGAGAGATAAAAATTTCATTTTATGTTTGTTTCAATTCTATGCCCAAAAAATATCTCAACAACCCCAAGTCAGTCATTTCAAACTCATTCTTCATGACTACTTTAAAATAAACAATGAGAGAATCATCACTGCCCATGAAAATAAAATCATCTACATACAAAACAATAATAAGAATCTTACCGTCATTTTCTTTGATGTAGAGAGTACATTCACCATAATATTTTTCAAACCCATTGTCCATCAAGTAAGCATCTATCCTGATGTACCATGCACGCAGTTCTTGCTTCAGCCCATAAAGAGCTTTCCACAACTTACACACCTTGTGTTCTTGGCCTTCTACCTCATAGCCAGGAGGTTGTTCAACATACACGTCCTCTTTCAACACTCCATTCAAGAATGCTGACTTTGCGTCCATTTGATACACTTTCCATTTTTGTTGTGCTGCTATTAACAACACTGTTCACACTGTCTCCATCCTTGCGGCTGGTGCAAAGGTTTCCTCATAGTCTCTTCCATGCTACTGCTTGTAGTCTTTGACAACTAGCCTTACTTTGTGCCTTTCTATCTTGCCTTCAATGTTGCTCTTGGTCTTATAGAACCATTTCACTCCAATGACTTATTTTCCTTGTGGAAGGTCCACTAACACCCATGTGTCATTCCTTTCTATTGCTCATATTTATTCATTCATTGCTTCTACCCATTCTCTTCTTTGACTTCATCTTCAAAATGTATTAGGTCATCTACATGACAAAATAATGCAAATAAAGAATTCAGACCAACACTATTATCAACTTCTTCTTGCTCATAAATTTCACTTAAATTTCTAAATTTTGGTCTTCTTATACTTACTAAAGATGAGCTTGGTGTTGAGATTGAAGTAGATGGAGTTGTGGAGTTTGTGGTGTGCTTGGAGAAACACTTGATTTCACAATGCTATCCTATTACTTGCTTGTGGTCAGGGGAAATTTTAGGGGCTAATATTCACAGATGGGCTAATTTTCCATGCCTTTTCCAAAAAAATATTTGCCAATTTCCATTTTTCCTAAAATCGATTCGCCCAAGTTTTATAAGAAAAAATGATTTTATCCTAAAACTCGCCAAAGTTTTATAGAGACTATATAAAATCATTAGAAGTTTTAATATTTATCCTAAAATATCAACAAGCATTTTATAGTTTGCATATTATGCATTAGTAATATTCGTCAAGGTTTCTAATCTTTGAAATTACTTTCCATATTTAAAATTTTCCCTGTTTGAGGTGTGTTTTGTTGAGCTTGTGTGGGTGGAGGAGGAGTTATTGTTGAGGAATTACTTGCAGCAGTCAATTCCTCTGTCTTCATGTGACATGCATGTATTCACATTGATTGTCTTCTCTAAGCTTCCATCCCATGCTTCCTCTGCTATTAACTGAACATCTTTGCTGATTATTACCTTCTTGGTTAATGGATTGTAGAGCTTGTATGAATTGGATTCATCACTGTATCCAAGAAATATACATTTCTCCCCCTTGCTGTCCAACTTCTACCTCAACTCATCCGCGACATGTGCATATGCCACACATCCGAACACTCTCATGTGAGCGACAAATTGCTTTCTTCCACTCCATGCTTCTTCAGGAACTCTATTCATGACAATCTTGGTTGGACATCTATTAATGATATACGTTGCATAAGAGACAGCTTCAGCCCAATAATCATTTGGCAAATGATTTTCTTTCAACATGCTTCTTGCCATTTCCATGACGGTTCTATTCTTTCTTTCTACTACACCATTTTGCTGATGTGTATACCTTGTTGTAAACTACTTGTGAATTACATGCTCCCTGCAAAAACGTAGGAAGTCTCTTGAAATATATTCGCCACCTCTATCAGTTCTCAACACTTTTATGTAGTGTCCACTTTTCTTCTCAATAAGATATTTGTAGTGGCGGAAGTGGTCAGACACTTTACTTTTTTGTTTCAGGAAATAGACCCATGTATTACTATTGTAGGCATATATGAACGTCAAAATGAAGTGGTTGCCACCAAATGATGGTGTTTGCATTAGTCCACAGAAATATGAGTGGACTATCTCCAAAGGTCATTTTTCCCTTATTGACTTTCTTTCTAGAAATGATTTGTTGTGCTGTTTGCCCAAGATGCCACCTTCACATAGGCTGTCTGGTTTCTCTATGAGTAGCAATCCCTTCACAATGCATTTTATATTCAACAAATTCAAACCTCTGAAATTGAGATAAACAAATCTAAAAATCCATAACCAATTCTCATCTTTGACTTCTTCTTGAAAGTTTTCTTATGTGAAAACTGTTATAACACCTTCTTCCTTCAAGTCTGATCTCATCTTGAGAGGAAATATTTTGTTGTTTGTCATATGAAATTTTGTAATGAGTTTTCTACTTGGAGTCTTATCCATGATTGTACACACATCATCTTTAAAAAATACATTGTATCCCTTTTGTATGAGTTGTCCAATGCTTAGGAGGTTATGCTTCAAGCCAGGGACATAATAAACATCTGGCAAGAACTTCTTCTCTCCCTTTTTTATTAGTATGTCTACTCACTCTTTCCCCATGACAGAGACCTTGCTATCAATTCCCAATGTTACTTTTGATTTCACACTTTAATCTAGATTGGAAAACATTCCTATGTTGCTAGTGATGTGGTTGCTACACCTTAAATCTAAGAACGATACCTCTCCTTGTTTTTATTTTGCTACATTACAAGCTAAAAACAAACTACCATGGTTCTAATTTTCCTTTGTGAAATTTACATTCGTTTTCCTACCCATGTCATATTTCTTCTTTCTACATTCACTTGCATAATGACCATACTTTTTAAAATAATGACATTGAACTTGAGATTTATATTACCTCTGACCTTGTACTTGATTCTGGCTTGAGCCTTGACTTGGATTTTTATTCATGTCCCTTCCACTTCTACTTTGAGGGCTACTTCTTCTACCTCTATGTGGGCTTCTTCCTCTTCCTCAGTAGTTTGATCTTTCTCGACCTCTACCTTGACCAAAAGACACTCGTGTATTTGATGTGTGCTCCAATGAGGAGTTTGTTGCTCTATTCATTCTGTGCTCATGAGACATCAGTGATGCATGAAGCTCGTCACTGAAAATTGTGAGAGATCCTTTGTCTCTTCTATGGCCACAACTATGGCATCAAACCTTGATGGTAGACTTTTTAAAACTTTCTCGACTATTCTCCTTTCCTCAAGTGTCTCACCATGAGACCTGATTTGGGTAAAAAACCCAATCACATGTGTAAAGAATGAGTCTATATTCTCAGACTCTTTCATACATAATGTTTCAAAATCTCTTCTCAGCATTTGTAGTTTTGTTGTCTTCACCTTTTCCATGCCTTGGTAGGCTCTCTAGAGTGTATCCGATGCTTGATTGGACTTCGTTGTTGCTTCAACTCTTGGGAAAATAATTTCATGAATTGATTGAAAAATATAGAACAGGGCTTTGGAGTCCTTCTTCTTATTGTCTCTCAACAAATCTCTTTCTTCTTGTGTCAAAGCATTGCATGCTGCTGCATCTACTGGTTGTTGGAATACATTTCCTACCAGCTCCCAAATATCTTGTGAGGAGAACAGGGCCTTCATTATAATAGCCCAATAATCATAATTCTTCCCATTAAACTATGGTATTTGTGGATTAGTCAAGATTGTGCTTGTTGCTACCATTTTCACTGTGTAAACAAAAACCTTCTCACTGCCGAAGAATGTGCTTCTTAAAAAGAATTTCAGCTCTTCTAAAATAACACTTTCTTTCACTGAGAGTGTAAACCCGCTCTGATACAATGTTGGAAAATCTGGTATGCTCTGATACCATGTTGGAAAATATGATGGAAGGCTCTGCTACTACGTTGGAGAATCCATGGATACGAGAAGCTCAAAATAATAGGGGAAATCCTTAGCCCTCAATACACAGTTTACACAGAATGTGGAAAATTAAATTAAAATAAATGGCAACACAGTTTTCTCACAAACATACATAGAGCCACACTCACACAGAGAGACAGAAAACCAGAGAAATTTTCTATTTCATTCTTCTGCTTCAGCAGGTTCTTCTCCTTACAAAAACATATGAGAAAACGTCCTACTAAATACAAAATGGCGGAGCTTGACAATTAAATGGTAATTCAATTCTCTACCAAATGGATAACAAAAAAAATGTCCTTCTGCCGTGTTTTGGCTTTCTTCATTAAAACAATGCACAGTGCCTTGTATGCTAGACAATCCTTCAGGTTTCGGTTGTGAAATCATATCGCATCTATGCCCACATCGCAAATCATACTTCGGAAGTGACAACATTTAACTTGGGCGCTATCCACTTGAGCTTGCGCAATGTTATGTATGCATGTCGCATCATTTAACATTTCGCACGATGCAACACTTAACTGTGGTAGCTTAATGGAAAAATTAAGAACTTGTGATTACAATGTGTGATGAAGATATTAGACTTCACCATTGCAAAGTTTTGGGATGGAGCATAAATGGCAAGGGCTAATTTATGCGAACCGCAAAGTACGACGCACTAAACCGTGGGAAATGCGAAAAGGCGTGTTGGTTGGATAAGTCGTTCTTGTGGACAAAACAGACCTCCCAAGTGTCCTACGAACAACTAGCAAAAAATGAACAAATAAAGACTACTTTCTCTAGATTTGGTTTTAGAATTAACTACAACGGGTTTTGGAAACCTGCTTGTAGTCCAGCGCCGATCTTCTTTCCTGTCACTTTGAATATCCCGTCACTCCGAATATGTTTCTTTTTACGACCTTCAATCACAAACATGAAAGAATCAGAAGCACCTGCATAATATAGATTAATTCATAAACCATAAACCTATCTTGATGATCAAGGAATTCAAGAAATGAGAAAGTTAATTAAATAAGCCATTGATAAACATGATTAACAAGCCACTTAATTTTAACAAGCTCATTGAGAAAAAAATATTCATTTGTATTAACTTAAATAAAGAAGAGCCTTACAACCGTGTCCACCTTGATGTCGTATAGGCCTTCCTAGAGTCCAGAATAGATGTTTCCTTTACTATGACAAGCCTTACACTCTCTCAGCTAAAGCGCATGGGTGTGTAATCATTCCCATATAAGGATCAACTATGAGAGTTTGAGTTTTAACAACTTTTCCCGTCAAAAATTCTTCAAGTCTAACTCTCCTTGAAGTTGAACTATGGCTTCAATTTATAGGAAAAGGAAAGTGGTTACAGCTCCAAAATGGAAGGGATAGAGTCCCCTTATCAAGGGATTAAGTTCCAAAATCCAAGGAATAGGCTCCTTTAATGAAGGAATGAATGTTCATGATAAAGGAGGGAGTGAAGCTTCAACCAGATAACGTCTTCTAGAATCTTCTAGCTAGGAGAATATTCGACCAGCTGAGCTTCTAGAACTTATTTTTCCGCTCATTTTTACCTTTTACGGGGGACCGTACCCTTAATGAATAAAAAGTGCATTTGGCTCCGCATTATTTATAGCCAAAAGGTGCGGCACCGCAGGTAATGCTAAGAGAAAGTGCGGTACAAGTGTTTTTAAGACTTCAATAAGCTTTTCTCTGAATTTCAAGGCTTGATTTTAGGAACTTTGATGTTATAGACTTCTAAGAGAGTACTAAAACGTCATGGTGACAAATTTCAGTGTAACAAATTGCCCCCTAAAGTGTGAAGTCTGAGAGCATTCGAAAAGTGATGTGCTTTATCATTTCAAGGATTAGCCTGTGGACACCCCAGTTGAAACCCTGTAAAAAAATTCAATTCAAACCATATATATATATATAGATATATCATCGCTAAGGTGGCAATCCCATACTCAGATCAAAACTAACTAAACTTGTTCTGATACAAAAATGATTTTAACGTTATATCAATAATGTAGACACAGCATGGATGCAGCCATCTGTAATGAATAGTCTACTGTACAATGAATAATAAAATTCCTTGTAGCCTAGATGGTAGAAACTAGATCCAGGGTCTTGATTTCTGCTTCCCAAACTAGTACGATTCTATCTATGCGATTAAATGTGTTGAAGTCGAACATGGTAGAAACCACTTGATTACTAGTCAATGATGTGAATTGTTAACAAGTGTGAGAGAAACCACCAATAATGACAATGGCTCTCAAAGTACTCAGTACAATCCATGAAATGTGAATAAGTGATCTGAAGTCGAACATTTCATGGAATCATTCCATCGATGGTCAATGATGAAACTTGTTGTCGAAGTGAGAAACCTGCCATTAAGGCATGCAGATTTCAAGGTACTAATGGATTCTAGATCAACTTCCTAGATGATGAGCTTTCGTCCATAGAAAGAAATCCGTCGTAAGAAATCTCACGACACGAAACCATAGATCAAGTTTTTGAAGAAATTCTTTGCAAGGACTAACTCAGGGATGGTCAACGCGAATGGAGACAAATGTTTGCAGATGAATGGTTTGTTTGATTGTCCCCTTGAACACATAACAACACTGCAGATGGTTTGCTAACAATTTCCCTAAGCTAATACCCAGAAACCGATTGAAGACCTTCAATGTGGTTTGATTAACTGATAGGCAAAATATTTTCCCAACCCAGGTAGAAGTGTGACAAAAAATGTCGTGTTCAAGAGTTGTTTACTACTTTTAAATCAAAGTGTAATAAATGAATCTGTTTTCTCTCTTTTCTCCCACCATTTCTGGCAAGTACCTCTTTATTTTTTGACAAGCTTGAGGAGGATAACATTTGCTTGTTTATAAGCTCATCCTTCGGATGAGTCCAACTTAGTTTAAAATTGAACTCTAAGAAAGAGTGGTTCGTTCCTGTTTGTAATCGACAAGTGATTTACTGTGAAATTTTAACAAGTCCAGTATAGGAGAAACTTGGTGTTTTTCATTTTTAGGGAGTCAGAAGAAAAAACTTGAGAAAACTCCATGGGTGTACTTTTTCGTAATTTTAGTCTCTCAGGCCTGAAAAAGGATAAAATAATGCAAGAGAAAACTCTGTTGACCATGATTAGTCAACGTATACCTTTTTCGTAAATAGTCTGTTTCAGTCCGAAAAAGGGGTAAACTTATACTGAAAGGACAACTGTTCATTTCCTTTAATGAGTTCGAATAGTCAAGTAATCGGCAATCTTTTCATATTTAGAGAGTCTGAAAAAGGCTTAAAAGAGAACTCTAGGGTTTCACTTTTTCGTAAATTTTTAAGAGTCCAAAAAAGTGATAAAAGTATACTCTTCGTCAAAAATTATTATTTCGCCTGAAAAATCTGGTATTTTGCACAAAAACTCAAAAAATTAAACGTACCTTCTTCAATAATAAAAATATTTTGAAAAACCATCTTTTTAAAGTGAAAAATAAACAAATTTAAATTTCATTTATTCGAAAAAAACTTATAAAAAATATTTTTCCAAGTTCATTTTTACCGTTTGAGTTTGGAGTGAAAATTTTAGAGCTTTTGGCAAAAAAGGCTTTGGAGAAGATTCTGGACAAATCGACCTTTGAAATCAAAAACTGTCTACTCTAGGTAATCCACCTCCTCTTTTCCTTGCTTTTTATTCATTCATTTCCTTAAATTAGTGTCTAAAATTCATTTTTGGAGAGAAAATTGGTTCAAAAATCTGCCCTTAGGGGTCCACAGGTAAGACACAGGATACCTGCGGACCCCGAAATTTTCTTACAAAGCAAAATGTCAGGGCCCTGCACTTTTAGCACAAAGCTCGTGCGGATCTACGCACTGTCTATGAACGTAAAGTGCGAGGGCGCCGTAATGAATTTAAAAATACAATTTCCTCCCAAAATACCCAAAATTTTTGTTTTAAAATGATTCTAATATTTCATTTTGCTCATTGTAGGATATTTACAATGATCATTTGGCAGGAACGTGAACATGAGGAGGTAGATGAAGCAGCAATGATTCATCAACCTACTTTGCAAGTTTTGAGAGCATGTGGGTTATTCAAATTCTGGGCTACCAGTGGCATGAGAGCTCAAGTAGATCTTCTCACTTGGTTGGTAAACAAGTGGGACGTGCAGGACTAGTGTTTTATAATTGGAGGAAACCGACTCAAAACTGAGCTGGAGGACATATATTTTTTAACTGGTTTTTCTAAAAGGGGCGAGCCACTTTTTCTATTTGGAGCTAGGCTAGGTGGCCAGCCTATCGCTAGCTTGCAAATAGAGTTTTGCAATGAGGAGGCCAATCCGAAAGACAAACAGATTGATATTAAAACTATCATCCATCCTGAATTAAAAGTGATTGCATTTACTGTTACCAAATTGTGTGGAAGCGCAGTGTTTCATGTTGCTACTGGATCTTAGATGCGGATTGCAGTAGATTGTTTCTGAGGCACCATATTCAACTGGTGCGAGGCAGTGTTGGCTAACATCGAAGGCCAGCTTACTAGAGAAAAGAATGGGAAGTTAAATAACTTTAGATATGGATCAATCGTAGTTACTTTTGCTTTGGAGAGGATTCCCCTACTGGCCCCACAACATATTGCAGTTGATGTTGGTAGAGTTTGAGAGCCTCGGATGGTTCGATGGGTTGCTTTGATGGCCCGTCATAGTGAGGGCATAGAGATTGTATGGTTTCCCTCGGCATACTTCCGTTGGCTAGAGCACCAACTTTTTGTGATAGACGATTTTCCTTATGTGGGTATAGATTTCCGTGGCAACCAAGATATGCCACTTCCTCCAGGAGCTCAGTGGGATGAGTCAGGTAAAAATATTTTTCACATGTTCTATTTTCTAATTTTTATTTTGTTTTTTAAATTTTCCAAAAATGATAACAAAAATTTCTAATGCAGATGTGAGTCCAAGCCGACCAGCCACTCTCTTTCCCTTCAAGAGGAGGCAAAGGGATGGAGCTGCAGCCGTACCAGCACCACAGGATCATACAACAGAGATCCTCATTGATTTGGAACACCACCTGGAGCGGCTAACTATGGATATTCCTGAGACTACCATAGATGACATCCCACTCCGTTTACAGAGATACGTCATTGGTGTTCCTAGACCATTCATGAGATTTCTGATTAGAGTGGCACGAGCAGTAGTGTATTATCATGATCATTACCATGGATAGTGGATGATCAACTGTATAGACTCATTTTTTGTATCGCTTTTTTCTCGATCATAAGGCGTTTTGAACATATGATCGAGGACGATGTACTATTTTTGAAACACTACATCTATACTATGATATACTATTATTTCCAGTTACCTGTTCAATCATGTTATTGAATGTTGATTTACTACTTTATTATTGCAAATGTCTGCTTATAACACTAGAATCTATTGCATCTGCTAATGTGTTTAAACTTCTTGGAATTTGTTGATACTCAATATAATCGAACTCTCATTCCAAGAGACGAACTCTTAAAAATAATCTTAATAATACTGGATTTCTAATGACATATACTCGATTTAATTGTAATACAACGAGTTCAGAATATAACCTAACGATCAAACTCCGAATTCCAAATGAAATGGATTCAGACAATAACTCAATAACTTCACTGTATTCAGCAATATTATTCATTGTTTGACTGAAGCTTACCCCATGCATAGATACTAACTCGTCAGTGGGTTAATAAATAACCCAATTTGCGGAAGAGATGTTCCGTGTACTATGACAAGCGCCATCAGCAAAACCAATATATGTTTGAAAATACGTCAACATCTGCGATATCAAGAGTAATCCAGATAAGCAGGAATAGTAGTAAAAGCACACTTAAACTAGGCACACATTTCTAATCTACAGCACACCAGCTATAAAGTAACTAATATACAGAAAATATCTCCACACAAAAATCAAGCATAATATCTCTTTAGATAAAGCCCATTTATCAGTTTGCCTAAAGAGACCCCGTAAAAATCAATCAATTCATAGGCCCCTTTTGCAAGCTGTTGCTTGATAATATAAGGACCATGCCACATGGGTTCGAATTTCCCAGCCCCTAGCTTATCGTTGGCTTGATCATAAATCAAAAATAGGTCTCCTTCTGAAAAATTGCGAGGTGTAACACTTCTATCATACTGAACTTTCAATCTCTTCGCATGAGTCTCAGTAGTTAATGCAAGGGTGCGTTGATTCTCATCTAATTGAGCCAAGTATAAAAAACATTTCTCCTCTTCAGAAGTGGCCAATAGTAACTCTATGGATAGTTGGAGTGATGGTATCTCGCATTCAATGGGTAATACCACTTCTAAATCGTAAACTAGTTGAAAAGGGGTAAAGCCTGTCGATGTTTTTGTAGAGGTTCGATATGCCCAAAGTGCTGAAAAGAGCATGGTATGCCAATTCGATTTATGAATTCCAATGATTCGTTTGATCATGGTGACTAAAAATTTATTAATTGCTTCAAATAAGCCATTAGCCTATGAATAATATGGTGTAGAACTATCATGGCGTAGGCCAAGTTGGTCTGTTAGCTCGGTCACCATGATATTTCAAAAATGGCTCCTGTGATCAGTAATTATCACTTGGGGTACACCAAAACGAGCAATCACATGATTGAACATGAAAGTAGCTGCAATTTTTCCATGTGCCATGAATATAGGCATCACCTTGGCCCATTTGGTAAAATAATCTACTGCTAGAATAATATACCCATGCCCCGTGGCCGAGTGAGGGTTACATGTAATGAAGTCAATGCCCCATTTTTCAAAAGTACTGAAAACAATTATAGGGTGAAGAGGAGCAAGTGGTGCATGCATTTTTCAATCGAATATTTGACAATTATGACATTTTCAGACCGCATAAATACAGTCTTTAAATAAGGACGGCCAGAAGTAACCTGCGGGCAATATCTTTTGGGCTATGGCATAGCCTGACATATGACCGCCACATGCTCCAGAGTGACAGTTATTTAACACCTTTTTGACTTCTTCATGGGTGAGACAATGTCAAAAAATAGAGTCCGCACCGCGACGGTATAGTGTGTCCCCAACAATATGATATTGTTGAGACTAGAAATGGATTTTTCGTCGTTGTGACCGTGAAATCTCAGGCCGAAAAGATTGGGTCTAAAGATAAAAAATGATATCTCCATACCAAGGATCAATGGTACTAATAAGAAACAAGTATTCATCCGTGATTGGTTGTTCCGCCACAGTTTTTGCATTAATGCGTGGGAAATCACACATAAGTTTAGCAAATATCAATGATTTCTTGGATTTGGATTTTTCAACCTCCAAATCAAACTCCTGCAGGATAACAATCCATTTAGAGTATTTTCCCCCTATCAATTGTTTGGTCAAAATTTACATCAGAGGGTTACAATCAGAGATCACTGTCGTCTTGTGTAAAAGTATGTAATGACGAAAATGTTGGACAACTTCTCCACATGTAAATATTTGATTTCAGTCGGATGAAAATTTTGACTAAGATAGTAGATCACATGTTCACCATGGAATTCATCTTCCTAAACAAAAACCATCCCTATAGTAGAATCGGAGGCGACAAGGTACAAAAGGTAGTCTTGGTTGTAGTTGGGAGGATGCAGTAATGGTGCATGGGTCAATGTGTGTTTCAGAGCATCAAAAGATCTATCAACGACCTCGTCCCAAAAGAAAGGAATATTATGTTTCAATAACCTAGTGAAACCTTTCATTAACTTGGCATAGTTAGGAATGAATCGACGTAAAAAGTTCGCTTTCCCTTGAAAACTTTGGAGTTGGCGAAGAGTAGAAGGAGGAGGTAAATTGATGATTGCATCAACCTTCTACGGATTGACAAGAATGCCTGCCTTTGAGACAATAAATCCCAACAATCGTCCAGATTGTACGCAAAAAACACATTTGTGAGGATTCAGACGAATCTTATAATGCCTACATCGTATAAAAATGGCTCACAAATGAGTAATATGTTCAGTTCTGCATGAATAATGAGCAGGAAAATCATCGAGGTAGGCCTACACAATGTACTTAATGTCGTGAAATGCATAAGACATGGCCCTTTGAAAAGTGGCGCCAGCATTCTTAAGGCCAAAAGGTAGTTTTCGATAAGAAAAAGTTCCCCATAGACAAATGAAATTTGTTTTAGGTTGATCTACAGGGAGTATGTTGGTTTGATTGTAGCCAGAAAAACCATCGATGAACGAAAACATCTCACTTCCAGCACAATCGTCAATAATTTGATCGATGTAAGGGGTTGGATAATTATCTTTTGGACAAGCTCGATTTATATCCCTATAATCGATACATACTCGTATTTTTCCTTGCTTTTTATTAATTGGAACAATATTAGATACCCAATCCATTAGAGGAATCGGATAAATAAAACCTACACGAAGTAATTTTTCAACTTCTGCTTTGATAGCGGCAGCTTTTTGCTGATGTATCTGACGTAATCTTTGTCTCACGGGTTTAGCATCTGGGTATGTATTAATTTCATGAACAACAATCGATGGATCAATCCCTGGAATTTCTTCATATGACCAAGTGAAAATGTCACGGAATTCCTGAAATAGGGCTTTATATGCTTGGATTTCATCAGTCGTACAAGAAGCACCTATATGAATGTTTTCAACAATTCCGATTTTTACTGAAATGTCAAGGGGAACCGTTGTAGAAATATTTTCTAAATTCAATTCAGAATCAAAATGGGAGAGAGGATTCTGAGGTTCTTTGACATAATAAGTGGTAAAAATAGAGGAAAAATAATTCTCAAAATGATCGAGATCAGGGAAAAATGAAGACCTATGATGAAGATCTTCCCATGGTAATTCTTCTACCAACAAGAATTCACGAATATGTTCATAATTATTGAATATTTTTTTATCAAGATCTGGAATTGGTGTCGAAGCTGAGCTCGATATTGAAAATTCCTCTTGATTGATCACATTCACTGGATCAAATTCAGTTGAAGGAGATTTAGAAAAAGACTGTACATTCTGATATGCTATTTCAAAAGGACTCAAAGGCATCGAGCCATCGAAAGAATCCAATTCTAATTCTGAAGGTACTATCTGAGGATATCGAAGGAAATATTACTTGATGTAATCATATTGATATTAGCAATAGGAGGCCGTACATTAGGAGTAGGTAGGGAAAAAGTTCCCAATAAAGCTGAATCTTTAAGCAAACCTACTCTGACATCCTTGTATGGGATAGTCGTTTTTTCGATATGATGGATGCTATCAGTAGAGGTTGGGTCGAATGAATAATATGAGAGCTGATCTATCTTAATGATCTTTCCTTTATGAGGAAACATGATGAGACGGAAGATCGATGATACAACAACAATCATAGCGTAAGACCAACTGTGACCCAGGAGAAGGTTGTAATCCAGAGGGGCATCAACTACTTCCACATCTAGATTAACCATTTTTCCTTCGACCTCTATTGATAGATCTTGTAAAATGCCATATGGTTGAAAACCTCTTCCATCAAAAGCTTTGAGAATAGTTGGAAATTGGTTAATTGTCAGAGAACCAAGTGATTTCCAATATTTTAATGACATAATACACATAGAAGCCCCTTCATCAACAACAGTATGAAAGATACATTTGTTTTTTACTATTACTAAAATTTGAAAATCCATTTGATGGGGAAGGTGGGGTGTAAAATTCTCTAAATCGAAGATCATAAGGTTCGAATCCTGGAGGTCTATAGCTCCCAAGGCTGATAATAGTAATTTTCTTTAGGCTGGGCATGATTGTAGCACTTCCAAAGCTGACATTGCTGAAGGGGAAATTGCCAAGTCTTCAACAATATTATAATTCTGAGCAGCTCTCGCATGTGGATTGAAAGTTGATTTACGAAGTACACCTTTAGCAGGCGGTTTAATCACTAATTCAGGGTTTTGCTTCTCGATTTGTAATGGATCAGAAACTAAGGGAGATGTATTCGATGCAGAATTGGATGTTTCTGCTTCTTTACCAGTATTTTTACTACCGTAACCTTGCGATCGCGTCGAAACCATCAAAATATTCTCAAGAGTATTTGAGGAAGATCCAACCATGTTACTATCTTGAGTAGGAAATGGATCCTTCAAGACAGTAGGTATAGGCGAACCCTTGACGAGTTTTGATACCTCGGCTCTATGCGAACATTATTTTGTAAAATGATCCTCGTCACAGATCAGAAAAGGATATCAAGGTTTACGTTTTTCATCAATTGGTTCAGTTGTATCATTTTTATCTTTTGAAGATTTTTTCTTTTTATTCTTACCCTTCTTCTTACCACATGTTTTAGGTTTGGTTGTAGATGATTCTACAACATGAATATCGGTGGAAGCTTCAATGGAAGAATCTCCTTTCGGTGAATCAAGTAAAGTGATAATAGGAGAAGTTGTCTTGGAAGACATCTTCTTACTTTTACCAGTGCTAACAGAACTAATTACACCATCAGTGGCATGAGAGCCTGAAGGAGTTGTAGTTAATTGACCAGGTCTTGGCAAGTTGGGGATTTTATCATACAGAGTACCTGACTGAGTATATACAAGGTCAAGGTACTAAGATTGATCAATGACTTTCTCTTCTATAACAATGCCTCCTTTGGCCACATCTTTATTAATTTTGGGTAATAATGATTTAATAAACCATTTAGCCAAAATTTGATCCAGAATAAATACCTTCACTAAATGCCTTCTACGTCTCCATTCATGAATATGATCGGATATGTATGTAGACGTAGACTGTTTTAATGAAGTCAGTAATTTTGTGCCGTTGTCATATCTAGAAGGTAACTAAAAATGGGTTAAGAAAGTAGTAGCTAGTGCATTAAAATTACTAAAAGAACCGCGTGGTAACTCAATGTACCATTTGGCAGCTAGACCAATGAGTGTTCTCTAAAAAAGACACAAACGAATCGAATCATAAATTATTGAATTGGATGCACACCAGAGATGATAAGTCATCACGTGATTAGATGGGTCCTCTCCTGACTTACCCTCGAACTTTGGAATATCACTGGGCAACTTGTTAGGCATCAGCAGAAAATATGGAAGATAAAAAATGGGATCGTTCGTAAGGCGCGATAGATCCGGTAAATCTAAAGTTGCTATAAACGGTAACTGATGGCTAGGATCTTAATAACCTTGTGTGATCAAACCAGTTCCAGAAGGAGGATATCCAAGATACCCTGGAATTGGATGCGTATTGGGAATCGTAAAACCTCCTCGATAACTAGGATTAACGAGACCATACTAGGGTTGTTGAGGTACTTGATAAGTATATCTAGGGTACGGTTGATATTGATAAGCTAGATTTTGTGTAGCCTGTCCAAATTGATACTGTCCCTGCCACGGTTGATAAGTATATTGTGGTTGACTAGAGACAATCGTACTAGTACCAACTTGTCCTGTAGGCATCTGGACTGTAGTCTAAATTGTAGGTCCTGACTGTGGTATAGATACTTGAGGAATTTGTATTGATACAGGGATAGAAGAAACTGGAGCTATAGATTCTCCAGAAACGTGTGTGGTAGGTTGAACAGAAGTTGCAGTAGATGCAGCAGTTTGAGGCGAAGTCTGAGGTGTACTAGGCCTGGGTTGCTGAACATAACTAGGTGTAGGGACTTGAACGGTACGCTGGACAGGTTGCTGGGTTGAACCAGAACCTATGTACTATCTAGGTTGATTAGGTAACTGCACATTAGGTTGCATAGTCTATTTAATTTGGGATGGATTCCACACCATGTTCATTCCAAGGTATTGACCCGTAGAAGGTTGTGCATATGAAGGAACATAACTTGGTTGAACGTAGGGTTGATAATTAACTGGTAAATTTCCAGCTCCTTGTAATAATGGTTGACCAGAAGGAGGTTGGAACCCTTGAGCTGGGTATTGACCTTGAGGTTGATAACCTTGAGGCGTGTACTAAATCTGGGGTAGATAAGGACCTTGAGGAATATACTGAGATTGGGGTTGACCTTGAGGTATGTACTGTCCCTGAAGTTGATAACCTTGATGTATGTACTATCCTTGAGGTTGTTCTCCAGGTAAATAATATTTTCCTACAGTTTGTCCTGGTAAAAAATTACCTTTAGGTTGTCCCCCAGGCAGTCACTGAATCCCTTGAGGTTGCCCCCCAGGTGGTAACTGACTCCCTTGAGGTTTCCCCCCTGGTGGTAATTGACTACCTTGAGGTTTCCCCCAGGCGATAACTGACTACCTTGAGGTTGAGGATTTGGAATATTACTAGACATCATAAAAATTTCCTCTTCGTTCAGCGTTTCATTTTTATTTCCATTTGTTCCAGATGATACTTGTTGTTCAAGTGGTGGAGGAGTTGCCCCCGAGAAGGTACCAGAGAGTGACCAGTATCTCGAAGGAACAGACGGACCACCATATAAAAATGTTTCTGGAGATTGGGAAAACATGGATGACTCACCCGACATAGTTGATGAAGAATAATAACCTCTTGGTGTAGGATGAAAAGGAATTCAGTGTGGTGAAAAACTAAGACCCAGGTTTTCTAAAAACTCTGTCAATGATAAATACCAAGCATCAGTTCTAAAAGGAATGTAGAATATTTATTCACGCTTCCTAAGATTCAAAGTTTCTTGGGTTTCAGGAAGAGATATGTCTTCGTCTGAACCAACAAGTTCCTCAATAGATATGAGGTCAGAAGGAATATTTTCAGTAATGCGATGTCTTACCCTAGGTGAACCAGGATCACTAGAAGTCGGAGTAACAAATCCTGAAGATGGTACCAATATAACAAGTTTAGTGTCAGGCTCAGAAATTTCAGGTTCTTCAGCTAATTCACTGGAAGGAGAAATACTACCAGTAACTTCGGAAATTGAAATTAGCTCTTGGATATGTTCTGTTGGTTGTGGTTGATAATCAGGATGAATAACTATGGATGATTCTCCTGTCTTTGTTGATCTAATTCTACTGTCACTAGGCGATACTAGGGCTCGCAACCCTTCAAGATGGCTTGGTGTATACTCAGGGGGTTTCCCCTAGAGTCTACGTGATTGTCTTGGTAATTCAACCACAATTAAAAATTATTAATCACACGCAATCAAAGAAAATTTCAATGAATACTCCTAGAGTCGCTAAGGAAACAAACAAATGAATCGCACACCTCAAAATCTAGGAGATCAATCCACACACAAACAGTAACTTCCCACACTAAAAACACTAGTTGGTGATGAAATCCAACATCATAGTATTTTAATGTAGAAAGGACGGTTGGAACAATTACCCCAAAAACCTGCTTAATGAAACAGACCAGTGCAAGTTTCTCCACTTAAACTATCTCGAGTGAAGATAACCCTCCGGAGAGTCCAAGTGAGTCTAGTCGACGTCTGCTCCAGGTACAGTGAGATCTTTCCTCCACTGTCACCTTAGGAAAAAACCGTAAAGATTATGGTCACTATGGTTACCAACATGAACTAATATACCTGGGGGAACAGTCTACAATCCGACATACATGCAAGGGCAGAGTAACAAAGCTCAATCCCCTTGAAGGCTCCTTGACATAATCCAAGGTATACTGACAAGTGAACCTAGGCTCCTTGACAATGGTCTATCCGAGGTTTACCATTGTTAATATGCGCACATCTGCTATTGTTCCCAATGAGATAGAATTGATTATCCCACTGGTTCAGATATGACATTGTGCTTGACTCCTTTAAGAGGAGCTTCCCAGAGAATACAAGTGACTATTGGATCTTTTCCTACCATAAGATCAACTACTTGTTTGTTTTAATTGTCTTGGAGAGTTAATTACTCCCTACTCCAAGACGCTAGCCTAAGCTATATTTGTGAAAAGAGCCCTAGAAATATAAAAATTACTAGATAAATTTTAATGTAAGCGTTGTTTTTAATGGGCTGTTTCTTAGGAAAATGGGTGCAAAAGTGAAACTGATGATATGTAGTGACCCGACTGAAAACATACTAAAATGCATCTATTATGAGAAACAATTCATTTTCTTTCAATGAATTCTATCTAAAGGAAGAGTTAAGAAATGAAATCTTTTAAAACAAATCTTTCCTTCAAGCAAGAATAAATGAAAAGAAATCTCAATTCATGAGAACTCAAAGTTATATTTTTCTCAATAAGAAATCCATTTTTCTTCAAGATCGAAACTACAAACAAAGTTTTTTCTTCAAAAGAACACTACAATTTCTAGAAATAACACTCAAAGCTAAAAACTATAATTTTGAAATCTAAAAATTATAAAGACTAAATCTGAAATAAAACTTTAAATATTTTGAAGATTTCTTTCTTAGCTTGTTATCTAACTAAGAAATTATTTGCTTAGATCAGCAAGAACTCAAAAAACATCTAATTTTGGTTTTTTAACTGAAATTCCAAAATTATCAACAAAAGTTTTTTAAAGATTTTCAAATGAGAAAATGGGATCTAAATCTCATAAAAAAATTTCTGTTGTAATGTCAAACTCAACAAGAAAGCAAGGAAATACCAGTGATCTAAAGGAATACCAAGATTTCTAATTTTTGAGTGGGATAAAGACAAAGAAAAAATCACTATAATATGCAAATCTTTCAGAAAATCATTCAAAAGAAAATGCTGGAATAAACTCTTAATCAAGGCTTTCTAATAGAAGATACAAGTCTGGGTAGACACTGAGAAACTAACAAAGTAATTCAGAAAAGAGGATTTTGATATTTTCTAAAAATTTTCACAGGGTCCACAGGATTCAGTGTAAACAGGTGCGGTCCCACACTGTTTACTCAAGAAAAGAGCAGAGGTGCCCGCACTGTTTCTAAAAGAAAAGTGCGGATACCTGAAAACTAAAAGAAAAAATAAAAAACTCTTAAAACTTTTCTCAGGGATTCTAGAGGTTTACTACCCAAGCCAGTAAAAACTAGTCAAAAAAAAAAAAAAAAAATTCACCAGTCAAAAATAAAAGAAAACAAATTTCAAAATCCCTTCCCCAGTGGACTCACCATTTTTTTGGACAGATAAGTCATTCTTGCGGACAAGACAAACCTCCCAAGTGTCCTACGGACAGCTAGCAACAAAAAGACAAATAAAGACTACTTTCTGTAGATTTGATTTTAGAATTAACTATAACAGGTTTTGGAAACATACTTATAGTCCAGTGCTGATCTTCTTTCCTGTCACTTTGAATATCCCGTCACTCTGAATATGTTTCTTTTCATGACCTGCAATCACAAACATGAAAGAATCAGAAGCACTTGCATAATATAGATTAATTCGTAAACCGCAAACCTATCTTGATGATCAAGGAATTAAAGAAATGAGAAATTTAATTAAATAAGCCATTGATAAACATGATTAACAAGCCACTTAATTTTAACAATCTCATTGAGAAAACAATATTCATTTGTATTAACTTAAATAAAGAAGAGCCTTAAAACTGTGTCCGCCTTGATGTCGTACATGCCTTCCTGGGGTCCGGAATAGGCATTTCCTTTACTCCGACAAGCCTTACACTCTCTCAGCTAAAGCACATGGGTGTGTAATCATTCCCATATAAGGATTAGCTATGAGAGCTTGAGTCTTAACAACATTTCTCCTCAAAAAATCTTCAAGTCTAACTCTCCTTGAAGCTGAACTATGGCTTCAATTTATAGGAAAAGGAAAGTGGTTATAGCTCCAAAATGGAAGGGATAGAGTCCCCTTATCAAGGGATTAATATCCAAAATCCAAGGAATAGGCTCCATTAATGAAGGAATGATTGTTCATGATAAAGGAGGAATCCCGAGCAAAGACAAAGAACTTCATAAAACTACAAAAGAGCCTTGGCTTTGAATAGAACCATCCACAAAATTTTCAAAGTAAATATATCCAGGCTGAAGAAACAAAGCACGCTTTGAGAGGGAATCAAATTCAATGTTTTGTTCTTTGTAAATGTGTTGAAAGGTGACCTCTTAGAAAAGATCCTTAAGGAAAAATATTTTTTGCATCCAATTAAGAAGATATGGAACTTGAATAGAGAAACTACTTTGGATCTATCAGATAATGGAAAGGGAATCCCCGACCACTGGAATTCTATCAAAATAGAGCCACTGGGCTACCTGTTAACATGGGTATTAAGGGTTCCAACAGCATGAAGCAACTCAGTGAAATCATAAGCCCTCTCCATTCCAACCATCCCACCAACTTTGCTAAAGAAGTTCTCACATACATCTGACCCAGTCAAGTGCAAAACACATGGCAAGTTAGAGTATTGATCTCGAAACAATCTCATCAACAAAACTGCAAAATGACAAGAAATTCTCACATCTTGATATGCCTCTCTGCTGATGAAATTTATGTTTACATTAGTATGAGATTGTTTTTGTACCCAACATAACCATAATGTGAAGAAATGATGAACTCGTGAAGCATTTCGCACTCTTTCCCAGAGGCTCAAACTATGAGACATAAAGATGTCAATGTAGTCAGCAACAATCATTAGGTAAGTCTATGTAGCTAGTGTCCTCTCTAACTTTCCACTTGGTGTACTTCTCAACTCTTTCAAACACCTCTGAACATGCCTTGAAGCAATCCGTTGTGCGGAACCCCAATTTTGTTGATCCATCCTCTCTATATCTTCACACTTAAGCTTGTGATCATCCACTTTAAAAGTGTGATAAACCATTCTGACATGGCCAAAACTTATGTACTCATTTCCTAAAACCAATTCTCGTCGACCGCTAAACAAAGGATTCACTAGCTTTTTGCCGTTGTGGATGTAATCTTGGTCATGCAATCCTGTTACATTGCAACCATTGTACAACCTAGTTAGCCTCCACCCTTCCCAAGGAATTTGATATCGAAGACCTGATGTTGAAGAATAATCCTTCAACATAAGTTGTCTTCTTCTGCTATCTCCATCCGAGGAATGACCAACAATAGGTCCCAAATTGTTTTCTACGTGTTTCTTCCACATAAATTCTACCTTTTCCCATTGTTGATAAAAAAAATTTGCATTGAATTTATTGCATGTTGGATGAACAACCACAACCAAACGAGGAAGTTTTTCATGTAAAGGGTTTGCAATAATAACACGTGCATAATGTCCAATAACATTGTTTTTAAAAGAATTTGTTATAATCTCATAGCCTACATCTCCCTCACCAACTGTCACCAAGAAATGTGATTGGCATTGATGTTCTTCTTTCAAACCACAAAACCCCACCAGTGTATCGCTTTTTGCTATCCACCTAACATATTTTTTCACAATTGTTTCATCTTCTGCAAGGCATACAGGAATTGGTCCATATATACCATGTTTGGCTTTATAAGAAGCATAAATTTTTCCAACTGCCTCAAAAATGTGTTTGTGCTCCCCTGGAATATATGTCAATGACTTTTTAACTTGCCTTAAAGTTGTAGATATTGAAGGACCATCCATATTCAAGCTAATAAAGTTATGTAATCTAGGACCTCCCCATAACTTGATCATCTCATAAAGGGATTTTGTGGATGTACTATACCTTCTCCCTGCTTTTTCATGAATCAAGTTATGAAATATATCCTTGACAAATTCCCAAACTACATCTTTACCTTGTAATTTTCCTTGCTTATGTGCCTCACAAACATCCTTACAAAACCTAAAGACATCCTTCCTTTCTGCTGATTCAAACAACTTTTCCTTTAGAGATCTCATTCTAATAGAGAGTGTAGCAACCTTTGTCCTCTCCCACCAAAGAGCTCGCATTGTTGATCTATGGTTAGCATTTGTAACCCTTGCAGCATTATTCAATTCATTTTGAGTCAAATAGTCCAATCTTCTACCTTTTCCTGTATCTCGTTCACTTCTTTTATTGGTGCACCTTGATTCACGATATAATCGCATCCTGAAGTCATTACATTCTGGAACCAACTTACAAAATCTACATGTTAATGAATCAAAAGGAGTCCCTGTTTCAGAACCCCTCTGGCAATGAATATGCCTATATGTACCATCAATATGACATTCAATACCCTCATAACATAGCATGATCTTGGTATGCTTCTCTATGGCCCATAATTTTCCACCCCTTTGATCATCCATTAGGACCTTTGTTTCCAATCTCTCCCCATCTCTATCAATATAAGGATACCAATACCCCCAACATTGTAGTAACAAGGGAGACAATTGAGCTATAATAAGATGACAACATAATAAATAAATAAATAAATAATTAGAAGTATGATAAATAAAATAATATACAAATTCATATTCAAGTTTAGTCTAAACTATTAATTAACCACTAATTAACACACCTGAAGTAGGAGTTGCACTTGTAGAACCCCTATGTAATACTGATGGTGATGATGGCACTAAGAACCTAGTCAAACTTTGTTGGGACTTATCATTGGTAGGCTTCTTAGGTCTCCCAACTATGCCACTCCTCAACCCAATCTCCTGATGTGAAGCCTCATTTGTCGTAGTAGTAGTGTGCTTCTTTGATTTCATGTGTTCATTTAAAGAACTAACAATATTACCACTTGTCGGAACCAAACAAAACCATTTATTGCATCGTGTACATTCAACTCTCACTTTTTTCATGTCCTTATAGTCTGCAAGTGTTGCTTCCACCACCTTGAACAAATTAGGCTCTTGTGTCTTGTTGAAATCATCTAGAATTTTGATTGCTTGATCAATATGAAATCGATCTCCAACCACCGTTGTTTGTTGTACTTTGTTACATGAAGGAATTTCACTACCACTTGGCATTGAAAGGCGTTGTTGATGGGACGTTGTTTTCATATGATGGTTTTTGAAGTTGCGCATTGTTCGCGCTACCAAGGATACATCACCTATTCCATAATCAATGCCACAAATTTCACAATGGATCTTTATTTTAGATTCTCCCTTTTCTGAATATACTTTGAGAGTAAGTTTCTCATTGACAAACTCTTCCATTAAACTTTTCACTTTTTTTCCCAAGATGCCAATACACAAGAATCAACAATTGTGGCTTCTTCCACTGACAAAGGCATATTTTCAACTCTTGGTTGTTTATGCATAGGTTCCTCCACATTCTCTTCAATGTTTTCAAAGATTGGTATTGCTTCCACTACGTTTGCACAACTTGTTTCCACATCAAATGTGTCTAGTTTCCTCTTGATGCCTAAAAGTGTTGTATAAACTTTCCATTTCTTCTCTTGCTTTGGATTTAGAGCTACTCCATCATGGATAAAATCAAAAGGGTATTCAACGATTCCATCATCCACAATTTCATCACGGATTTCAGCAAATGTACAACCTTCTCGACACCTGACAATGCCAATGACAGGTTCCTCTTCCTCGATAGTAATTTTATAAGACAAGTCCATCTGTTTTTGCACATAAATAAATGAAAAAGTAAGTAAAATTCCACAAACATATTGGTTTCTCCAAAAAACATGAATAACTCTTACTATTGCGATGAAACACTTTGATTCAAAATGTACTATCGATGGATTCCTCAAATGGAACTAAAACCAGAAATAAAACAGAGTACTAAAACAGATTTGATAGTTGATTTATTGAGTCAAACATTGACAAACTTATAAGCAAGATTAAGCCCTAAATCTGCCTCAATTTTGGCCTTATTTACATCATTTTTTGTGTCCTAAAGAGGTCAAAACCATGTCAAAACCAAACCATCATAGCTTTTACTGTTCGTTGGTATGAAATGGATTCTAAAGTTTTGAATTCTTCGAGACTCTGCTCATCTAGGTCTTGGCTCTTAGTTTCCCAATTCTGATTTTTCTTTGATATATAAAGAAATTCTTCATATTTTACTGATTGAGAATAAAAGAAATAGAAAGGCAAGATACAAATATTAAGTGCTCATTTATGCATGCAGTGACCTGATGTAAATTGTTAAGTTGAATCAACTTTTACATTCCTCGATAATCCTTACTCTTGCGTACCATATTGACTTGGCACAACCACTTTGTACTGACAATGGATATACTATCTTTAGTCCTTCCGACATACTTTTGTGGTTTATTCTTGGACATTAATAAAATGTATTATCTCTCTTATCTATATCACATTTATAATAGTAAGTTTGATCGTCTGAATCAATACCTAACATAGCACAATGAAAATGATTGCATATAAAAATATTCATTACCTAATCCAACATGATCCAAATTATTGGATATAAGAAGGTCTATTACATGTTTATCCTTTAGTATGTTGTGTCCTCTAAGAAAATAATCAAAACTTTAATGTCAAATCTTGTGGTGTGCAAGTCATTATGTACATAACTTGAAATTATGAAGTAATAACTAGCAATTGCACCGGGGTGCAAGGGAACACCGAAAAGAGGAGCTGTGAATTATGTTGTGCTACATGTAAAGGTACATAATGAATGTGAACTTATGGCATGCAAAATCTCACATTGAAGAGGAAAACGTATGAAATGGACATGTTATATGCACATACCTAATCATTAATGTATAGATAAGTATTTATTTCATTTTTTAGAAGATAGAATCCAGTGGATTATTTCATCTATACAGTTGTGGTACCACTATCTAAAGGCTGGGAATAAATGGAGTTGAAGAAATGGTTCGAGTCATATTCTGGTATAATTGCAATCTAACAGACCAAACCAACAGAACATTCTTAGTGCACGCTTGCGTGATAGAAGTATTGTCTTTTAACTTATTAGCAAGCAATATATAGTTGTCACAAATACATATTGAATTTTTTGTGACACTGGTAGGCCCCATATTTATTTTGAATTGAAGATGCTCAGGGAAAACGCAAAGTAGTATGCCTTACTGTTTGAGCACTCATATTCCCATTGAAACTTGGGAAGTCTTTAACACCACAATAACTTATACCCAAAAGCTGAGTGCTGAGAAAACACTTAGCCCATCCTGTAGAAATCACTGTATTGGACCTACTACCATTGGAGGATATGCAAAAACAAGAAGGAACAAGAAAATATCATAATGTTTTGAAACCAGTCCTAGGTGTTTTACACTACAACAGAATAAGGCCACCTTGAGATTTCAAAATCCAGCTCTTGCCAAAATGACATAATTTAATAGCCTGGTTTATTTTATTTTTGTAAGTGTTTCCATCTGGTGCACACCAGGTTTTAGGACGTAAACATGGACTTGGGACCTGCTTGCAAACATATTCACCCCTTTGAAACTCATATCATTTAGATAGGGCAGAGATAACAGTGATTTCCAAAGCCACTGCTTAATATTTCAGCAAATATCACCAGTGAACGAACACCACATTTAAAACAAGGCCTAGTTTGAAAGAGACTACTAATAAAATCAAATAATAGCAGCATACATCTTATGCACGTAAAAATCCAGTCAATCAATGCACTAATCATTTCTCATTCCTTCAGATCATCTAGAATATGGAACCTGATACATAGATTGCAGACTTGCAGAGGATTCCTATGTTTGAGAAACAATGTAATGAGGCATTCAAATTATAAATAGATTTTGAACATAGCCATGTGATTCTCAAATTTTTTGATGCAATGCCTGCTTAGAAATACCCCTTTTGACTGCTATGTTAATGTAGGTTTACCCAATAGAGTAACAGAAAAATACATTGCAGAACATTGCTATAATTTTAATTTAAAGATCATACTCAATTTTAACAAGCCCTCTAACGTGCTTGGGGATAGAGCAGTATGGGACCACCAGCCAAGGGTGTTGAACCATAAAAGCATGGCTTTTATAGTCAACTCTATAGTCTTGGGTCTTAAAAACTCAATTTTTGTGTCAATGCATATCATGGAAGGGAAATCGGTAAGAAAAGGCCTGTGTGCCTATCCTCAGCAGTCTTTGTCATGTCAGATGCTCTTGTAACGCAAAATCTCAGCAATCTGAAGACTATAAATTTGTTCTACTAGTCTGGTTTCCCATCAGGCAAATCAATCAGGTAGCCCAGTAACACAACGACATATCAGATGTAACTTTTTGATAGCGTGATGAAAAGGCCAACCTACAACCTACACATACATTATAAGATAACAAATTATATATATAGATAGATATATTAACAATAGTTGTTTATTTAAAAATTGTATGTAAAAAAAAACCTCTAACTCAACAAAGTATGCTACAATTCAGAAAATTCCTCAAACAAGATCTCCTTTTAACATCGATGTTAATGTAAGTCTACCCAATAGAGCAACATATCAATACATTGCTGAACACTGATATAATTTTAATTTAAAGATCATACTCATTTTTGACAAACCATCTAACTCAACAAAGTAATCTACGATTCATAAAAATTCTGAACCACAGTTCAATACCCCATCAAGATCAGTTGCTTCAACCTTCCAATGGACACAAAAAGAAAATCCCATAGTGAAATATCAACGGGTCGAAAGTGACCTCAGACACAATTAAATCAACAGACAAATTATACAAAATAGAACCAACTCCAAAAGTTGAGGTCAAGGTTATTTTACAGTCCAAGACAGCTGCACTGCATGGGACTTGCCTTCAATTCTGGCATTTTCTTCCCAGGGGATTTTTCAGTTTGTGCAGACACTTTGCCCTGTCAGTGGGTTCTTGATATCCCAACCCACCCGGAACATTTGAGCTACAACACTTCTCAATAAAACTCTAACAAAAAGTTAGAACCCCAACTAACAAACCAAGATTACAAGGGTATCATCCTCATCTCATCTTTTATTCATAGATAATGTACTCTTGTTAAGTAATGGATCTCTAAGAGAAGCAACAAAAACTATACGAAATTCTAGAGATATAAAGTGTTGTTATGATTGTGGAGGTTAAAGTTCAAGAAATTGCAATATGCTTGGAAACTAAACTAGAAAGTTAGTTACAATTTTTTCCCTCATATTGAATTCAAGGAAGCATTCAAATGCCTTGGAATATTTCTAAATCCAAATGGATATGGGAAGAGGGATTGGTTCTAGTTATTAGAAAATATTAAAGATTAAACAAAGCATTAATGTAATAGATGGTTGTTAGTTAGAGGAAAATTGACATTTGGAAGTCTATATTGGTAGTAATTGTAGTACTCTAGCATTCCTTAGCTTATCCTAGAAGGAGTTTTGTAAAATATCAAGAAAAAATGCTCATGGATTTGTGGACATGCAAAAAAAAATTAGGGTATCCCCTTAGTGGAATGGAAGAACATAGCTAAGACCAATCATGAAAGAAGTCAGGGATTAAAATATATACATTTATTTGGTCAATCCATAGTGTTTGAGAGTTTATGGAGAGTGTTACCCCTCACATAACACAAGGCCTTGTCCAAGCAAATCATGTTTGGAAGAAGTCTGTTTTGGAGCTAATACACTATTGCTTTCATGCATATGTGTTAATGGACCACCACCTTTTAGGATCTTCATTTCATATTTGGAGGATTGCTAGGATGTTTACCTTAAACACTAAGAATTATTTTTTGAGGTATCCTAGTGTAAATTCCACCTTTGGATGTTTCTCTCACATGGATCCATTCATTTTCACATATTTGGAGACATGTCACATCATCCAATGTATGTCGATTTGGAGGAGTTACATGTTTGCTAAGGGTTTTGTTTAGCATAATGAGTGTCTTGACTATTTCTGGTGTGTTCACATGTGCCATGGCACACTTCTTGGATATGAATTCATCGTTATGGCAGAAGGCATATGGTTCTAACTTATTTTTGGATAACATGCCACCCTTTATGCACACATTCCTAAATTGGCCTACCTGCTTTTCATGTATTAGGAATGTAGTTGGTTTACATGGATGAATATATACATTTATTTGGTCAATCCATAGTGTTTGAGAGTTTATGGAGAGTGTTACCCCTCACATAACACGAGGCCTTGTCCAAGCAAATCATGTTTGGAAGAAGTTTGTTTTGGAGCTAATACACTATTGCTTTCATGCATATGTGTTAATGGACCACCACCTTTTAGGATCTTCATTTCATATTTGGAGGATTGCTAGGATGTTTACCTTAAACACTAAGCATTATTTTTTGAGGTATCCTAGTGCAAATTCCACCTTTGGATATTTCTCTCACATGGATCCATTCATTTTTACATATCTGGAGACATGTCACATCATCCAATGTATGTGGATTTGGAGGAGTTACATGTTTGCTAAGGGTTTTGTTTAGCATGATGAGTGTCTTGAATATTGCTGGTGTGTTCACATGTGCCATGGCACACTTCTTGGATATGAATTCATCGTTATGGAAGAAGGCATATGGTTCTAACTTATTTTTGGATAACATGCCACCCTTTATGCACACATTCCTAAATTGGCCTACCTACTTTTCATGTATTAGGAATGTAGTTGGTTTACATGGATGAATGTATCATTTGTTTGATAGATCACTCCCACAGTATAATATTGGTTTGTCAGTGATGCCCCCGTGGTGACCACTCAGTGACTCCTAGATATCACAATCTTCATATGCATTTTGCTGTTTAGAAAAGTTGTAACCTAGAAAGATCACTCTGTTCTGTAGACCGATGACTATCTTTGCTTTAGTTGAACTGGTTTGATTGAAAAGCTGCATGACTCTCTCAAACAAACTTTGTGTTGTAGATTTGTGTAAGGGGACTCAAATCTTCAATACCCATACCAATAGCTATAATGTTTTAGTAATGCTTACCATCTTACTTTATAATGTTTGTGACTGAATTTTGGCAAGTTACTGATACTAGAGTGATTAGAAAAAACTAGTACTACAGTGATTCAAAATTTGTTTTCTTACTGGTTTTTGTGAGCATTCAAAAATTACAAAAGAAATGGAAGACTCTCCAGTGGAACACATATAAGTTCAAACCCTAATTCACCACTTTGAATCAAAATTCTCATTCATGAAGCCTAAGCACACATCTAGAAATATAGCGTAAATAGTGGGTAAATATAATAATCATTAGAAAAGCATAAAAATGGGTGTATAGCTCAGTTGGTAGAGCCTTTGGTCGTAGGTTCGAGTCCTGCTATGCCCAAACACTGCAAAACAGCTGGTGAACTGGATTTACAAAAAACAATGACTATTTTCTTCCGCAAATCGCCCTGGTCAGGAATGGCTTTAAACTTCCTACAGCCTGGTTGCAGGAATGGCTCTAAACTTCCGACTACACCTTCTCTATGTGACCGGATGCATTTCAACTTTTCTCACTGTGCTGGCAGTCTTTCTAATTTATACCTTCTCAATGTGACTGAATGCTCCTAAGGCCTACTCACTAGCCTCCAGGGGGCTTATCATGACATGACTCGTAGGAGCCTTCTAGCTCGCCC